>CM026425.1:12633820-12949748 GCA_014871385.1 Ceratodon purpureus
GAGTTCGTACCGAGCGCCCTAGGATGAAGGTAGGGGAAAAAGACACATCAGAAGCAAACCTAGACATTGATAAGCGAAAGAAGGCCACTCTGAAAAATAGCCTTGACCTCGTTAAAGCTGAGGCTTGGAGCATGGATGTAGGAGTCCTGGTGAATATCAAGGTTGCATATAGCATTGAAGATGTAATAGAGATGCTTGCAAGGCACCCAGGGAGGTCGTTTTCCCAGCGACTTGATGGACATTTCCTTGAAGTTGGGGCAGGTGCAGGCGGGCTCCGGGCCAATTGTTATTTTGTAGACGTTGGACTCCGACGGTCTCAGAGACAACGCTGATGATGCACCCGAAACCTGGGTTAGGTATGAGTGTGACTGATTGGATTCGAATGGTGAGTAGAGTAGATGAGGCCAGTTGTTCTCGTGCTCTGTTCGTGGCACCCGGTTACAGCGCCGAATCTTGAATCCCCCTCGCACCGTGGGATATATTCCTGGAGCAGGGGTACACTCCACTGCGATAGGTCAAACCGTGGCCGCTGTGGGAGAGATGCACCGTCGTGAAAAACTTGGTGAGCGGGTAATTCTTGGCGTTGAGGGAGTCTGAAACCGGCTGCCTCGAGGTCAAGTATCTCCCTCTTTGAAAGGCGAGAGCCACGCTTGACAGGCCAGATAAGCGGGGGAGGGGGCATGCTGGAGACCCAGTTCCGCTTAGTACCCATGACGCATCTCTGGATGTCGTCGTTACAGAAGCAGAACTGCATCCATTTTTGCTGATCCTTCCTGACGTCGGTGAAGATGCCCCAGTAGCATGGCACAATTGTAGCCTTCTTTCCCCGTATGAGCCTCGCCGTGCACTTCTTATTCGTCCTCGCCTGTTGAGCAAAACACGCCTTCGCCGATCCCTTTGGAAAGCCTGACAAGGTGCCACATACTCTCGTCCACATCCGTCTCCTCCACAGCGGTTACGTGATGACGACTCCTGTTCTCGTCCGGGCTTGAGACTGGCGATGGGGGTGCCGCTTCGACCGTTTGTGGAGGTGAATCCTCTGGTTCAGCATCAGGCTCCTTGCGTGCTCGCGTATTCCTAGTGCTCAGACGAGGTTGAGAAAAATTTACCTTGTCCGGCCTGGGGGAGTCATATTCGGATCCGATCGGTTTGATTCAGCTTCCGTTTCGTGGACCCAAAGAGCTCCTCGCCTTCGCGATGTGGCTCACGGGAGAGGCAACTGTGGAGCGTCATGGAAGTGTTCAGTGGCATCGGCAAGGCGCTTGGGAATCCCTGATTTTGAGCTCGCCGTAAACGGAGTTCGGCTTTGCAAGGTCCCTTACCCGGGGTCTCACCTCGCAGGTAGGCGCTATAGTTAGTGCATTGCATGAAGCCCCTGACATAATCGTCCACCGTGGCAAAGTAGATGTTGTCGCCACGATTGCCCGACATCTGAAGCCATATATTGTGCACAGTCTCCGAGAGGTTGCAAGAGGGCATCTCGTCCTTCTCGGCGTCCGTAAGGTCCTGCAATCAAAGAAATTGCTGATTTAAATCAATTCTACGTCAAATAAGTGTATTAAGTGACTGGATAAAAAAAGAGATGTTGTACTCACCAATTGCATGAAGCCTCCCCACTGCCGATATCTAAAGTGCCAAAATACGAGCCAGAGTTCGAGGTCACGAAGACCGGAGGCAGTAGTAGTAGCGCCTGAGGAGGTCCACCATGCTCGGATCGCGTGGAAACGAATGTCGGCTTCTTCCATGTTCTTTGCATCACGATACTGCTTGCAAAGCACGTAATGCTGCCTCTGCAAATCTGATCCGATGATGTGAGCCTCAGTGTGCTTCCTAAGTGAGGTTGCCCAATGAAACTGGCACGTACGCTCACGGTCTGGCATTGGAACCGTCGCGTCGCCACTTCCATAGATCTTCCGCACACAGTTCCAGTTGGCCTGGGCGCTGTCCGCCATGAAGCCCTTGAAGTGACTTTGTCATAGCCATATTTTGCCATTATTCCGTTCAAGAATTGCCACATCACGGTCTGGGCCCTCACGTCTTCTGACTGCATATCACAAATGGCAATAGTCATGACCCGGCAATACTGAGAGTCATAGACATGACATGCCATGGTTGTCCAACCCTTTGTGCGCTTGACGTGATCAAACATAATCCAGGAATCTTGGAGATCCCCGCCAGGTTGCATTCGCTTTACAAGGTCCACTCCCGACCCGGGACCTTTCTCGGACATCTTAAAGATAAAAACCTTATCCCCTTCAGAACCCTGCCCGGGAAATTTATTGTCATGAATAAACTCCCACTTGCTGCAGCCCCGCAAGGCAGCGATGCCGTCGATAATGCCCAGGTTACCGATCCCCCTGAAGGTCGTCACGGCGTTCTTAAGCCCGGGCTTGCTGAGTGTATAATACTTCTTGAACACCTCATCCAACTCTTCGTCCGAAAGAATGGTCCGCTTCTCCCCCGGTGCAGTTAGGAGGTACTCACTCAGAAAATCCTTACTCGCCTCTAGAGCTAGGGCCGATGTCTTGGCGTACGGAGTGTTCTGCATATGCAACTCGAGTAGGTCGAGAACCTTCTGCTTGGTCTCCCTGCACTCAACGTATCCAACAGGGTGGTTATGTGTACCGATATGGATACACGCACGTGACATCGCAGGATTCCCGAGCACGTAGTACATCCTTGCAGGGCACGTGGCGATGCATTCCGGGGGATATCTGCAGATTTTGCATACAAGTGTGGACTTCGGAGGAGGATCACAACCAACGACAAACGGGGTAAGCGTGACACCGTCCCACTCAGACTCGTTCACCTCCATCTTGCGTTTGTCTCCTCGAAGCAAGAAGTCGCACTTCTCGTTCTGGCATTTCAGATGACCTGCACATACAGAATATCTGAAAGTCAGTCCTTGGTCGTTTGTGATGTTGGTCGTCATGGTCTTGCACCATGGATGTGCGTCGTACTTCTTATCCATCCCTGCCATCGACTTTGCGCTCGCTGCAGTGCCGCGATCAGGGATTGGTGGAAGCTCGAAGAGCACGTCCCCGTTAAACTCGGTCGGTAGAAATGGCACCCGATCCCTCTAAGTGCTCTAAAGTCCAACCTCGACAATGCATTCCTCGCTCCGGGTTTGGAAAAAGACGCATAAGGCCGGGGATGACACTGAAGCTACCCGATACTGGTTTCTGCGAAGAACTAGGCTGAGCTTGGGACGGCGTAACGAAATCATCCTTATCTGACTCACTTAGGACATGAATGCGTTGAGCTACGGGTTGTTTCACAGGAGGATTTGGCTCGGTTCCAACATCGACAGTCGATGTCATGGATCGGCCCGGTGTTAATATCTCAGTGGATGCAGCCCAACGATCCGCAGTGAGTCCCCTCACGACATATCTTCTAGCCTCAAGAAGCCACTCCCTACCATCCTCAGCTCTAATCGGCATCTGATATACAGTTTGAATCAGTTCGCCGTCGTCGTTGACAATTTCTTCCTCAAGATGGACGGACTCAAGAACAAGGTTGTATCTCACGCTCAACAAGATAGCGGTAATCGACCCTACACCCTCCGAATTACATGGGACACAGAATGGAACATCGTGACCTTCAGCACGTATACGAGCCATCTCTACGGGGAAGATGTGCACAGAGTGGAAGAGCCGAAGTGAAGCAGGAAGGCTGTTGCATTGGGTGGTTTAAGAGTTTTGTAACCAAGTACGTGATAGTTCACCATTGCAGCGTGGTTCAAGACCAGTATCATGTCCCAGAATATAGTTGAACAGCTTTTATTTTGGGCACACAATCAGCATTAATGACTGACAGATTCAAAAATAAATCGTCTATGAGAAGAAACCGTCATGGCAAAGCCTATGACGCCCTATGGAACCTCAATTAATAGGCGAACTCAGAGCTCGGTGGGGGACATTTAGCCTAAGTGCATCACACATTGGCCTTAGTCATTTTCAACATAGCACGGTTGAGGTTCATTTCTCTCTCAATGCATCAAGGATCTGATAAGAGTATGAGCCGGTTTTGTCTTCGAAGTAAGTTTTACGTTCACCGTCACAGATGCCCAAGTCACATCGGAGTGGGGGGTTAGGCTCCCCCAGTGAAGAAACCCAGGAGAGATCAGGGAAGAAGCGCAGAAAGAGTAAGACGGGGTTGCGCTTGACGGACAGGAAGTATCAGAGTCAGAGCAAGAGTCAAAGCAAGGTTGTTCGTTCAGTAAGCTCGATTCTCAGGGACTCGAGATCCAAGATTGAAGGGTGTCCGAGCGTCAACACTGGAGGATCGGCCACGAAAGTTAGCAGCAATCACTTCGTTGACGGGCAAATGACGGTGGCCGTCTCAAGGAGGGTGTTCAGCGATCTACACGCCAGTTCCATTCTTCAGCCGCGACATTCTGATGTAAGCTTGTCAGCACGATGTCTTGGTACGTTCTAGACGCAGCTGTAGCATCATGATTGATCAGCGAGATTTTCGCTAGCCAGTGCCAGGTCGGGATCAAGTACTCGTAGGACTGGTTTGCGGCATCAGAATAGTGAGTAGTTTGATCGTCATGATAAATGTTTTATGGTTTAATAGTTTGCCGTCGCAATTTTCATGGTACGCTGGGCGTAGAGGAGGGAGTGGTTGTAGTCATCATCCAACCGGGTTGAAGCCGGCCGCGGTGTGTACTAATGGCTTATGAGGGTTTTAAAAGTTTGTAGGTTCTTGGCATGCATCACAGTCATTGTCATACTTATCTTTGAGTAGGAAGTTGGTGCGGTCATCATTGTAGTTAGCTGTAGGAATTGATGGTTGTCGCGGTTACGGTAGAGTGGGGGCCGCCGCGAGCAGGAAGTGTGGCTTAGAAGCTAATCGTGGCACGGGAGTGAGCAAGAAGTGTGACTTAGAAGCCACTCGAGGCAAGGGAGTAAGCACGCATAAATTGACAGACGGGGAGCCTTGCTCTTCAGTCTGCTGAGGGTTGTCGTGTTGGAGGTCGGAGATGCATGGAGGGGGTTTGGAGTGAGGTTCTTTGGTAGGTTAAGGGTATGCTGAAATGGTGTAAGTATAGGTTTTGAGAGGGTCTGAGAGGGGCGGCTTCAGAGCACATCTCCATCTGGGTTGCCGTTGCAAGGTTTAGGTGGATAGTGCGAGGTCTGAATTATTGTGGCCGAGAAGGGTTTGTGGGTGTCAAGAGCGGCGTTTTTTCAAGGCTTTAATCATTGGGAGTGCACAACAGCTAGTGACGGATTGCCGTATAATACGCATTACATCTGTAAGTGTTGCTTAGGGTTTTTGTGACTTCTTAGGGTTTATGATGTTATGCTTCGCATTTGGGTGTATTTGTTGTGCTCTGAAATGCGGCCTTCTATTGACTTGCATGTAACGTGCCTCTACCTTGCAGGGCGCGATGAGCACTTCCCACGATATGGTGGACGCGGCCACAGAGGCAGTGAAGAGCGTGATAGACGATATTCCGAGAGGTTCCTTCATGGACGAGGATATGGGTAGTTCGCAACCTCCCATCCGTAATGGCAGGGCCCCACCAAAAGTAAACTTTATGGGCTCCTTGCTCGAAGGAGATGATGAAGTGGGCAAGGCGGGGTTCTCGAGCGAGCAGCAGGAGGAGGGCTCGCGTGAGCAGCAGGAGGAGGGCTCGCGTGAGCAGCAGGAGGATGGCTCGCGTGAGCAGCCGGAGGAGGACTGGTTTCAGCCAGAACCCAGCAAGGACAAGGACAGCAAGGAGGATGACGATCAGACCGAGGATCAGACCCAAGTTGGTGATGGCGAAGCCGGCGCTGATACTCTATTGAGCCTTGGTGGGCAGGTGGAAGAGATTGAACCTCCTCGAAAGCCTGTGAATGTTCGGCAAGCATTCCGTCAATTCAGGGAGGAGTTGAAGCCGGACCCATACGCTGCATTACTCAAAATGCGCCGCAGACCTCACCAATATTCAATGATCAAGATTCCCTTATGCCGGTTAATCCCATGTGATTTCGTGCGTCCAGCAATGCAGAGTGATGTACAGAAGTTGCAAGCTGAGTTCTTCAACGGCATAAGACCCGGGTCTGGGGCATTTTATGTTGCAGATACATCGCACACGGGGGACGTCGCAAGTGTCACCGAGGAGATGAAGTCAGGATGGTGTAACTGCTTGGAAGGTGTTGAACGCTGCGTTTGAGGATGAGATCAGGCAGCACAGGGAGACAAAAGATCTTACAGGAAAGATGTTTTATGTCTTCGATGGTAACCACCGCACAAGGGCATGGCGGGAGTTCATCGAAGTGGAATACCCAGATGATCTTGAATGGGCTAAAGCAAACGGAAGGCCGGACTGTATTCTGCTCGATGTGAAGGGAAGCCGTGAAGCTCTAGTGACAGCAATGCATGCCATCAACAAGTGAGTCCTAAACTGTGCAAGAGTATTGTATTTTCTCCGGATGTTGATGTTGGATATAATAACATGGAAATTTAGAATCTTTGATATTAAAGAAGTGTGTGTTGTATTCGACACAGGGCCAATGAGGATGCTTACGTCAAAGAAAGGCTGCCGCACACTCTACACAAGATACAGACGTACGGGCAAATGTCTGTGGAGGAGCTGGAAAGGAGTGGAATTCTAACGCCGGATCTTCTGGCGCGCACGAAGAGTTCAACTAAGAAGTCGTGGCATTCGATGCCTCAAGAAGTATTTGTGACGTTTTTACACAGCGTAAGTGTTATAAGAAATCAGTGCTGTCAATTCGTAATTGGATGATTCAAGTCCGGAGATGTTAATGGCACGTGGACTGAAACAGGCAACATTGGCCCAAGTCGCAGAGGAGGCTTCTCAAATTTGGATCAACGAGCACCCTGGTGATGATTCAGGGCACGAGATGAAGGCAGCTGTGGACAAGGCCGTGAAGGAAGCCAAGGATAGGCTGCAAACAAAGTTCAACAGAGAGCAAGCCGTTGCAAATCCAGTCCATGGCAAGGGATTTCAAAACGAGGTAAATACTTTGGAGTTGATCAATTGGGTTATTCTTTGAATATAGGACGTTAAAATTCGTGGTGATGAGTGGAAATTGATCTCAAAAATGGTCTGTCAGGATTGTTCTCTAAATCTTTGGACGTTCGGATTCCGAGGGATTGTGCCCATTTAGTTCGTAGAAATGATCTGTCGGATTCTTATGAGAAATTTAGGATGTATAATTTCCAAGGGGATGTGCCCATTGAGCTCCTTTAAAATGATCTGTCGGATTCTTGGAAGAAATTTCGGACGTTCATATTCCGAGGGGATGTGCCCATTAAGTTCGTAGAAATGATCTGTCGGATTCTTATGAGAAATTTTTGATGTTCAATTTCCAAGGGGATGTGCCCATTGAGCTCCTTTAAAATGATCTGTCGGATTCTTGGAAGAAAATTCGGACGTTCAATTTCCGAGGGGATGTGCCCATTAAGTTCGTAGAAATGATCTGTCGGATTCTTATGAGAAATTTCGGACGTTCAATTTCCGAGGGGATGTGCCCATTAAGTTCGTAGAAATGATCTGTCGGATTCTTATGAGAAATTTTGGATGTTCAATTTCCGAGGGGATGTGCCCATAAAGTTTGTAGAAATGATCTGTCGGATTTTTATGAGAAATCTTGGATGTTCAATTTCCGAGGGGATGTGCCCATTGAGCTCCTTTAAAATGATCTGTCGGATTCTTGGAAGAAATTTCGGACGTTCAGTTTCCGAGGGGATGTGCCCATTAAGTTCGTAGAAATGATCTGTCGGATTCTTATGAGAAATTTCGGACGTTCAAATTCCGAGGGGATGTGCCCAATGAGCTCGCGGAAATTTTCTAAAAAATCCGACAGATCGATTTATAACACTCATGGTAGCAAGGTACCACAGAGATTTTACATACGTTTTGATGATTTGGATCAAATATTTGCACTAAGATGTGTTTTTTTTAGTAATTTTAAGGAAAATGTGCCTCGAAATGCGAAAAATACCGAAGTACCCTGGAATGGTTGATTCGAGAAATCATCTTTAGAATCCGACAGATGGTTTTTCTGTGTACATTTACCTAGGTACTCTGGGAAACTAGTCGCAAGAAATTATCTCTAGAATCCGACAGATGGTTTTCGAGTGTCAATCATCTCAAGGTACCTTGTAAAGTTGGTGATAGCAAACAAGTTTAGAAATCCGACAGATGATTTTATTGTTTATATTTACCTGGGTACTCTGGAGTGTTTGTCCGAAGAAGTAATCTCTAAAATGTGTCAGATGATTTTAATGTGTCGATTACCGCAGGGTACTCTGTCAAGTTGGAGAATTTAGATTAGCTCTGAACTCCGACATATGGTTTTGATTGTGTCAAATTACCTTGGTACTGTGGGAAGTAAGACAGTAGAAATAATCTCTGAAATTAGACTGTTGAATTCCTCAAGGTACGTCAGGAAATTAGATATCGTAAACAATCTAAAACCTATGAGAGATGGTTTATTTGTGTCAATCTACCTAGATACCTTGGAAACTTGGAGACATGAAATAATCTCAAAAATCCGACAGACGATATTGATGTGTCGACTTCCGCAAGGTACCTTGTCAAGTTGGCAATCAAAAATCATCTCTGAAATCCGACGGAGAATTATTTTGTGTTCACCTAGCTAGGTATTGTGGACTATATGACTCAAGAAATATTCTCTGAAATCCATTACATGATTTTTATGTTTCGAATACCCCAAGGTACCTCGGAAACTTAGCATTGATAAATCATCTGTCTCATCCGATAGATGAAATCTACATCGTATTCTTTACATGGTACTGTGTTGCATTCGTATGACAGATCAGCTATTGGACCCTTTAGCGGTGATCTAACACACTTTCTATGAAAGAAAATGATGATTTTACATAGATAGTTAATGCTCTGTTATGAGGAAATTTGGTATTCGATGCATTGATGTCTCTCGGATTCTAATCTTCACTAGTCTGATTACTTGGGATGCTGTTGATTTTCAGATCAAAAGACATTATGATCGGCACCAAACCAAGGTTGAGATGACCATCGACAAGCTCCAAGCAATTGCAACATCTGAGGTGTCGGCCAAAACAAAAGCGAAATGGCTGAGGTGGTGGAACGGGTCGGCGAGTTCAAGAAAAACATTGAAGTTTCCACCATCACCTTGCTCAATTGAAGTGCTTAACCCCTGGATTACAAAAGCTGCATTTTGGGCAAACGTAAGTGTAGTTCATCATTTCTGGAACTCTGGGTTGTTACACTGATTCGAGGTTATAGCCGATGGCTTCCTCTTTAGTTATTTGTGTCTAACTCTTAAGTTGATTCTTTTGTATCAGTTGGAAGACGAAGTCGAGAAAGAGTGCCTCAACTGGTTGGCAACCAGTTCCGATGCAGAGGAAGACATTAACTCCAAGCGCACTCCTATGGCCGAGTACATCGAGAAGTGGCGTGTGCTTCTATGGGAGAAGGCATACTTGTCGTTCTTCACTGGAGCTAATGTGTATTCGAAGTCGCAACCATTCAATTCCCAACCATGGACCGACATGGCTTGGAAGCGATGTCTGTATCGGTACTTTAAGCGGGAGCTCATCCCAGCTGGTGTAGTTAAGAGTATACCACCTCCGTGGTTCAGCTGGACGGAGACATCGAATTCCGAGTTCATCTTTACAACCAACCAGCGGAAGATGTTCAATTTGAACCATCTGATTGAGTGCTGCTGGTATATCGAGTGCCCAAAGTCATTTGTAACTGCTGAGGAGAAGGCTATAAGGGAGATGTTTACCAGGAGGAAAGATGGGGAAGACGACACCCATGATATTTCAGATGAAGCACTTCCTGCTCATGATGCAGAGCCAGAACAGGATACACAAGGTGTTTCGACATCCACTGGTGCCGGGGATGCGAACACAAAGAAACGGAAGAGGGGAGCGAAGTCGGCATCGAAGGAGTCCCACCAGGAACCAGTGAAGAAGAGGAGCAGGGGGAAGAAGTCGGACCCAGCGACTGTTGAGCCGAATGGTGCGGAGAATGGGACATTCTCTCCAAGGATTGGACATGCTGAGAAGCCAGACGTCAGCGCACCTCAAGCAGGATGCCCTGTTCATGAGTTGATTCTGAATGAATCAATAACTGAGTGGCAGAAGGCAAATCCTAGAATGAGGTTGAAAAGCATGCCAAAGGCTTTCAACGACATGGTCCAGTGGATTCGGAGCGTCACCCCTCAACGGGTCCGGATGAAGGACGGGAAGAGTGTTCGGGGGGGTGGATTGGCAGATCTCATTATCATTGATATTCCGGAGGGTCTACCGGTCCCTGGTATATCCGATGAGGACGAGATTCCAGATTGGAACAGCAGAGGCGACAATTACCTTGCAGCCGTCTTTGGCTTTGTTAAACTCGTTCTCCAAGACCAGGGGTGTGTGATCATTATCCATCCGGATGACAATGGCGAAATTGAGGACGAGATTCGTGATTTTCATCAAGTGGTTGAATTGAAGTCTGAGAGGTCGTGGACAGGCATCAATAGATTGCTTCTTCGCTCCGCAAAAATAAGCGGCATGACAACATGCTTCTTTAAGGTGCAACTTCTCACATTATCCTCGAATAACAGCTTTGAATTCAGACCGACACCCGAGGATTACAAGAAAAAGAGCATCGACATCGTTGACCGTGATGTCATCCTCAACTGGGTAACGCTGGAGCAACAGACGATGCGCAAGGAGGTGCCATGGCGAGGAGCGAGGGAGAAAGACGTGCTGTTCATCGAGAGTTTAATCAGAGCCACCACCAATCCCGGTGACGTCGTCGTCGACATCGGCGCCGGAACGGGTAAGTTTCATTGTTTTTGCACATTCATGGTAACTTTCAACAGGGCCATTATTACAAAAATTGAAACTATTACAATCTAACAAAGAGACACTCCATTGTATCAGGTGCGTCAATCAAAGCTTGCCGGCAGTCAGGACGGAACATAGTCGCGCTTGAGGATGATCACGAGCTGTATACAGAAGTCCTAAAGAAGATGGCCCTGCCGCCACTGCCTCTACCAAAGACGGATACCTCTCATGTACCGATCAAGCCGATGACTGAAAAAGACCTGGTGGCCACCCCTAAGCCGGTGAATAAATTCATCGCCATGATGACCCAGGATAGCGACGACGAGTAAGTGAGTATTTCAATGAATATTTTTGAGATAAGACATTTTGATTACACATGGTGATATGTACAATGTGGATCAAAATTTTGATAAGGGTGTGGTTGCAGACCGCTAAGTCCGCGTTCTGGGGGGATAATTAACGAGTGCATCAAAAAGATCGCACTATCACCTGATATGCTAGGGCTTCCAGAGTATGCCGAGTTGGGGGCTCAAATTCAATCAAATGTGGAGTCTCCCACAATGAAGAAATTTACTCGTAGGAAATACGATGGTCGTGTCCTAAACTTTGTGGACATTGAAGCCGAAGTTGTTACTCATAGCATACTTGTTGATCCGGAGTGATCGCAATTTTACATGTTAATGAATTTTAAATTTACAGTTATTCTCTATGTATTACGGATTTTCATAGTATACAGCTTTTTATTTCAACAATACGACCTATTTACTTGGTTTGCATAATATTTACTGATTTGAATGAACTCTGTCCTCATAATGCGATGATTACATTCTTCTTCATTAAATCGTTTTCATTCATTCAAAACTCATGGTATAAATGAAATAGCTGACTCAATCTTATTCGTTAATATGCTAATAAGTTGTTTTGTTATTTTTTTCTTGTTCAGTATCTTCTATTTGTCTGATAATCTGTTTCTACTATCTTCCGTATTAAGTTATCTCTCTCTTGCATTTTTAATCAATTGTATGATTATTCAAGAATTCAATTAACTTAACTCATGTTCATGCCTGAATATCACAATTTTATTTTTGAAATTACGTTCATTAAATGTTTATTATCTTTTTCTAATTTATTCGTCTATTTATAGTCTATTAATATTTTGTGCACAGTTCTTATACATTCAATATGAATCCCAAAGTAGGTTTCCAAATGTCCATCATGTATATTAAGATGCAATTCATTTGAACTGGAAGACCAAAACCTATATCCGCGCGTCACCTACCACCGACCCCGGTGGTTTTCATGGAGCTCACAAACCTTGTAACGAATCCGACAGATGGTTTTGGCTTGCGTTCAGAGCCACCGGGGTCCGTCTCCCGCTCCGTTACTTGCTCTGTCTCGTGCGTGGTTTTACACCTGGTTTCTCATGCGCAGTTTAACACATGCATTTGTTCATGTTTTTGGTATTTTTTTGTTTTGATCTATTATTATCATTCTGTCGTGTATTTATTCTCTGGTTCTTTTTGTTGTCAACATTCTAATTCGCTTTTTCCGAATGCAGCTCTTCGAAATTTGCCCTTAACCTCACGTTGAATTACTTATCCCGGGTGGCATCTAAGTCCATCCCTTGACCATATATGACTTTGTACATTCTTTTGCTATTTCTATCATGCATTTTTTGATGCGTTCACTCTTTGTTTTACCATTATCATGATTTTGTACATTGAATCCATTTACCATTATCATGATTTTGTACATTGAATCCATTATATAATAAATTGAGGTGTGAATTGTTGCATTTGATATACTCGATTGCAAGCATCTAGTGCAATTGAAAAAGGACTTTAATCAATTACTTCAAAATGTGAATAACACACAATGGCCTGGCATCTGTGCCGGTAGTGAACTAAGTTGATAATAGTCTTTATGCACATAGTCTACAGGGTCAAGACATACACTCTCATAAAATATTTCTACTCTGCCATTACAGCTGGACCACCCACGCTTCTAGGTCAACGTCAAAATACTCATTCTCATTGGCCTTTGAATCGTGGCAGCTACAATATCCTTCATCTCGGATGAGCCTAAGACCCGTGACATGCTCAAAGATATCTCGTGGGAGCACACATCCTGGCATGATTAGAACCTCAAAGACTTCCTCCATCATACTCATATACTCTTCTGCGCCATTGGAAATGTCCACTGTCTTCGGAAGAACTGCCATCGCCATTCTTAGTTCTGCCCGCTCGTGCTGCACAAGAATTGATTCAAGTCTTCGCACCTCTTGGTCAACCTTTTCATCCTCAGTACTGTAGGCATATTCTCGGGCAGGATTTAGAACCGATCCATCTACTGTAAAATCTACTGAAGCTAGGTACAAAGTGGCTTTTGCGATCTGGCGCTTAAATCTACGAATAAGTTCAACTCGACGAAGCTCTGAGCGTTGTGACAAGGCCATCGACATCCTAATATAGACTGCTCGGCAATTACGAACTTTTCAATAACTGTCCCCTTATCTTAGCATACTACCCGAAAGCATGGAAGTTTTGAAACACCGCCAAACACGATGTTCAACCTATCTATTCCCTCCAACCTCACCCTGACTGTTAGCCCCGACCCTGATCCTCTCCCGCCCCCTCACACTCTCCCTCGCCCAACCCCTCACACTCTCCCTCGCCCAACCCCTCACACTCTCCCTCACCCGCACCCTCACACTCCCCTCACCCTCACTCTCAACCCACACCACAACCATCAACCCCGGTGGCCTTGGCAAATTGAGATAACCATCTGTCGGATTTTAGAGGTTGGTAATCCCAATTGCCAACTCCGCCGGGGTCTTGTGCACCTAGTCAACACCGCCGCCGCCGACCTAGCTGCCAAAGCAATCGCCTCCGCAGCCGCATGCTCTGACCTAACTGCCGCCGCCGCCGCAGCCGCATGCTCTGACCTAAGTGTCGCCGCCGCCGCCTTATCCGTTTCCGCGTGGTTTATTCTGACCTATTCGCCGGCGCCGCCTTTTCTGCCGACATTGCGGGCTATATAAACCAATCCTAAATGCATTGTTCTCCATCTTTTCTCCGACCTCTTCAGGTGCGTTCCAAATTCTATTCCATTTTACTCTTTGTTTCGGTTTGTGGGTTTCGGTTCTTGGCTTTGGTTCTTTGTAGTATGGCGGGTCGTTTGTTCCCTTGCATTGTTTACGTAATGTTTGTATCATCTTTCCACGTAAATGTTGGTCTATCTGCATTCTTTCGTCCTCGTTGGCTGGCGGTTACGGACTCTTCCGAAGAATCGTCAGTGGGGTTGGGATTGACGAGTTGGGCAGATTGTTAGCACAGTTGCTCTGACCTAGGTACACCAATTGATTCGGTGTTTCGTAATGTTTGTATCATGTTTCTACGTGAGTGTTGGATTGTCTGCGCTGTTTTGTTCTCGTTGGCTGGCTACTACGGACTTTTCCAAAGAGTGGACAATTCGCTCGGTTCTAAAGAGTTGGGCGGGATGTTTGCCCTAGTGCTCAAGCCTTGAGATACTGATGATACTGTGATTAAGGGTGACACACAAATATAAATAGCATTGCCTTATCATTGCCTCCCATTTGGATTTCGAAATGTTGGTTTCATGCTCTTGTAAGTGTTGGTTAATCTGGGCTAGTGAGTTCTCGGTGGCCGACCGCTTTGGACTCTATCGTCCATCCGCTATAAGTGGCCAACCGGGAGCAAGCTCAGTGTAAGGTTTAGTGGGGGTTACCTTGGTGCCGATGGGGGATTTGCTGATACCTTTGCACCTGGTTCCGTTGTGCGTAACTTGTGATAAGAAGGAATAGCCACCTAGTTGATCCTGCCAGTAGTCCTATGCTCTTCTCAAATATCGAACCATGCATGTGTCAGGATAAGCCGTGCTACTCGGACAAGGCAGATTCTGTCTTGCCAAACTTTGAGGCGAACCGTATTAATTTCTTTTTAATCTTGGTAAGCAGATGGCGAATATTTCTTCAAGAGTTCCAATGGTTTGCACAACATGCGTTGGGCTCGGACCATGCACCTGTCCGACATCCCGGAGCAGTCCAGTCCCTCATTCCCGAATTCCAGAAGGAGTCACTCCACTGCCTGACATCGAGCACCAAGCCTTTCAAGGGCCATCACCAACCCAGCCCAAGGAGACGATGCGGTTAATGTGTGTGGAAGGTCATGGGCGCTCCATTTGCTTCGAAGTAAAGAGTTCCGATGATGGCATCCCCGAGTGGGTGCAGAAGTGGATGGATGCGGTTGCTGCAGGCGGCGACGGAAATGAGTACTGCCCGGAGGATGACGGGTATGTTCCAGAAGGCGAAGACTCTGATTTCCTGGAGTATGCTGCAGAAGAGGAAACCGAAGCGACGGTGGATGGTCCGGAGTCCTATGTCATCGTTCTTAGCGACGATGACAGTGACTCGGATGACTAGATGTATTTCCTTAGATCTACGTGAAATTTCGGCATAGTATATTCTCTTCCTTGTGTACATTTCTTGTACCGCGACTGACGCTTTTATTAGCATTCCATTTTGTAAATTTTTGTAATTTTATTAAAGTACATATATCGGATCCTATTCATTTCAGAATGATTCTGTCCATTTTCCGTTTCATTTTATTCCTCAGATTTCATTAGTATATTCGCATACATTTAAATTATAAGTTTTTAAATATGAGCATTAACAGCAAGTGTTCGGGAAGTGTGCGGGATAAGTACTGGTAATCTCTGAATTAAATAACTGCTATTTTAACCGTTCTCTATATTCAAAGGGTATAACTGTTACTGAAATGGCTTCCAAAAAAATTTGAAGAAGGAAGTTGAATTAAATAATTATTATGCTAAACCGTTCTCTATATTCAAAGGGTATATCTCTTACTGATAAGGCATCATGAGTGATATGGAAGGATGGAACTCTTTTTGTGAACATTTGAAACAAAAAAGTTCCGTCCTCGTAATTTTGAATTTCCTAATCTTCAATTAGAATTCACATATACTTAATAGCATGGCAGATCATAGACTTAAATGCGTTTTTCCTCTATTCTATGTCTTAATTCTGACAAATTTCCGACAAGTACAATCATTTGATGAGGAAATTATACAGAATGTATTGTCACCAGTTGAAATTACAAATAATATTCCCAAGAAGGTATGGCTAGATTGCTTCGAAAAGCAATATGATCGTGGTGTGCCAATAAAGCAAAATGTCGTCTTTGATCAAATCAAAGCTCATGCATCTGTCGAAGTTGGCCGCGGTCTTCTCGATTTTGAAGATAATTTGTTTTGCGATTTTGAATACGAAATCCGCGAATGGAACTGTGCCAAAAAATATGAGATTAATTACATGTGCATCTGGGAGCATCCACATGCTCGTCTTATGCGGCACGAAGATGCAAATTTCAACGATGACAACTGTCCAATCTGTGAACAAGGTCCCAGCCCTGATACATATTTGTGTCGATGGAATATTGAACGAGATGGTCTGTATGTTTCTCAGTTCCATCCTTTTAGCGGTAGGCATCAGTACAAGCTTTTTAAGCAATGGAAGGAGGACGAGGACCACCATGAATTTCTGAAGGAGTATAGAGTGTCTATTTTCAATGATCTCGATGATGAATTACTGCTTACACATGGAGTTATGGATGCCCCAATGAATAACGTGATAATTCCAGGACGACTTCGAGCACACATTTCCGAACGATTTTTTTACATATCCTTAAATCCACGCACCGACGAGCGTTTACTCAGTTCGCCTTGGATATGCAAATTTAAAGACCTGGGGAGTATGGCATATCGTAGAGATGTTAAAATATGGAAACCTCCTCTAGTGAACAGCATTTCAATGCCTATCGACTGTATAGATTGCGCATGGAAAGCAGATAATGAAGGGATATGGCTGGACCGAGTTGGATGTGGACAAACTGGATCAATATGGGAAAAACGATTTGACTGGGTTCCAATACGGAAGCGGACAAGAGAACCTGACAATGAAGATCAACCACCAAAGCGTCCAAGACTAGAGCACTTGGACCTTTGAAATTTCATGAAGAAGAGGCATTTCTAATATATTTATTGAACGTAAAAAAATCCGTAATCCACTTCATATCATTTTGAATCCTCATATTTTAAAAATGTACTCAAAACACTATTAGTAATAGATTGTAAAATTATGAAAACTGACATTAATTATGGAAGGTAGAAATAGCAATATTAATTATGAAAGGTAGAAATAGCATATATTACAATCGTCATTGCTTTCATTTTTCAGTAATAAAATTTGACTGCTTGTTTTGTATATCATATAATATTTACTTCATATAATATTTACGTTCTATCCATAGTGAGTATACAATTTCAAGTTATTTCTTATGGCTCTCTTACCTGGCACTGAATACAATAAGAGTACTAATATAATTAATTGCATATCATTGCTTTTTAATTCAGCAATTAAATTCTATAAATAGCTAAACATCATGTCTTATGCATATTCTCAAAACCCCGTTTACAACTCGCCTATCGCCGTTTGCGACGCGTCATGGACTTAACATTTTCCGAGCACCATCTGGCCCGACCCCGGCGACATTCGCTTATCGCAGAAACCATCTGTCGGATTTCTGTGGTGGTTTGGGCTCGTTAGCAAACCCACCGGGGTTCATCAAGGGGGCCACCCATGGTTTTTCTTGGAACCCAAAACGTAGTGTCGGATCCGACGGATGATTTCGCGGATGTGCATCTGCCAGGGTACCGCGCCGGGGGAGGGCAACGATTGGTGCGCCAAAATCCGACAGCCGGGTATGGGAAGGGTCCGTAATGAGGGGAACCCGGCCCATTTTCCAAAACCCTAGCCGCCATGATATCTAGTCTTGACCTTGGCCGCCACGTTGCTTGGTTATCCGCGGCTCGATTAGGGTAGAAAGCCTAATTCCGCGCCGCCAGCTTGGATTTCGTGCCCCCTCCTTTGATATTGCGCCGCCTCCGACTTCTATATAAGTCACATACTTTCCACATCTTCTCTTCGTGGGCCTCTGCACCTCTTCAGTTTCTTTGTAAGATCCTTTTGACTTTTGCTAACTTGTTTGCTGCTCTTATGCTACTGTTCTATTTGTCATGCTTCCGGTGTGCTATGCTCATTGTGTGGTACGTACATTAGACAAGTTCACCAGCACTCTTAGTTGTTTGTAGGGTTTAATGGTTATTAATACATTGCACGTTGAGCTTATTGTATGCTCTGCTTGTGGTATGATGGATTGTTGTTTTCAATTTTGTTGCCTCTTATTCATATTGTCGGGATGGTTGACCTTTTCTCTGGGCTGAAGGAGTTAGTTTTTGCCTCATGCAAACCAACTGTTGTTAAGCTATGGCTTGTGACTGAGCTCACTTTATGTCCAAATGAATTGTCGGCTTACTATTATATTCTCGGCTGAAAGTTTAATTAACAACTCTTCTATTCTGGTGTTCATTGTAGGAAGCACAAATTTGTTTACCGAGAGCTGCTTCATCCATAACACATTTGTTTACCGAGAGCTGCTTCATCCTGTAACACATTTGTTTACCGTGAGCTGCTTCATTCTATAAGGTACAAATTGTACCGTTTTTACCTCATTAGAACAGAGCTTCTTTATAAATGACAAGACAGGTCCTTTTCGTTTTCCAATTATTTAGACTGTTTGACATGCAATAACTGTAATATAGGAATCAAGATTATAATGTACTCTAAATCAAGACTAACTACAAGTTATTTTTTTTGCGTAGATGGCAAGTTCTCCTACGGCCTCTTCAATGCCTTGCAAGTCCTGCTTGGTAGGGGGTGCTTGCTCCTGCCTTGCCACTCCGATCGATAATGTCCACCCCGAATCCAAGAGGGCACATGATTCAAATGGAGTAAGCCCAGCCCGAATTAATGACAACGGAGATACGCTGAAGGTAATGTGCGTACAGGGACATGGGAGGTCACTTTACTTTGAAGTGGACAGCTTCGATGATGAATTTCCCCCTTGGGTTCAGAGGTGGATGGAGAAACACGCTGCGGATTGCGGAGGGACTATTTGCTGCCCGAGTGAAGATGGAGGCGAATCCGAGGATAGTAGCTCCGCAATTAGCGTTGAGAGTGTGATGAATGGCACTAGCGCAATTCCCGGCCCTGGGCTCTCTCTCATCCTCTTGAGTGACTCTGACAGCGATAACGATGAGTAGTCAATCTCTTCAGTTGTGGTTTTGTAGTTACACATATATACTCTGACCTACAAGAGAAGTAACATTACTTAGGCTATGTTAATAGAGACGGATCTTAGCTACTCTTATGCTTTATAACTTTGTAAAGAAGATAATGGTCATGCATAATGTGTCTCATTTTCGCGCCATATCTATGTGAGTTTCATGCATGTATCAATTAAAAGTCAGTATACCAGTCATGTGCTATTACAGTGAACTGACAGTAGAATATCAAAAGAGTGATAGAGAATTCAATGATAGAAAAATAGAAAAGGTCTCTTGGAAAATGCTAGAACTCAGCAAACGGTAATTACGATTACAATGTTGCGAAGGAATTAATACCTTCATGAATATCCTAAGGACATTGGTATCTGCTGTGAGGCAACTATAACTCTACAGCGGAGAAATCATGGTGAGGCAATTTTTCTCTATCGGATCCGACACACGGTTAGAGCTCATTGTCTAATTTGCTGACCCCAAATTTAGCTCACCCTTTGTAACCCCCACTTTAAAGTAGGAAGTCATCTTCAGATTGCTACCAGAACTCTGAAAGTTGTGTGATTCACATTCATCTAGTCTACAGTATATGAAAGTAGATGTTTGGATGCATCCCTTCTGAATGATGAGAATTCTTCACTATGGCCATTTTCATGAATCATAGTTCACAAGTGCAATTCTTCACTACCAATGCAGTTCAGGACATACATGCCTTCTGAAGCCTATCCACTGTTGAAGTATGGTTCCATCCTTTAACTAGTCGTAAATCATATCCTCAATCAACAAAAGAGCTTTATACGTATTAGTGTACTCCACTTAAGAGCGCCGAGCGGCATTAGTAGAATTTGAGCATTAATCCGATTTCCCCATTCTAGTTCTACCAGCCTATATTTCAGAAAATGTTACATTGCAAAATGCCTATTTTAAACTTTAAGTTGATGACAGATGTCACCTTGATGTAATCAACTCGACTTTGGCGTAAATCCCTAAAATGCAACAATCCATTTGCCCACCTTTGAATACGCAATTCATATAAAATTCTTGGCATATATCAAACTAAGTGATAATGGAAACTACTGCCTCAACTGATACATAAATTAGACATTTTAAATTACCAACAACGTCGACCATGACAATATCTATGGTACAGCATCAGTGTTGCTACCGCAAAAGAAATGAAAGATGGGAATACACAAACCTTGTTTTCATGATCGCTTTCCAAGCACGGCATTGAGATGCACCTTCCTTCGCAAAGGCCACGAGAGAAGACCGCAACGCAGTGCTCGTGGTGCCCAATACTTAGGAAAAACTTTCCTCTCGTTGATTGAAGACCCTGGTGCAGTGATGGAGGACTGGCCAATGCTGTAGCCCGTAGGAGGGCCCATCACCTCCATGGTGTAACTATTTCGCAGGTGGTCACGCAAAAGTACCTTCTGCTGCAATGAAAGATCCCGGAGCTCCATTTCTACAAGTTTCTCGTCAATCTCAAATGGGATAACCCGGTCTGTCATAAACAACGTGAGGGCCTCAGTCCAGTATGCATGAACCATACCTGTACCCCACTCGTCTTTCCGCTTCCTTGCATCTCGCGACTCTTTGAAAGCCACCACATACGCCGACCATGCTGGCATGGAATCAATCAGCAGCACCCATCGATCACCTCTTTGTCGCAGGTTCTCAAGCAGCGTCATGTAGTCATAGCACCAGTCCGAGTTCTCAATGTATTCTCGATGCAACTCGGGCATGAGGTCTGGAAAGAGCTCAGCCATCGCTGACTCGGGCGTGACCCAACTCTGGCTGAACAAGTCGGTGATCACTGCGAAGTCCATTCTACAATTCTCAAACTAAGGAGGCTAAAAACGAATCACAAAAAAATGTGATAACACAAGAGAGACAAACTTGAGATCACATCCTCCAAATCCAAACAGGTTAACCCTAAACTCACACATTAATGCGCAGTACCTCAATAACATTGTAGTCCAGTTTTTGACTGTCGGATCCGACATCATGTTTTGGGAGACTAAGATGTTGAAGGGTAAGGCATTCAGTATATCCGTACGTGTGTGTTTATTTCAATGTGCCATGGCCGCCAAAATTGTTTTGATTATCCTCCACTTAAGAGCTAATATTTATGATTGGTTTCCTCCACCGTTGGCTGAGCCTCTTATTAGTTGCTAGGAGGTACCTCATACAAACGCATTGCTCCTTCTCTCTCCCATCCCCTTAGCTTGTTTTCAGAATTACATTGCAGACCTAAGCTTCAATTCATCGTTCCTCTCATTCTCTTGCAAACACCGTGGTCATGGATCAGTCTCCCCCCTCTGCCCAGCATGTTCAATCCTCGTCCACTAGCCATACCTCGTTCCGAGAGGAGATCAAGTCTTCGATGCCTCCAACTTCAGAAATGCTCCGGGTTCGATTCATTGCCTCTTCTGTTGATTTGAATATCTTTGAATTTACTTTACTCCCTTCGGTTTAAGTTAGGTGTTTGCATTTTCTGCAAGATTGTGTACCTCACTTACCCTTCTTCTTCCACTGGATGCAGGACGGGTTACCATGGCATAATTGGGAGCTGAGGGAGTTCGTTTCGAGAGTGACCGACAAGTTCAAAGATCGACGGCCTGGTAAGGAGGTGGACATGTTCTCCGACGTCCAACAGCTTCGTCAAGTGATCCGATCAAATCGAGGCCAGATAGACTGGACCGAGGACGACGTTCGCACACTCAGGCGTGTTGAGAGTGCTTCCGGGATATCATGTCTAGAACCCGAGCTGTTTCATTACTACATTCCAAGACTCAGATCAACATGGACTTCTACGGACAACGTTGTTGATTTTGGCAATGGAGCTCCCGGACCATCGGCTTTCTTAGAGGAAGATTTTGATTGGGTACAGGATAATGAGTAGCCTAAGCCTTCCAATTCCGAGAACAGTGACAGCCCCCCCCCCCCGGTGATTCTAAGAATCATTTTTAGTATGTACAATTTTTTTTCAATATATATATTTTGCGGATTCTCGAATCTTGGTGTCTAAATTTCATTTTTCAACTTCATTCGCTCATGGGTTTATAGGAACCCCGGCGGTAATTTTTTCCACGGTCATAGGGTCCCCGGTGCGTTTTTTGTCTGCTCACTTTTGACCCCCGGTGCGTTTTTTGGCTGCTCACCGCTCACTGCTCACTGCTCGCCGCTGCCACACCAGAATGCCCGTCTATCCTTTCAAGTGGCTGGATTTTCCACCGTCCTGTAACTTATAGTGGCTGGACACCCCACTGTTCCTATCTACCACCCGAGAAGTGGAGTAATAATCCTTCCGTACGGCTATGGACCGATCCGGATAACTACTCAGTACCGGTTACGGATACGGAAATCATACTACAATGACATTACCTTACGGCTGCACGGTATTCTACCATACTATCTTCCTTCCGGATTGGTTCGCAGTAGGGCATCCGGCTTTTATCCCATCTACAGGAAGCGACCGGTCCGTTTCCGGATCCCGGTGTACACACGGCTCTCCGTGTCCTTGAGACTACCAGCCCTGCTGCAATACGTCTCTCCTCCCCTACGGGCTCCTTCCGGGACTGGAAACCGTCAACACTCGACGCTTGACACCTCCCCAGTCTCTCCGGGCGCTCTCCCGACCTTCCTACTGTTCAACACTCCTCCGGAACACTACTGAAGACAATAGTACCACAAACCATACGGCAACGGACCCGTCAGCAGCCGGTTGGCACAACAAATCCAAAAGTATATTCTCAATTGCAACAACAAAACGGCGTACAAAAACAAGGCCCCGGCCTTGGGAAAACGTCTAACTTAAATACTAAAACCTATCGGTTCCTAAAGCGACCAAGTGGCCCACCGAGATCCAGGAATTCCGGATCTTGGATCCGGGAATCCCGGACCGGTGGCCGCCTTCTATTCCTAGTTACTGCCGCTATCTATCCGGATTGGCAGCCGGGTGCACTGGAGCCCCATCGTTAGTCGCTGCCATTTTATCCGGTCCTTATCCTAAACCCTACTCCTTGTGCTTATCGAGCCGGGGACTGTGCCGGGTTCCGTCCAACCGTTCCTTCTTCTGTGGCCGCTTCAGTTTCTTCAACGAGGGACCTTCTTCCGGAGCCTCAGATGCTGACGGTTCGCTGGACTTCCGGGATCGGTCTACTTGAACTGCCGGGGATGGAGATCGTGCCGCCACCGGAACTGCGCTGAGATCCACCTGGAGCGTTTCCGGAGATCCCTGTACCGGCATAAAATCTACCGGTGGTGGTCTCTGGTCCGGTCCCAAAGGAATGTTTCCGGGGTTAACAGTCTCGACTCCATCCAAGTTGGGTAGAGTGTGCAGACTGCTCAAGGTATCCGGAATAGGATCCTCCAGCGGGTGTCCTACCTCCTGTTGGGCTGGCCGGATGGCAGACCGTATCGGAGAGGCTGGAGGTGGCACCGGTGCCGGTTCCCTGGTTGGGGACGGTGGTCTGGGCTCCTCTCGATCTGCCGGTGGCCCTGATGACGGACCGGCCTCTGCGTAACCGAGGACTTCCACCAGGTTCTTCATCTGCATCCAAGTGTCCTTCATCACCTGCGTCCGGTCGTGCATGAACTTTATAATATTCTTCATAGTCGGATCCGGTTGACGGGTCAGGAAGGCTTGGTAAACGGCGCACTGATTGGCCACATCTACCGGAAGAGCTAAAGTGGCCTTGATCTCGGCGACCGACCGGATGGCCTCGACTGACCGGTCACGGGCGTCATTGAAATCTTTCCGGGCATCACGCACCTCCTCCTCGAGCTTCCGATTCGTCTCCTGGTACTTCGCTAACCGGTCCATGTGCTTGTCCTGGAGACTGGCCAAGTCCCGTTGCTTGCGAAGAATACTCAGGCAATCCTCCAACCGGTCCGAACCCGTAAGGATCATTACTTCCCTAGCCAACCGGCCCTCCACCTGCCTAGTCGACTGTAAGAACCGGGCATACGTCGTCGCCTGTTCCGATAGGTTAACTAAGTCCTGGTACGGATCTCCGGTGTGCTCCGGTGGTCCGGTGGGTTGTTGGATCTCCGTGTTTAGGGTTCGCTTGGCCGGTATGGGAGTCCGAGGTGATCCGGATGGCTGTCCCTTTTCCGGGCTGGGACGGGGTCTCTTAGCCGGCGTGGGGGAGACCTCGATAACATCATCATCGTCGTCCTGGTCGGACACTTCTTCCGGCTCAGCGAACTGCTGATAGCTTAAGAGCTCATCGTACTCCCGGACCTCGTCAGTACTCAACAGCCCCTTAGTACGGTAGAGGTGAATGAGGAAAGACGGAAGGCAGGTGGCCTGCTTCTTGGTCTTCCGGAGATTGGCCACTTGCCGGTCGATTATCGTCTTCATCATGACACCCCAGTCCACCGTGAATTCACCGATCATGGCCCCAATGAAAACGGACGCCCACTTGATGGTGATCCGTTTGGGCTTTTCCGGATGGAAAATAGGGTTCATAAACCCTACGACCCTCCGGGCCTCCGGATCCGCAATGTCATCCAGCTCCCATCCTTCTCTCGGGTCTCCGGCCCCCTTGAGATACCGGTGTATGAAGTCCCGGGTCTCCGGTGTCGAGACCTCGCCGGAGTTCTTGAAACCATACGTCTCCCTCCAGAGTTGTGCCGTCCACTTATCCGGCTCTCCCCGGATGGTTCCTCGATTCTCGGGATTCTTGACGAAGATCTCCTGGGCCGGAAGGGCAAGCTTCCAACCCCATGCCTTGTCCAGTAGGACCTCACAACTCATAGACTCTAAGGCGGTCCGGAGGAGCTCCCTCTCCTTCTCGTCGGCTGGCATCAACGGCATTACCCGTTGTACCCTGAACGACTGTCCTTCCGCCGCCGGTTCCTTCCCTTTCCTACCCATTCTGCTAAATCTTCCTCTCCGTCACTCCGGTAGCACCTGCACGCACGATCCTCACCACAATCTCTCGCCTAACGGAAACACTTCCGTCTCACCGTCTCTCTCCTACCGTCTAACCCTAACTGCGCCCTCCGCCTTAGAGCGCAAGGATCCGTCGTGCCACAAAATGACAAAGAGAAAGGAGGAGCATGGCGGTTCTTCCTCCTTTTATACCTGCCCTCGCGCCCACCCGTTCGTAGCTCATCATGACGGACGGTCGTAGCCCCTCATCATTGGACGGTCGCGACCGGCGGCGTTTTAATGGTTGCAGCCATTATCCCCGTGTGCGTTGTACCTTTTGGTGGTTATCCTTAAGTCTGCCGGGTCAGGGCTCTGTCATATAGACTGTACCCGTCTTTCCTCCACCGCAGACGACCGGATCTCACCCGGCTGGCCTTCCGGTCCCTTATTTATTCAGCCGACCGGCTTAACCGGTTGTTTTACTTATAGGCTTAGTACTTCCGTATTTCTAACATAAAATTTTTAATTTTTTTATCATTTTCCTACCGGAATTAGTATTCCGGTGTGTCAACCGTGGAAATCACTTTCCACAAAACTTGTAAGAAACATAACGGTGACCTTTTCTTTTATGGGTGGAGGTAAAACGAAAGATTGAAAAATGAAGTTATGTGAAACATGAATCAGAACTAATCCAGAATGAATCAAGTTTCAGGTTCTCATAAAGGTGAACTATTCTTGCTCTGATTACTACTGATTTGGGTACTTCGTTTCCACACAATCAAAGTCTTCTCGAGTAGCTTAGGTGGGCATTCCGCTACACATAAAAAGCGGAATTGAAACATGACAGCCGAATACATACATCCACTTCCACAAAGTGACATCGGATATGGGACTTCACAAAATTTTACCTCCACAGATAGACTAAAAAGAAAATATTTTGTGTAAAACTTCTCATTTCGAATGGCTTAGCAGTTTCTAACATCAAAGTTCTCAGTAAAATCAAGTGATATCAGTCACATCTTCTACACTAGTCTCAGATTCACTAGCACCCGCTTCTGTGCCCCTACTTGTCTCTTCGATATCTGCTGCCTCAGGAGACACATATCTACTGCCCTGGCGGGTGCGACTCTCACGCCAGGCCTCACTAGCCGCCCCTGCCCCAGATGCATGCCATGCTTCACGCCTCCTAGCCATACATTCAAGGGTTGCTGGATCTGGCAACACCTGCTCGGATGCCGAAGTCCTCATTTGCAACTTTGCAGCATACCTGTGCTGTATATTTCTATACCAGAACTCATACTGCTGAACGATAACACTCGTCCTAGCTACTGTCCCACCATGCTGTCCATGGTATTGGCTAGATGCTTTAGCAGCATGGTGCGATTTCTCCATTCCTTGGCAGTTCCATACAGACAAACTCCCATACTGTTCAATAAACCAGGGTCCGTGCTTCACCAACACGTGCTGCCAACAAAAGATCAGGGTCAATTCAAAACTTGTAAACATAGTATAAAAAGCAAACATGGTTGTTGAAGCATCAATTACATGGAGGCAATAGCGAGCCTAAACCACGAACAAGCTAAAACGCTCACAACACAAGCCAGTTAACACTTTGAAATACTCACGATATAGTGCGTCACGTGACCCTCCCCATGTGCCGCAACAAATGCTCTCCCGAAACTCTCAATGACAGATTTACAGTTCCTCCTCTGATCGTCAGTCAGAACCAAGCCAGTGAAGTATGGCTGCAATGCCTCGAGAGTCTCCCATACTCGCCTGCTCTTCACCCTTGCTTGCCCACTTTCCAGGTTATTTGATTCTGAAGCGAGTACGTCCTTCCAAACCCGATCATTTCCGGACCATGAACTTGGTCCAAACAGTTTGCTTGCACAGACTCCGCCAAGGCTCGGCTTCTGAACAACATTCCCTGTTTTCCCAGAGAGTTGCGGGTCTTGCTTTAGCACACAGTTCGACCCTTCTACACCAATAGCAGACATTGTTTTCTCCATAGCGTCAATTGCAGCGGATTTCCTCTCCCCCTCTTGCATGTTCCAGACGAACATGAAGTGCAGATGTAACACTTTCTCAACAATTCGAACCAGTGCATGCAAAGTGCATATGTGTGTCCTGCTCAAAGGAATTGGCAGAATAGGTTTCCATCTCGGATGTGTGTCGATGTCGCATGGTGCACCTTGAATCCTTGTAGCAAACAAACCTCCCTGCCAGGTTCCTTTCCCACGTGCTGAAGCAGTCTGCTCTGCTTCAGCACTTGTGCACGTCCTCAAACGTTCGTGCTTCTGCTCACAGTATATGCAATTCATCTTGCATGCCGGCCCATGCTGTAGCCCATACATACACTTGATGGTCTTCATATCAGCACTTAAATGCCACTCAACTGGATAACTTCCGTAACCTGCTACATCAAGTTGTTCCCCGCTTGACTGCGCTTTAATGATATCCGGAAAGCTTGTTTGTTCAAATACCCACTGCAAGATATCATGTGATTCCTTCTCCACCTGAAAGCAGCCTATTGGCCAAATCTCTTGCTCAGACTGGACAGAGAAATATTTATCATTGTTTCTCTGTATCTCTGGATCTAGGGCTCGATTCATCAGTGTCAGGCTCACTCGCTCAAACTTCTTCCCGTGCAGCACTTCCGCCTCATCAAGCTTCAGCACGAATATCAATGGCCCGCCCCTCAACTCTGATTTAAACCAAGGTAATAAACAGCACTTAGCATCGAATACATTAACAAGAGCCCGCTACCTTCCGATAAATGACAAAACAGAGATTTCGATTTTGGAACTCACCTTCAACCGTGATGTCATAGAACAACACCATTGATTTTTGAACTACTCTAATGTCTGCAAAGAGGTTGTTTTTTTCATTTAGAATAACCTCCCTTGACTGTCTCACCACATTCTTACTGACCCTCGCCTCTGAAATCACTCTGCGCCCGTTTATGTGACGATACTCTCCAATGAATTGTGGCAGCTTGCTATTCATGCTCCTTCGCAACTCCGCCACCTTATTACTAGACGGCAACAGACCTCGCTTCAGCTCAGGCGCTACAGACATCACTCGGTGCTTGATGACCTTGCAGAGTGCATGGTATCCTCTATGTGTTACGTTGTTACCATCGCACACTCCCAGCATGACTTCTTGACTCAACTCCCCTTGAATCTTTTTGAATACATTCTTGGTTGCGGCCGCATTTGCTTGGCTCATCTTGGGCTGCTCTCCTAACCTCAAAGCCTCACCTGCAGACAAAACGCTTGCAATAGCGCGTGCTGTAGCAGTTTGTGAATCTTTTGCCCCGTTCAGCCTTTTCCTCTCCCCCCGTGCCTTGTTTGATCGCTGCAGTTGACTGACCAGTCGAGGTTGAATCTGAGCCCGCAATATAGTCCTTCGACGCTTAGCATTCCCTGATCCTGCCATGCATCCATCTGGTATCAATGACCTTACACCCTGTTTAAATAAACTCCTTCAAAGAAGATATTAAATACTTACTGCACTACTTGGTTAATGTCCTCCACATTGACTTGCTGCAATGCAGCAAGCAAGTTGGTTTGCTTGTTTAGAGCAAAATAAGAAAACCATGAATTCGCAACAGCCTGCTTCCATATTACACTCACAGATAAGTAAATAGCCGCAACAGCACTATAAAACGTAACTGCCGAAGCATTTCACAAACGTCTAAGAACCTGGAGCGAGCTCGTCTACATTCTTCATGCTTGACGTGTGTACGCGCTTGCGGAGACCCCTCGGGGTCTCAACCATGTATTTCATTTTTGCTTGTAGATCTTCACGCGCTGTTTTTGATTTCGATAACTCTGCCTGCAATGAAACTACCGTTGCTCTAAATCCCTCCGCTGCAGCAAGAAGTGACGTCCTCAACTCTGTACATGTGGCTTCTGAATTGACCAGTTCGCTCACTAATCTTTCACGCTCTTCCCCAAGCAAGGACACGGTGCTCTTCAAATTGTCAATATGGCGTCTACATTCTTCATGTTGCTGACAAAGACAATGTATGTCAAATTCATAACCACGGACCGTCGATTGCAAGCTCGTGACTGCACTGCCCAAGCGTTTTGTGTATCCCAGCATACCTCCTTCGCCGTGGCATAGGAATTCCAAGTACTCTTTCAACGTCCTAAAGCATGGATGCAAACTTGTTGCAGGATCGACTGGATATAAGCTCCCGTCCACCCACAGGTCGATGTTCTTCTCCCCATTAGCCCTCCTTGCAGCAAATCCTGCACGTGAACTGCGTTCGTCTAACAAATGACCTCGCTTAAGCACTGGAGCGTAGATCGATGCCAAACGCACAGAAGGCACGTACGTGTTGGTCACATCTCGAAGCGCCATCTTCTAATCCGACAAAAAAAGCAATAACACATATAGTTGAATCTCACAACACTGTACAAATGTGAACAACGATAAAATTAACAGCACTTTCCATTCCTAAATTGGGCAGATACGACACACACGGTGCATGAATAGAACTGACAGCATACTTCAAGTAGAATGCTGTAGCAAATTTTCATAACTGTAGACAGCTCTCAATTTGGCGCGCCACTGCCACGGGACATGCCATGCTTGCACCTCCCGCCTTTTTAGTGGAGGTATTTCCCGCCCCCAGTTTGCCCACGGGGCTTATTTAATTCCCATCAAATATATCAAATAGGGGATGTTCAAATATTATAACCCAAGATTACACTGACCCATGGGTACAATGGATTGACTTTGCAGAATGCTAATAGTTATTTTATCCGGGTTTCAACGGCTGTTGGTTGGTACTGGTCACTATTCTACTTTGTTTTATTGGAGTGCTATGGACTGCTCCTAGGATAGAATGATTACTTCGACCCTGCCCAAGCACTGTTGGCCGGTTGCCCCCAACGAAAAAAGGACTACCTTTCAACTGCCCGGGACTCCCTTGGAGGGCCTCTTGGAGACTCGAAAACTTTTCTAATGCATAGAGCAAATGGAGAAGTCCTTGTCAGCTATCGGGGCTCACGGTGGCAATGTGGAGATTAGAAAGGATCCGAAACTGAGTGGCAGCACAGGGAATGTGCCACAGAAGCCATCTTTCAGTGGGGTTGTTGCTAGCAGACTATTTAAACCAAGCGTATGGTCTGGAAACGACAAGGCCTGGAAAGACATATGTCAAGCAGAGAGCAATAATAGTGGCGGCGGTGCACATCGTAGGGCAAGGGCTGCTATGTGGCAAGCCTTTGAAGAGGTTCTACCATATTTCAGCGGCTTGGTGCTGACAGCAGAACAACGACTCCAGTTCAAAGGGAAGATAGAAACGTGGGGGAGAACATTTTTGGAGGCCTTCGGAGAGGAGCATGTATCGCACTACATGGTGAGTTATATGAACGAGATTTGGGATGAATTAGGGGTTGATGGCTGACCTCACTTTTGTCAATTCTCTATCCAGGACTAACCTTGGAGTGGCTGTTGACAGCATGTAATTGTCAGGCATGGCAGTTGGTTTGTGGAGGAATACGGTAGTCTGGCCGTATGGAGTTGCCAGGGTATGGAGAAATCCCATCATCAAGCGAAGGCAGCGAATCAAGCGCATACAGCTCACGGTGGTGGCAAAGAACGCATCAGTGTTATTTTGCAACAATTCCAACATTGGTACCGAAATATACAGCATCGGTATAAGAAGAAATTAGAGTGCACCAGGGTTCTAAATACCCCGGACGATGAGGCCCGCATGGAGGCTACACGTAGAAGGCGAGAACAGTGGCATCGATCAAATGCTGCCAGGGCTTTGGAGAATTGGCGGTCAAGGCGACGGCGTGTTGGCAAAGCTTGGGTGTGTAATAACACCGTTGGAGGTGATGGAGCCAACAATGATCAAGCAAGAGGATCTGCCAACGAAGATGACTCCGGGGAGGAGGGCAACAATGTGGATCTTGAGGAAGGACGCAACTCAACTGACGGTGACGACGCTGGCAACAACGTGGACAGCGATGATGCTGGCAACGAGCCTGTATGAATTGAGTACAAATTATGCGTTCTAAACTCATTGGATGGACATCTATAATGTAGTAAGTTTTTTATTTTTTTTAATTTTTTTGATCGGAGTAGACAGTGGTTCTTCTTTAACATGTTTTTTGGTTTCATTCTAGAATAGCCATTTACGGATAGATTTATCAAAAAATGAGGATTTTTTCGAGCAATTCCCTAAAATGGCTTATCCATTGCTAAGTTAATCTTCATAATTATTAAAGAGGCACCCATGGAGAAGAAGGGGAGTCCACTGACAGTGAGGTCGCTGGCAGCAATGAGGACAGTGACGACGCGAGCAATGGCCGTGTGTGACTTGACCGCAATGTATTTTGGTAATTATGTTAGAGCTATGTAGAATGTGGCTGGCAACAATGTTTTTTTTGAATGAGTTAGGCCATGTTTCTCCCCTAAACTTGTTTTGTGGATAGCTCACTAAAGTGCCTAGTCCATGCAATTATTAATCTTCATAATTAATGGTCTTAGTAATCATATGTACCGGTCACGCTCAAATTAAGATTTTAATTTCTAAGACGATTTTCTAAGTACCCACATCAAATGGGGATGTGTGGTTTAGGGCCATGGCAATCATTTGCATGGAGTGGCAATTAAGGGAGAAATGAGAGCTTTGCACCAACTCCTCAACCTCCCTTCATTAAACTCTGTTTGAGACTCTCAACTCAGTCTAAGCCCCCAAAACCTCCCCTAAAAGCGTTCCAATATCCTCTTGAAGTAAACCCGGCCTAGTTTCCAAGGACGCACATGTGGTTGACTCGGGCAGGAAGGCCTCTCTCTTTTCCTGCCTTGTTCCCATACGACACCCTCCGTTGACTCCAACACCTCTTCAGCTCCTCTATCTTCTTCAGTCGTCCTCTTGCTGTCAGCAAGCGCCCTCGCGATTGCAATTACCTTGGCAGTTTTGTGGGCGCCGTGGGGAAGTTGGATGTTCAGAGGGCGGTACAGTCACGCACCCCCTTTGGGTCGTTGAGGATCGCGTGAGGAGACGAAGAGTACCGCCAGCAACGACTTTGAAGGAAGGGGCCGTTGCGGTCGACTGCACGAAGCAGCTGCAGCGTGAGGAGCGAGCCGTCGAGGAGGGCCGTGGAGATTCAACGGCAGGTGGAGCAAGGGGGTCGTGAGCGGTTTTGGAGCAGCAAGGTCGGGAGCGAGGAGCAGCAGCAGGGTCGAGAGCTGCGGGGAGGTACAGCAAGGTCGGGAGCGAGGAGCAGCAGCAGGGTCGAGAGCTGCGGGGAGGTACAGCAAGGTCGGGAGCGAGGAGCAGCAGCAGGGTCGAGAGCTGCGGGGAGGTACAGCAAGGTCGGGAGCGAGGAGCAGCAGCAGGGTCGAGAGCTGCGGGGAGGTACAGCAAGGTCGGGAGCGAGGAGCAGCAGCAGGGTCGAGAGCTGCGGGGAGGTACAGCAAGGTCGGGAGCGAGGAGCAGCAGCAGGGTCGAGAGCTGCGGGGAGGTAGAGCAAGGACGACGAAGAAAGAGCAGCAACGTCGTTGGCAAGAAGAAACGGAAGCGCAAGCACTGTGGTGGGTCACGGAAGGTGATAGAGCGGGGCGGAGCTGCATTACACGGAGCTCGCGTTGAGGGTCACGTGAGGAGCGGCCGTGGAGCTGAAGGCGAGTTCTTGCGGTTGGGAGCTACAGCGCAAGGTGTGGGGAGGAGCATCACGGTCGGGAGCCCGAGGGGAGGGGGGTATAGCACAAGGAGCGGGGTGGAGCTCTCGAATAGTGAGGAGCAGGCGTGGAGCTCATTGGCGAAGTGAGGAGCGGGCGTGGAGCTGCAGCGTGAGGAGCGGAGTGGAGAAGAACCGAGGCCAGCCGGAGAGAGGGGAGGGTGAGCTATAGCAGAAGAAGCGGGGTGGAGCAGCAGGGCTGGGAGCGTGGGGTGAGGTGGAGGTTTCTCGGCTGCAGAATCTAGAGGCGCATTGTCACGCGCGGCGAGAGGGGCTTCAAGCTGCACCGTCTTCCACCGCTGACAGTGAAGCATTGCGAGGTTAGTGATCTGATCGTGTCTATTTTTTTGCAACCTTGCTCCTCCTTATGTTGCGGTTGGCCATGTTGGAGCGTACCGACCATGGTGAAGAGAATAGAGTTGCTCAGCAATGGCTGCTAGGGTCGCGGGGGGTAATGGTTTAGAGATGTGTAGCTTAAATCTCTAATCTGCAAGAATAATACCCTGTCCGTTTCTCTCCTTTCAGCTGCCATGCGCGATCCCCCTTTCGTAAAACGTGTTGTTTTTGCACTACCAGCGCCAGGGATGTCGAGCCGTAGGAAGGGAAAGGAGGCCGTCGTGAAGAAGGAGGTCGTCGAGGTTGCTGACAGCAAGGAGGATGGCAACGATGTTGAGACGCCGTGGGATAACGCCTTCGACTTGGACGGCTTACCCCCTGCACTTCATGCACAGCTCCACCACCTCGCCCCATTTGTGCTGGGTAGGCAGGCTGCGGATTACGATGAGGACTTCTTCGCCCGCACCTTGCAGCTCTCCAACAAGGGGCTCAAGTTCAGTGACCTCAGCGGCGACAAGCATTGCAGGAAGGCCGACTTCATCGACAGATGGCTAGAGCGTTCTTTTGGGCGGCACTACGTTGCTGACTGTGAGGATCCGGAGGCCCAGAGGAAATACTGCGAGATGTACCGGTGGACTTATGGAGGTGACCCCGACAACTGGGCATTTGGGACCTCCTTTCTTCGGGCTTGCCACCTCTACTTTGAGAAGGGCGTGGATGTCAACTTCGCCCAGAAGGCGGAGGCAATTGTGAAGGGGCGTGAGAAGCTGCCAGGGCGTAATCCGCAGAAGTTGACTCCCCCGGCCTTGAGGGAGCAGATTGAAGCCATTATCGACTTCCTCGCTGGCCACATCCCCGGTGCTGGCAGCAAGGGCAAGGGAGGAGGGGCGGAGTCGAGCGGAGGAGCCAAGCCAGTTGGAGCCACCTCCAAGGCTTTGATCACGGCCGCGGAGGCGAAGAAGGTCAGGGGACCTAGATCCCTGCCCCCTCCTGCCAAGGCCGTGGCTGAGAAGAAGTCCGTGAAGGCCCTTGTTGCCGTTGCCATCAAGGTGCAGCCCTTGGTGGCAACGGATCCGAAGCAGGTCCTAGAGCAGCAGCGCCTCAAGAAGAAGTCCTTGGAGGCGGCACTTCTGAAGGTGGAGGCCAGCCGGGACCGCGTGAAGGTCGACCTTGCAACCCAGCGGGACTACATCAAGGCCAAGGAGGCCGAGGAGTCCAAGCTCTATGACGACATCTTCTCCGCCCGCGAGGCCTCCAAGAAGGCCGCGGCTGATGGCAACGACCAAGAGAAGAGGCGCTTTGATTACGCGGCCCGCTTAGGCCAAGACAAGCTGGGGCTTGCAAGCAAGGCACTCCTTGAGGCCCAAGCCCGCATTGACAGGGTCTACAAGAAGTTGGAGGAGATGGAAGCCGATGAGCAGAGACGCCACGCCGAGGTCTCCGCGCTGACAGCGGAGATCTCGGCCTTGGAGTTGGCTTCAGCTTTCTTGCGCCCGAAGAAGGTGCTGGCTCGTTATCCATTGGAGTTCCAGGTGTTGCCAATAGCCCTGAACGACCCATGCCCCTTCTGCGAGCGTTACTTCGTTGACACCTGCTGCGTACCTTTGTTCTGCGGCTGCTTGGCACATCCCCATTGTATGTTTGAGGCAGTCTTCTCCCAAGACGCCCGGTGCGGTCGATGTGAGCGGGGGATGACTGGAGGATGGCTTGGGCAGTGGGGCTTCGACCTCGACTCCAAGGCCGCGGAGGAGTTACGTCTCACGGAGGAGATCTTCCTAGCCGAGCCTACTTCACCACGTGCTGGCAGCAAGAGGCCCGCTGCCCCCTCTGTGGCCGCGCTTCCGTGGAAGAAGACCAAGGGCGACCAAGGTTTGTTGCCCCTTAACCTATCTGCCCATTGCTACTTGCCTAATTCGTTGTTACATCCGAATAATTCTTATTTTCTAATTCTTGTTTGCTGGCAGCAACTACAGAGGATGCTCTCCCCGACTCAGACTCCCTGGCGTTCGATCCCACGCAACGCTCTCCTCATGAGACCTAGGCAGCCCTATCCGGAGAAGGGGACAAGGGCTCATCCGCCACCACGCAAGGACCAGGTGCAGCTGAGAAGAACGAGGACGACACCAACATGGAGGGACTGTCCAGCCTTGTTGAGGCAATTGCCACAGATGCAGCCGTGGAGTAGATTCCCACCTTAGATAGTTCCGTAGGCCGGGTTAGGGGTTTGCTGGCAGCGACTTTTGGTCCGGACTTTTATGGGCTACATTTCTTAAACTTTTCCGAACTTGAAAACAATTTGCCTCTGGACTGCCATGTCTCTTTGAAAGATATGGCATTCTTGTAACCCTTCCTTTTTATTCGCAACTGTATTTCTTCTTTATTGTGGACTGCTGACAGCAAGGGCTGCTCTTTAGCCGCCATTTTTTTTTTTTTCTTATTTCATTATTCGCCACCATGGTCCCTTTCAATTTTGGCCATTGTTGTTATTTACCATCTGCGACCTACTTCATCTCTTATGTACAACTGTTTTTTATTTTTATCTTGTTCTATTAGAATCAAGCGTGGTTCTTTTTTTATTTGCAACCTTCATTTTTTCGTCTTTGTTGGCACCAAGGGCTGCATTGTGCCCGCCATTGCCAGTTCAGAGCACCAGGTTCACGAAGGAGCCAGCTTCTTCGGAGGAAGTAACAAACTTTACATTCCTTCCTAATTACTTCATATTTGTCAAGTGCCAAACTCCATTTTGTGCCTCTGAAGGGTCATGTGCTCTATTGTATGCAATTGTTTTTCTTTTCTTATTTTGCGCTGGCAGCAGGCTCCAGCGTCAATGGCGCCACCACAAGTTCAAAGCAATTTTGCGATTCAGACCCAGGCCCTCTGAAACCCCGGCCATTCTTCAGACTTCTTGTCTTTTATTCTATTTTTCATTTTGCACCCTAGGATTCACCACTGGTAATTGTAACTGTTTTTCTTTTCTATTTCCGCTGGCAGCACAAAGATCAAGGGTAATCACAAATTTGCCTCCATATAACACGTTAATACAGGATGTCCCACAGAAAGTCCTGAATGGTAAGCAAAACCACTACCTGAACTCGCTAACGACTTCGCGAAGAACCTAATGACTTCCCACATACTGTGACTACCCATCCCCGAAATCACTTTTCCTACAGCTCCACAATCTTCATCCTTTTGGGAACCGTGACATCCGCAGCTGTAAGGTGTCTCTCATGGCGCTGGTTGATCTGCATCCAACAAATCCTGTCATTTTCGTTTGCTGGCAGCAAGGAGCTCTGAACAGCGAATTCCCAACACATCAAAACGACTACATGAATTCGGCTAGACTCGTACCTTTTTCTCACGAACACCGTTTGCCTCTATCAAAACCAGGTTGTACTGCCCAGGTACGTCATCTCCAAGTGCCATTGCAATTTCGTGCCGCAGGTGGGATACTGGCCAACCCTTGCCAACTTCGAATGTCGGCAGCAAGTTCCCCCTAAACATACAAGACACTTCCACCATCACCTCCTCTGGTAGGTGATCCAACGCTTCCCACTGACTGTTGGCAGCCCCCCTATACCTTGTATACATGAACCTGGTGTATAATGTTTGTCTTCCCACGTGATAGCGGAAAACAATGCTGGTCCTGTTGGCAACGCACTTGATGACATCTTGGCCAATGTGGAACTTCTCGTTCCACCCTGGGTTCATTAGACTGCTCAGCAGAGCCTCGGATGGAGTACTCAAAACAAACAATGTAGATGTCCGCCTAATGCTGTCAGCAGCTACCGCAAACAAATCAACCATAACATGGATTGGCATAAACCATTGGTGGTGGACGAAGCTGCTACCAGTTGTTGCTTTCATGGCATTTGCAAAATCGAGAGTGAGCTTTGTTCTAAACGCCTCAGATGTGTGCATGTCTGGCAAAGGCCACTCCACATCGTTGAACCCTGGAAGCGGGAGTGCTTCAACCTTCCCGTATAGCGTGTCACCTGTTGGAGGCAAATACAGACCACCAAGGAAGAATGTACCTATGTCCAGCAACTCCGCGTGGCTCTGTCAATTCCGTGTTGCCTCCACAATCTCAACATGGAGCACAAGAATGGGACCAAGGATAGATGCAGGATGTACCCAATCCTCCGAAACCGACGCGTACAGGTAGTTTGCCATTCCCAATTTGGTTGCTGCCTCCGTAGGATCCAAGCGCAAATGCCTTGGTTGATATGCATGTTGCACAAGCACCTTATCGAGGTCGCATGCTCCATGCTCCGTGGAGATCCAAGAGAAATCTCTGATCTGCGCTTTGAAGGCCCCCCGAAAATTTTCTCCACCATGTCGCCTTGCCTCTCTACCCCAAGGCCCATCCGACGCTGGTTGCAGCATAACCCATGAATCACGATCCACCCTCATGGGGATCTAGTTGCCCTCCAAGTCTTGAGTATTATGCAGAATGACACTCTGTACGAGGGAGTTTGGCCGTGAAGCCATACCACTAGAATGCATGAAATTTTTGACTGTGAACTCAAAAACTTACAAATGGTGTCGTCGCTGTCATCAACCGCCAGAACTACACGCTGTCAACACACCCTCCGCCATCACGAACGGCTGAAACCTGCGTCCACGGCCTCGCAACCAAGGTACGACCTACCCTAAAACCTCATCCCGAAACCCCAATTCCCAACTCAGGTACTCTCTCCAACCTATGTGGATGGCAGACCGCTGGCAGCGTTGGAAGACCACTACAGCTAAACCCTAAATCTCTACTGCATAATGCGTGACCACCCACAACCGAAATCGAACAACTTCGCCCAGCCTTTGGAGGCCTCCACCGCTCCATCCTGCTTGACAACGCAACGACAACAACTCTCTCAGGGGAACGCATGAGGTTCGGAATGACCGTTGGCAGCATTTCGACATCAACACCTTGTGCACGTTGCATCTCAAAGGGGGAGCGGCAATTCGATTTCGGTAGGTGGCCTGTGGAGTCAGTTTTGCAGGAGTTCATAAAGCCCACCACCGCTGACACCCTTCTGCAATGCTCGAATTCCGTGCGCGAAGAGGCTCCGTTCTCGACCTGCGGGACTACACGCGCGGGGGAGGGAAGCCTTCCTGCGCGACTATTGGCCGGACCCCCCCATTCGCGATTTGGCTCGCTTTTGGCGACCTGCTGGCACAGTTGGTGCCAGCAGGTAAAGTGCACGGGCATGCCCAAAATTTTGGCACAAATAACATGGAAAAGGCCCGTTGGAGACCCCAAACTGCTCCTAATGCTTGAACTTCAATTTGGAGACTAATTGTGATGGTGGGTTGAGCAGCGAGAAGCAGCCTGGGGTTGTCTCCGAGCGATCGCCTTGCTGTTGAAGACTTTTTTTGTGTCGCTCTTCAACATCGTTGATGCTGCGGTGGTGCGTCGTGAGCGTGTTGTTTTGGCGAGTGTTGAGCGCGATGCAGTGGACAGAGCTGAGTATCCTGAGATCGGAGGTTAGGTTTCTGAGTTTTCTATTGGTTTCTAAATTGGGTTGTCGACTGTATTATTGTATTTGGTTTGGCTATGTCCATAAGCTAGGGTTTCTATTTGATTTCGATGTATGGGTGTTTCTAGAGTAAGGTCCTAGGGTTACGTATTTTTCTTAGGGTTTGGGGTTTGTCTTAATTCAAATTGTCTGTGTCTGGTTCAGTGGTAGGGATCAAGGAGGATGGTGGTCCTATCATCGGAAGAATTGGTGGAGGAAAGGCTATGTGTGAGCATTGTGATGATTTCTTGTTCGACCCTCCACCAGTTGTTCTGGCCGAGTATAACACTAAAGTCGCAGGACAGAGAGGCAAGAAATTTTACGCTGTGAAGAAAGGGACGAAGCCTGGGATTTACGCTACTTGGAGGGAATTGTGAGCTGACTTTTTTTGAGAAAAGTCTTTTTCAGCAAAAACAGTGTAAATAGGACCAAGTTACCATGTCAATTTGATATCCATGTAGATAGTGGCTGTAGAAATCTGGTTGAGAGTCAAATGGACAATAGTGTAGAATTCAGGGGACATGGCCCTACCTAGAGACACGACTTGTCAAATTGACTCTACGTACAGGCACACCCTTTAGAAATTAAGGCATAACTAGGAATTAAGGAAGAAGAAAGAATTACTTCACCACACCACACAACACTGTGTGAGTGATAGTCACATTATGTAAAAAAATATAAAAATAGAATTCCATTGTCTAATTGATTGTCAACTTGACTCTGAGTAGCTCACTGTTTAATGGATTCACAATGCCCTTTGTCAATTTGAACTATAGCTTTGAGGCACAGTGTATTAATCTGCAGAACTGTAGAATCAGAATGGAGAACTGGAGCAAACTGATTACTGTCTAATTGATTTGCGAAGCTTACTGTCAAATTGAAACTGCAGATCTGCTGAACAGTGAATTTATATGTAGTCCATGGGAGATAGAATGAATAGTTTGATCAAAGGGCTACTGTCTAATTGACAATTGAATTCATATTGCTTGCTGCATAATGTCTAGTTATCACTGGTCAAATGGACAAGATGGTGGTTCGGTATGCATCCATGTGCATGCATACATTGTCAATTTGACTTGCATGGACCATGTCTAATTGACTCAGTGGAGAGTTGGTGAGAGTTACAGTGAATGTGGTGACTCACACTGGATACTGTCTAATTGAAATCAAAGATATTGATGGAGCAAAGTGAACAGTGAGGGAATTTGTCTATTTGAACTCAGAACAAAGGAAGAATTACTGAGTGTATAGCAAATAGAAATTATGAGAAATAAACACAACAGTTTGTCCAATTGACTTTGCATTGTTGTGAATGGGAATTATGGAGAATGAGAGTTCCGTGTGAGTACTGGAACAGTGAAGTGAGTATTACTTGATAGTCTTTTAAATTAGATTGGCCATCTGAAATAGAAGACTGAGAATGACTTAGAGTTTATGGAAGCCAGATTGAGTACATTGATGGATAAAAGTGACATTAATTATTAAGGAGTGATCAGCCTTAGTGATTATTAGTTCTCATTATAATAAAACTTGAATATATTCAATTGGAGTATAGTGCAGTCATTGTAATTGAGTAATACAATTGAGAAGTATAGTTGTGATGAATGGTAGAGTTGGAGTATGATTGAATGTGAATGAGTAGACAGTGATTACATGTCTATTTGAAATGCGATGGATGGGAGGAAAAAGATGAAGACAAGCAAGGAGTTGCTTGAGATAAGTTAATCTATCATAACATATCCCAAAGCATCATTCATAGGCATAAATAGGTTGAACACTAGATTCTAACCTAGTAATGAATGAACTTGCATATGCATAATAAATGCATTGTCTAATTGAACTTGGAAGGGAGTGATGGCAATAAACCGAGAGATGGTACTTGTCAATTTGAACTCCCATTACCCTTGAACCAATTGAGAGTTTGGGTTACTTGGGTTTTATGTGACTTGAGGTAATTAAGACATTAGAGTTATAAAGAGATTCTTTTAAGGAAATACTTTGCATTCTATACATTCTTTACTTACTACAGTGACCTTTAGTTACGTTAAAAGCTAAACGAAAAGACCTATTCCCATGACTTACCACTATTTGTAAATTTCACCAATTACATTTTGGCGCCGCTGCCGGGGAATAGGTTCCGGTTAAGCGGTAGCTAAAAGTGTAGATAAAGTAAAGAATAGAAGATCTTTGTGCTTTAAGCTAGAAGATACCTCGTGTTTCTTTAAGAATTTAAAATTTCAACTTCTTCTTAAGAAAAATTTCTTAAGCAATTGGTTGTGTATTCTTTTAAGGACAAAGAGGAAATCTTTATAATCAACTTTAACCTTTAAAGGAATCCTTTAAGAGAAGAAAGGGTCATAGTAAAAGTAAAACATAGATTAAGTATTGAATTAACTCAGAGAAGTGTATGGTAACAAAATATTGTACTATACCATGGGTTAACAAAAGAAACTTTAGACTTTTGAAATGTCTTAAGATGTGAGTTTATGAATTCTCTTAAAGGTTGATTGAGAGATAGTAATTAACCTTTCTGAGATTGTGAGTAAGAGGTAGAAGATCGTAATTAGAAGATTGCGATATAGGTTTAGAGTATATGAGTTTTGATTGATGACAATCAATAGTAAATAATGTATCCATTTCCATGGGAAGTCCAACAAAAGGATAATAATCAATTCTTTGAAGGACCTTTCCTATTTGCTGCACTTTACCGAGTTTATAGGGGAGCATATTTTGGGCAAGGTTTTCAAATTTGTGGTACACACTCTAAATTTGATTCAAACCTTCAGAATAAATTTGACCAACTACCCATTGATATCAAAAGAATAATATTAGCAAAAATTTGGGATAATGGAACAAGGTTTAATGCTTTGATAGTTTTTAAAGGAGAATTATTTTTACAAAGCAATTTACATTTTCTATTTGCCCAATATGGGAGATTGAAAAATTTAACTTCACCTATAATCTCTAAAGGTTGTGGAGCATGGAATGGATACAAATTAGATACCAAAACTTATACCTTTAAATACGGACCTCAGAAACTAGATAGTCAAGTCTTAATTCCAGATTTTCTATCTAGAGAATCTGATAAACCAATTTCAATTGCGTTTGGATTATTATGTCTTTAAAGACATGACAATCGAGAGTGAAAAAATTATCGAACAATTAGTCAGATTAAGACGATTGTTGATAATTTATGAGGGTATACAAAGAAACGAAGAAGCATTGATTCACCTTTTAGCTAAAGAGATAGATCAAATTAGCAAGGAAGGTGAATCAAATTCTGAAAAGAACTTCTTAATAGAAAGGTTGATTAGTGAACATAATTATCCTAGGAATTTTCAAGAAGAAGAGGTGGATGAGATATTTGAAGTAGAACCTTTCACCTTGAATACTTGGATAATTTCTTGGTTTGATACCAATAAGAGTTAGTCTTTATTCTAATTAAATGGAATAAAGAAAATGGTAAAGTTAGAGGAGGAAAGATTAAGGGAATTAGCCAAACTTGGGCGACAAAACTACTATAGACAATTCAGAGCACCTGTAAAACAAAACAAGGTTGGGAGAATCATAAAAAACTTTCTTAAGAGAAGTAGGGAAGTAATAGTTAAAAGAAATAGATAGAGTGAACAACAAAAATAAGTGATTATTTTTCTTTAAGTAAAATTGGGGATAGAAGATCATTTAGGTCTAAGCTTCAATGCTTGAAGCCTAAATGGCATTTATCAATGTCTGAGAAGGATAAAGAATTGAGAGAAAAGCAAAATATTGCAAGAAATGAATGTTTGAAAAAACGGATTGAAAGGAAAGAAAAACAGATCTTAACATTAGTATCTGCCAATCCTGTTTACAATTCAACACCATCCCCAGTACTTAAAGAAGAAACTATTCCCTCAAATTTTAACACCTCAACTAGCCAAGTTAAAGAGAGTGAAACAATTCAAAATCCACTTTCTATAGAAGAACAACACCAAAGTTCTCTAAAGAATGAGGATTTAGAATTACCAGAGGAAGGTTTGAGAAGGTCGCATTATTTATGTTGTCACTCACCACCATTTAGGAGGTTAACCTGGGGATCTTCAAGTGAAGTAAACCCACTTCAAATTAATTCTGAAAAGGGAAAGAAGGTAGAAGAATTAGTCACACCTTCTTCCTCAGAATTTGAGAGTTCTTTGAAGAATCCATTTACCACAGAGGTTGGAGAAAATTCTCAACACCAACCCAAACTAATTTTGAAACACCAAAACCTTATCTCGACGAAGCTGTACAAACCTTTGTTACAGGTATAGAAAGTTGGGTTAATGATATTGCAGATATTACTGAGGTAGAAACCACAACCCCTATTGAAACATACATAAGGGAAATTTCATTAGAAGACAATAGAAAAGAGTGGAATGATGAGGAAGTAGCTTATGAGGCATCTCTTCCAGAAACATTTCCAACTATACAACCTTTTACCAACCCTTATGAACCATCTAATGATGAAAGTAATGAGGATTGGGAAGGGATAAATTGTTGGAGATTTTCATCAGGAGATTCCTCTGGGAGTAGTAGTAGTGAGAGTAGTGATACAAGGAGAGAAACAAGCGAAGAAGAATTGTTAAGACCTACTTCTTCACCTCCTTCACGACCTCCTCCCAGACCTCCAACTCCTCATCCTAGACCTCCACCACCCCCACCACCACTACCACCTCCACCACAGACTTTACCACCTAATATCATGGCACAACAAAGGATTTTAAACATAGCACCATATCCTATGTACCATGGATATCCAGGGTCTGATCCCGATAGACATTTGGAAAGATTTAGAGTGGTTGCACAAGCAAATCAGTTACCTGAACATTTATATTTAAGCACTTTCCCAAGCACATTGCTTGATGATGCTCATGAATGGTATGTCCAATTGCTAACCGTACCCACAAGATGGGAAGATTTAAGGAGAGCTTTTCTTGATAGGTTTCGACCTAGATCATTTATACCAGGGTTAATCGACAGATTTCGAACGATAAGAATGAGTATAAATGAGGGTATAGATTCCTATTATACAAGATTTAATGCTCTTCTAAAGAGATGGACAAATCATGGATTAACTGATCAAGTATTAGCATGTACCTTTGTAGGAGGGGTTTGGCCTGATGAGTTAAGAATTTACTTAAAGGAACGAAACCCCCAAGACATTGCTAGTGCTTATACACAAGCTAAAACTTGGGAAGAGGCTAGAGTAAATACTGATTTTGCACAATATGCAGAAGTATATCCACCTAGGAGAGAAGGTTATGATCATGCTCAAGGCATGGATGCTTATGGCCGTGATCATTATCCTTATTTACCTCCAGCTAGATCACAACTACCAGTTTTGACTTATCCTTCAAATCCCATAGTCATGAATCCTCAACCTTTAGCAATTAAAGCCCCTACAGATGATATATTAATGAACAACATTACTAAATTAGAGAAAAAATTAAATGAACTATCGGTACAAATAACTCATGGGAAAGATAAACGTTCAAAACCTACAAATATGCGTGCCAATATGTGGTGCACTAATTGTAATGGACATGGACACCTTTCCAATGAGTGTTACACTCCGATAGGTGGGGAATTTAGTAATAAACCTAAATGTAGTTTTTGTGGAGGACCTCATGACGTATCTAAATGTTGGAATTTGGGGAAAGTAGTAGCTGCAGTGAGTTCTAATTTGCAGGCAAACGGGACAAATAATAACAAAGCACCTTATAGTGTAACTTCAAAACGTCCGTTTACTAGACCAAATGTAGGACCACCTTATAGACCTGGGGATGGGAGACCAAGGTGGAATGATACTTATAATGCCGCACCTGTGTGGAATGGACCGCCTACTAATCCTAATACCCATAGATATGGAACTCCTGAGAAAGGAAAACACTTAGTGTGTTATAACTGTCAGGAATTAGGACATATGGCGAGAGATTGTCCAAATCCAAAGAAACAAAATTGGGTATAATCCTTTATGTGGGAGGTGTAAACAAAGTGGTCATATAGCAAATAATTGTACAGCTCCAGCACCTGTGAAGAGTGTTCAATTTAGTGAAATTGAAAACTCAAGGAATGTGAATCAAATCACACAATATGAAAGAGATAAACCTCAGGAGGTTTATATAACACGTGTACAAGCCAAAAAGGCTATGGTTGAAAGTGATCAACATAGTAGCTCTGATAGTGACTATAGAAGTAGTAGAGTGAGAAAAAACAACACACCTTCAAAAGTAGTTAAGGAGAAGGATGTTGTAAAACCTAAACCAATATTTCCCTTAATACCTCCAAACATTCCTATAAATAGTGAGAAAACAATACCATTAGAAGAACCTAAGGAGAAGGATAAGGGTAAGCAACCAGTTGAAGAAACTACAGTATTACCTCAAGATTTACCAAATAATTTTGCTAACTTGCCTAGTACCTCAAATTCATTACCTACGTTTTATAGACCACCTAAAAAGAAACTAAAAGAAACACCAACCATTCCTAAGAAAAGGAAGTATAATCGCACAATGAAATTGTCCGAGGGAATGAATCCATATGATATCTTAACAAATATGGATAAAATCCAACCTGACATTTCTTTGAGGCAATTGTTAGCAATAGCACCTAAATGTAGAGGTGAACTAAGTTCTTCGTTGGTTAGAAAAAGGAGTAAAATCGTAGATGTGCATGATATATCCTTGGACCCTGGAGCACCTACTGTGGATGTAATCATAGATGGTTCTCTAATTGAAGGAGTCCAAGTAGATAGTGGTTCTAGTGTCAACTTAATGAATGTTGACACTATGGAAGAACTAGGATTAACTCATATGACTTCCACTCCTATTATCTTAAGAATGGCAGATCAAAGTCGAGTAGTACCATTGGGTATTTTGAGAGGAATAGTTACAACTATAGGAGGACTTAACTTTAAGATTAATTATATAATCTTTAAAGTGAGTGAATCCATATCAACATACCCAATATTATTAGGTCGTCCATGGCTTAAATCTGCTAGAGCTAAAGATAATTGGGGAAAGGGAACATTAACTATAAAAGCAAAAGGGAAACGGGTTGTATTACCAATGTTCCCAGTTAAATATCATGGTGAGACTCAAGAAGAAGACACAGATGTCACTTCTGAAGCCTCATATGATTCAAATAGCGAAAGTACTAAAGTAGTAGAACAGGAGAAAATGCCTGAGTTTAGATGTTTAGGGACTGGAGAATATTCCTTTCTGAATAACGAAGTAGATTCAGATGATGCTATTCTAGCATGGGAAAATTCGCCAGTACTTAATGTAACCGCCGAAATTGAGTCGGAATTAGAACCTCAATATTTGAGTGATTCTGAAGAATTAATGGAAAACATGTCTCATATAAAAGGTAGTAATATAAGTCCTGTTAAAAGCACTTGCATTGATATGAATTTGGGAACTCCAGAGGAGCCCAAAAACATAAGAATTTATGAAGGATTAAATCCAAAGGAATATGAACAATGGTTTAAATTCTTTAAAGAATGTAAAGATGCATTTGCATGGACTTATAAAGACCTTAAAGGAATACCTCCAGAAGTCTGTCAACATAGAATTATTTTAGAACCTAATACAAAACCGGTAAGACAAAGACAATATCGTATGAACCCAAAATATTCTCTCATGGTTAAAGAGGAAATAGATAAACTACTAGAATGTAATTTTATATATCCAGTACCTTATAGTGAGTGGGTATCTCCAATTGTTGTGGTGCCTAAGAAGAACGGGAAGTTAAGGATTTGTCAGGATTTCAGAAAATTAAATAGTGTCACTAAAAAAGATTATTTTCCTTTACCCTTCACGGATGCAATCCTTGATGGTGTAGGAGGACATGAATGTTATTCTTTTTTAGATGGATTTTCTGGTTATAATCAAGTACAAATCGCCCCGGAAGATAAATCTCTAACAACTTTTACAACTGATTGGGGAACCTTTGCTTATAATGTCATGCCCTTTGGATTGTGCAATGCACCAGCTACTTTCCAGAGAGCAATGACAACAGCTTTTCAGGAATATTTAAGAAAATTTATTGAAATTTTCTTAGATGATTTTTGTGTCTTTAGTCCTAAAGATGAACACCAGAAATGTTTAAAGAAATGTTTTGAACAATGTGAAAAATATGGTATTTCAATAAACGCAGCCAAGTCTGAATTCGCTGTACCTTGTGGACGATTAGTGGGTCATATAGTTTCAAAAGAAGGTATAGGTGTTGATCCAGATAAAGTAGCTGCTATCAAAAAATTAGAAATACCTAAACATATGACAGAACTTAAAGGATTTTTAGGAGCTTCTGGATATTATAGAAGATTTATGGGGAAAGGTCGTATGTGAGCGGAGAGCGAAGAGCGGAGAGCGGAGAGCGGAGATTGAAGAGCAGAAAATAGACATTTATATTGTCATTATAAATTCAATCATCCCCTATGACCGTGGATATTTTGCTCAATACTTTTATTATTTTTCAATTTTGAAATAAATTTAGTATATAATCTGTTGATTTAGATTCTAAATATAGCAATATTTTGGCATGTTTCAAGCAAGTTCAATCTCCATGGATAGAATTCCTTTTCTTCACTGTGAATAATTTAGGGCTGACGTCATCATGACATTAGTGTATGGTCAATAATTGTCTACTTTCAATAATATGTTCTATTTTCTTTTTAATCCTTGTTTTGTATTAGATAGCCGTCTAAATTTTTTTAATCTTTTCCTTAATATATCTTATCTCATATTATCTCATCTTATCTTTCTCATGTTTTTATATTGGCTTTACTGTTCCTGTTATTTACATTTTGCTTGACTTTTAAAAGAATTGTTTATGTGAGGGTGTATATTGTTTGTATGTGAATGTGTATGAACCTAGATGCTCTGTGGAATTGCCTCGTGTGCAAACATGTTTGCTGGTGTAAGTGACTTTGTATTTGCGAATGTTGGTGAGTGTAATTTGAGCATGTGTGATATGTAGTGCATGTTTTTCAAACTATTAAATCAAAGAGCACAATGTGTTACGAAGGAATTGTTTTTGATTTAGGATTTTATAATAGAATTGACGTACATCTTTTTAACTTTCATCGCCATCAAATTCTATTTCATGAAGTTCTATCTGTAATTGCATTGTTTTTGTCTAATCATAAAAACCGCACTACTCTATATAATGGCAAGGACTTTGGAAATGTCAAGATCAATGTTGTCAACTATAGTAGCTCCAATGCAGCACTTGTATCCTTGGATAAAGATCTGTACTGTAGTAAAGATCTATCATCTAAGCTAAGATTGTTAGTAAGTTCATACTAAAAACATGTGTATTTGAATGATAATTGTTGATACAATTGTCCTAAATCATTATAAGGAACAACCTCGGTGCAAGTGTGACTACATAAGGAGTTTTAGAATACACTTGAAGGCATGCATGTGTGAGTATAAACTCATTAATACTGTGAAATTGCAAAAGGCTTTTTAAATCAGTTATAAATTTTTAATGGTTATCGGCTACTTTGATAAATAATAATGGGAATTTACCATTCTCCATGGATAGTCAAGAAAAGATAAATTATGGTGGTTAGAAGTTCAATAGTGATCATTTAAACACCTTTGCTGTACATAGTAGCCGCTGATGATGTAGTATAATAACTAGAAAGTAACTAGGCACTGTTGGTTGGGCAAGAAGATTAAATGTGGTAGATATCTTCATTTGGAAATATAGGATTATATTAGGATCAGAAGAGAGAGGCGGTTAATAAAGAAAAAGAGCGTTAGGGTTTTCTAGAAAGGATAAGTAAAAAGCGAAAAGGACTGAAGACCATCCTTGTACAATGATTTTGATTGTACATTAACACTTTTTAGAAAATGAAAGATAAAATCTCTTGAACCATTAATCTAGTGTAAATAAGATGGTGTGGAAAAAATATGATATAGAGATGGAATTCTAAGAATATAAGAACATGAAGTGCAATAAGCACAAGGATGAAGAATAGAATAGATTCTTTATTTATGGTTTTTTTTGGAAGCATATAATGAGCTTTGAAAGATAATCTACTTTTAACTATGATTGTTGAAATTTAGAGCAAATCCATAGCCAATTAGACTAGACTTTGCCAGCTAGGAAAAAAATGGTAGGATGCGAGCCAATCATGGTAGTTACAACTTATTGGTGACATAGAATTTAAGCTTCATTTAAAAAGTTTAAAATTTAAGGTAGGCTTCTGTAGATATAAAAACTTTATTACAATAAAATATATAGAAAAGCTCATACTTGTATTTGCTTGTTAAAAAGGTGTTAACAAGACAATGATATCAATTTGTACTTAAAGTAAATCATGGCACTCCTTATCATCAACTTAAAAAGGAAGATAGACAACAAAGATTTATCTAACTTATTATTACCAAATTGAGAAAAAAGTGAAAAAATGAAAATCCCTAAAAAATTGATACATTTTCAACCTCCATTTTTAAAGTGAAAACAACCTTTACCACAAAGATATTATTGCGTTTTTTGCTACAGTAGGATAAAACATACAATAGACGCACGAGACCTTTTGCAATCATAATCATTATAAAAGAGATCTTGAAACAAAACGATACAACGTTCAACAAAAAATGAGAACATTGAATGCAAAGAAACTATTTGTAGAATTACACAACATCTTTAGACTTTAAAACATGAGACAAGCCAATCCACAATAACGTTCGAATAATTGTATCTTAAATGTATGAACAAGCATACTAACAAATACCATCTCCTAAAAATTACCCAATTGCCATTATAATATTCCAAGAAAGTCCTCATCAACAAAACAAGACAGCATGCCGGTAGACAAAGTACGAAAACAAGTAAAACAAAACAACGCAAGTTGCAAAAGATATAGCGCAACACTTTCATATAGCTTTTTCCTCCAAAAGTAAACAAATCTCACCATGCTTGATGCAATCAATCAATTCAAAAAAACACAAACAGAGAACTTCAAATAAGAGTATGAGCAAGCTTCAACCCATTCTAACAAAACATTATTCCATGGTCTATGTACAAGACATTCACTTGGTTTGGTCAATAACTATAAAAGCACTAAACCACTACATACACTATATAATCCAACTAAAACAATCAAAGTGATAACAAAAGAGGCTCCCAAAATGCATTCCATCTCACCTCTAAACATAATCATGAAGATTCATACTACCATTCAAAGGCGGCCTAGATTTTCAAGGTTCTCAGACCCCCTCATGTTTGAGATCCAATATCTCCCAAACCAAACAAAACCAAGGCTTCAAACTTCGTACACACATGTGATACCTCACAAAGTAGCCTTCTACAAAATCTCATTTCCAAAGGCGTCGCCGATTAGCGTCAACACAATGGAAACCAAAGTCCAAAATCTGCCATTTTTTCCAGAAACCCGACCGCGCCCTGGAGGCTGGGAAGGGGCTCTCGGTGCCGAGAGCCCCTTCCCAGCCTCAAGGGCGCGGTCCTAAAAGGGCCCTTTTCAAGCCCATGATGTGGCTCTCGGCACCGAGAGCCCACAATTGGACTCCAAGTAGGGGGCATTAACATGGCAAACAGTGGCAGAATGGATGCCAAGGTTTTCAGACCCCCTCATGTTTGAGATCCAATATCTCCCAAACCAAGCAAAACCAAGGCTTCAAACTTTGTACACACATGTGATACCTCACAAAGTAGCCTTCCACAAAATCTCATTTCCAAAGGCTTCGCCGATTAGCGTCAACACAATGGAAACCAAAGTCCAAAATCTGCCATTTTTTCCAGAAACCCGACCGCGCCCTGGAGGCTGGGAAGGGGCTCTCGGTGCCGAGAGCCCCTTCCCAGCCTCAAGGGCGCGGTCCTAAAAGGGCCCTTTTCAAGCCCATGATGTGGCTCTCGGCACCGAGAGCCCACAATTGGACTCCAAGTAGGGGGCATTAACATGGCAAACAGTGGCAGAATGGATGCCAAGGTTTTCAGACCCCCTCATGTTTGAGATCCAATATCTCCCAAACCAAGCAAAACCAAGGCTTCAAACTTTGTACACACATGTGATACCTCACAAAGAAGCCTTCCACAAAATCTCATTTCCAAAGGCTTCGCCGATTAGCGTCAACACAATGGAAACCAAAGTCCAAAATCTGCCATTTTTTCCAGAAACCCGACCGCGCCCTGGAGGCTGGGAAGGGGCTCTCGGTGCCGAGAGCCCCTTCCCAGCCTCAAGGGCGCGGTCCTAAAAGGGCCCTTTTCAAGCCCATGATGTGGCTCTCAGCACCGAGAGCCCACAATTGGACTCCAAGTAGGGGGCATTAACATGGCAAACAGTGGCAGAATGGATGCCAAGGTTTTCAGACCCCCTCCTGTTTGAGATCCAATATCTCCCAAACCAAGCAAAACCAAGGCTTCAAACTTTGTACACACATGTGATACCTCACAAAGTAGCCTTCCACAAAATCTCATTTCCAAAGGCGTCGCCGATTAGCGTCAACACAATGGAAACCAAAGTCCAAAATCTGCCATTTTTTCCAGAAACCCGACCGCGCCCTGGAGGCTGGGAAGGGGCTCTCGGTGCCGAGAGCCCCTTCCCAGCCTCAAAGGCGCGGTCGGGTTTGGGGCTTGATGGGCCCTCATCGACCAATTCTTACTTGTAAAGGGACTGGTTAGGGCCCCTTAGGTCAAATCCTCGACCGCGCCGTTGAGGCTGGGAAGGGGCTCTCGGTGCCGAGAGCCCCTTCCCAGCCTCAAAGGCGCGGTCGGGTTTGGGGCTTGATGGGCCCTCATCGACCAATTCTTACTTGTAAAGGGACCGGTTAGGGCCCCTTAGGTCAAATCCTCGACCGCGCCCTTGAGGCTGGGAAGGGGCTCTCGGTGCCGAGAGCCCCTTCCCGGCCTCAAAGGGGCGGTCGGGTTTGGGGCTTGATGGGCCGTAATTGACCAATTCTTACAAGTAAAGGGACCGGTTAGGGCCCCTAAGTCCAGAAACCCGACCGCGCCCTTGAGGCTGGGAAGGGGCTCTCGGTGCCGAGAGCCTCTTCCCGGCCTCAAAGGCGCGGTCGGGATTGGGGGGATATAGGCCCTTAGTATTCCTTTTTTTTAAGGAAGCAGCCACTTACGCCCCTAAAGACGCGCATTTGTATGTAAAAGGGTCCTTAGCGACCTCAAAAAGCCCTTTTTTTAAGAAATGGTCCCCATATGACCCTTTACCTTCGCGTTTTTACATAAAAAGGGACCCTTATGAACCTTAGAGGTGTAGAACCCGACCGCGCCTTTGAGGCCGGGAAGGGGTTCTCGGCACCGAGAGCCCCTCCCCAGCCTCAAGGCCGCGGTCGGGTTTCTGGACTGAAGGGCCCTAACCGGTCCCTTTACTAGTAAGAATTGGTCAATCACGGCCCATCAAGCCCCAAACCCGACCGCCCCTTTGAGGCCGGGAAGGGGCTCTCGGCACCGAGAGCCCCTTCCCAGCCTCAAGGGCGCGGTCGGGTTTTTGGACTTAGGGGCCCTAACCGGTCCCTTTACTAGTAAGAATTGGTCGATCACAGCCCATCAAGCCCCAAACCCGACCGCCCCTTTGAGGCCGGGAAGGGGCTCTCGGCACCGAGAGCCCCTTCCCAGCGTCAAGGGCGCGGTCGAGGATTTGACCTAAGAGGCCCTAACCGGTCCCTTTACAAGTAAGAATTGGTCGATGAGGGCCCATCAAGCCCCAAACCCGACCGCCCCTTTGAGGCTGGGAAGGGGCTCTCGGCACCGAGAGCCCCTTCCCAGCCTCCAGGGCGCGGTCGGGTTTCTGGAAAAAATGGCAGATTTTGGACTTTGGTTTCCATTGTGTTGACGCTAATCGGCGACGCCTTTGGAAATGAGATTTTGTGGAAGGCTACTTTGTGAGGTATCACATGTGTGTACAAAGTTTGAAGCCTTGGTTTTGCTTGGTTTGGGAGATATTGGATCTCAAACATGAGGGGGTCTGAAAACCTTGGCATCCATTCTGCCACTGTTTGCCATGTTAATGCCCCCTACTTGGAGTCCAATTGTGGGCTCTCGGTGCCGAGAGCCACATCATGGGCTTGAAAAGGGCCCTTTTAGGACCGCGCCCTTGAGGCTGCGAAGGGGCTCTCGGCACCGAGAGCCCCTTCCCAGCCTCCAGGGCGCGGTCGGGTTTCTGGAAAAAATGGCAGATTTTGGACTTTGGTTTCCATTGTGTTGACGCTAATTGGCGTCGGCTTTGGAAATGAGATTTTGTAGAAGGCTACTTTGTGAGGTATCACATGTGTGTACGAAGTTTGAAGCCTTGGTTTTGTTTGGTTTGGGAGATATTGGATCTCAAACATGAGGGGGTCTGAGAACCTTGAAAATCTAGGCCGCCTTTGAATGGTAGTATGAATCTTCATGATTATGTTTAGAGATGAGATGGAATGCATTTTGGGAGCCTCTTTTGTTATCACTTTGATTGTTTTAGTTGGATTATATAGTGTATGTAGTGGTTTAGTGCTTTTATAGTTATTGACCAAACCAAGTGAATGTCTTGTACATAGACCATGGAATAATGTTTTGTTAGAATGGGTTGAAGCTTGCTCATACTCTTATTTGAAGTTCTCTGTTTGTGTTTTTTTGAATTGATTGATTGCATCAAGCATGGTGAGATTTGTTTACTTTTGGAGGAAAAAGCTATATGAAAGTGTTGCGCTATATCTTTTGCAACTTGCGGTGTTTGGTTTTACTTGTTTTCGTACTTTGTTTGAAGGTTTGTTATGGCTTTTCTAGCACTTTGGGTTAATCAATTCTTTTAAAATTCCTTTATATTATTTAATTACACATGAAATTATGCATGATCCTATTGTATGCTTTGTGTATTGGCAATTGCCTTCTTTTTTAGAGTACACAATTTGAGTTAGATGTTAAGTCCTTTACATGTTTATAGTACCGAACGTATGTCTTTTCACATTATTTTTTGATGATTGGTGCCGGAGATGTAGAGCATTTTTGTAGAAATCACATAAAAATTGACATCTCATACATTTCTCTCTTTAGTTATAGGGTTCTTTTTCTTTGAGCAATCACCCTAACATTTTGGAAGTTGCAATTCTACACTAGATTGCTTGCAGTTGAAGTTAGTCATTGATGCCTTGAACAATGCATTTTGATCCATTGACCACTGTATTGAAATAGAAACTCTGACATTTGACAAAGCACCTCACTCTTTATGACAGCTCCATTAGATGAGATACTTATCTAGCAATAGAGATAATAGATTATCATCATCGATTATGTTTTGATTGATTTTTTCTATATGTTGTTGACCAATATATTTATCATGTAATCACTTTGCAATCTTAAGATCCACAGAAACATCCTCATGAGCTTTTAGATGTTGACTATACACACGTGGTTTTCGGCTTTGCTTGTTTCTCTTGCTCATTTCCTTGTGTCTTTTTCACAGTCTAAATGTATTTTTTTTCTTAAAATACGCTCCTCAACACTTTTGATTGTTTCTTATGAGGTTTGACATATTGGCTTAGTTTTCATGTCCTTTATCTTAGCCTGCATTACTGCTCTCTCATCTGTTTCTTTACTCAATTTTGTCTCCATATTATAGAATATAGCTAAATAATTATCAAGCTATAAATTCTTTAATCAGCCATTGAAAACTCACAGTCCTATGTTTTCAAAGACAAAGACACTTTTTTAATAGATAATCAGTGTGTCATCACGCTATCTTTAAGAAACCTTAATTTTTGAATTCTAATCTAGTGATTTTATGTAATGTATATGTTAATACACACATAAACTCACTTCCAAGCCTCAACACATAAATGCAATTTCAAAGTACACACACTTTTCCAACATATTACAAATAAATTTTGAAATCACTTCTTCAATCTCTCCTACAAAAATGCACAACATACTATGCCAAGAGGCAGACTCGACTTGACTTCAATTTCTTCAATTAGTGGTTGTGACTTTCTTTGACTCTTGCTTTGGCTCTTTATTTTCCACCTCTACTTATCGTTACATCAGGCCATCATAGTCATTGCATAAATTCGTAATAGTATACATTTCTTTAATGACACAAAGTCCCACAAAGAAGTGTCACCTATCTTGTAAATTTATGTATTAAATATAAATTTGAAAGGATAACGCTTCCAAAAAAACTTCATTATCTATGTTTGAACTAGATTTTGCATCTTTTATGTCATGTCATGAACTAAACTTTGTACTCTAATAATGAAATGTTTGACAAAAATCATCAATGAAAGCAATAAGAATATTGATCACCATGCATTATAATCTATATCCATCTAACTTGTTATCTTTTAAAGGACAATTGTTGAAATTGGCTTTTTGAAAGTTTAGGCAAGTACTTGTAATGTCAAATTTAGATACGATTTTTAAAAAAATTCTGAGAGTTTTTTCCCTAACAAATGTTTTGAAGGAATCTATTTTCTTTGAAAAATTGGACACGAAAAAAAAATAATAATGGTACTTGAAGTGGAATTTTGTGTTGTGTAGGCAATTCAGGGAGTTGTGCTAAATACATATGTTACCTTTCACACTTTTTCTATAAATATTCAATGTTGTCATCTTTGAGGTTTTCCAAAAGAGAATTACTTTTAGTACAATGTTCATTCCGCAAAAGATCAAAGTTTTTTCACTGTTTCAAACAATGCACCAATAAAACTGTTTCTTTCTTTTATAAAAGTTAGAAACTTTGTTTTCTTAGGTTTATTCTTTTTTTCACTAAAATGATGAATATTAATCTTTATTTTGACAGTTTAGATTGGGACTTTATAAAGTAATGGAATCTCTAGGAAAGAAATTATATGAATTTGACATTCTTATGTATTCAACTTTATAAAAAATATTGTTTTCTGCATGCTACACTTGTCTTCTCTCTGTAATTTATTTTGGTACAATTAGCTATCTTAGAAGTCTTTGTCAAGCATGAAAACCCTAAAATCCACAATGTAAGAAGCCTAAGAAAAAAAGTTAGAGTGAGTCAACCTAATTAAAAGTCAAGCTAAGAAAGTTTGTTTTTGGATTTCAATTGTTATGATCATCTAATCTCTAGGGTCAATTCAGATGATTTTTTTTGTCCTATCTACAACAATAATCTTATTAAAGATCTTATAGTCAGAATTGAAAACTGATGATTTTTTAGTCATTCATTCTTTCTACATTAGAAATGGCAGTTTTGAGAGTTTTTAGTGAAATATAGTCAAAGAACTTTAGGGGTTAAATTGCCCCTACAACACCACTAAACCAATGTCCAACATAATTTCTTATTAGAAATGGATCAAATACTATCTACTATACACAATAATCTTCATCCATCTATTCGTGTAATACATAAAATATTGCGTACTTGTAAGAAAAATGGAGATCAAAACTGATAAAATCAGACTTCAACCCACGGACATAGGACCAATTTTTTTACTAAAATTAGGAATATTCTAAAAAGATTCGAATAATCTAAACATAGATTCTAATTTTAGAAAAAAATTAACTATTTTTAGAATCTGCTCTCCAATTTCTGCTCTCAGAGCAGAAATTCTCCGCTCTCCGCTCTTCGCTCTCCGCTCACCGCTCACATACAAGCTTCCCTCGAAGATTTATCTACTTTTATGCAGAAGTAGCAGCTCCTTTAACACATCTAACAAAACAAACCGATACTCCTGGTGTTTGGACAGAAGAGTGCACAAAAGCATTTAATAAACTTAAAAAACGGCTTAGTAATGCTCCCATCCTAATACCACCAGATTGGGAGAAACCGTTTGAAGTTTATGTAGATGCATCAAATTATGCTATTGGAAGTGTTCTCAGTCAAAAAGACGCAAAAGGTCATGATCGACCTATATATTTTTCTAGTAGACAATTAAGTGCTGCTGAGAAAAATTACTCTGTAACGGAGAGAGAAGGGTTAGGAATGATATATTCAGTCCAAAAATATAGACATTATTTATTAGGTTATAAGTTCACTTTCCATGTAGATCATGATGCACTTAAATATATGGTTAATAAACCACAATTGAGTGGGAGAATAGCTAGATGGGTATTGTTACTTCAAGAATTTGATTTTACGGTTAATGTAAGGCCTGGCAAAAAACATGCCAATGCTGATTTCTTATCACGGATTAGTAAGGAAGTGAATCCAGAATCCATAGATGATAGTTTTCCAGATGCGCATATTTTTCAAGTGGATATCATTCCAGCAGAATATGCTGATGTTATTCATTACTTGAGTACCAATACCTTCCCTCAAGATTATACAGATAAACAAAAACAAAAATTAATATTTAAATCTCAACCATATACATTAATTGCAAAAGTTTTATATAAAAGGGGTAAAGACGGACTTTTACGGAGATGTATTAATCCAAGTGAGGTACCATTAATTCTTAAAGGTTGTCATGACGCTGCATGTGGCGGTCATTTTGCCGGAATGGTAACTGCACATAAAGCGTTACAATCCGGATATTGGTGGCCAACACTCTTTGGGGATGCACATAGATATACTAAAAAATGTGATCCATGCCAAAGAGTGGGAAAACCTACACCTTCAAAGGCAATGCCTTTAAATCCAATTTTAGCTCAAACGCCGTTTGAGAAATGGGGAATTGATTTTGTAGGACCTATTAAACCACCTAGTCGACATGGTCGAAATAGATACATATTAATTGCAACTGAATATGTAACTAAATGGGCAGAAGCTCAACCTACGAAAGCCGATGATGCTAAAACTGTTGCCAAATTTTTATATGAAAATATTATTACAAGATTTGGATGTCCAAAAGAATTAGTAAGTGATCGGGGAACTCATTTTCTTAATGAAATAATTGAACAACTAACTGAAAAATATTCAATTAAACATAGAAAATCTACACCGTATCACCCCCGTGCTAATGGTCAGACAGAGAAAACAAACGGTATATTATGTCGGATAATTACTAAAACTGTACAGGGTTCAAATACGGATTGGGACGCAAGAGTACCAGATGCATTATGGGCTTATCGATGTGCATTTAAAGTATCTACAAAATTTACTCCATTTCAATTAGTTTACGGTCAAGAAGCTATTTTACCAATTGAAATGGAACTCCCGTCTTTAAGAATTGCATTAGATGAACGATTAGGAGATGAAGAATCTTTAAGACATAGGCTTTATATGCTCGAAAAATTAGATGAAACGAGAGCCCAAGCATATCTTAATAATGAAGCTATTCAAAAACATCGTAAAACATATTATGATAGCAAATTGGAACCCAAAGTTTTGAATCCTAATGATTTAGTATTATTATATGATAGCCGATTTCAAAAATTTCCAGGAAAATTTAGAATGCGTTGGTTTGGACCATACCGGGTATTAAAATCGTATCCCAATGGTTCAGTTGAACTTCAAGATTTTGCAGGAAAAATTCATGCCACAAGATATAATGGTTTTCGTTTGAAACCATACATAACTTGAGGACAAGTTCTAGATTTAAGAGGGGGGCAGTAAGGGTAAAAAATTCAAAAATTTTAAAAACTGTCCTACTTAAGTACTAGAAACTGTGAAATTTTGAAGAAATTAAAAAACCAGCGATCTAAAAAAAAAATTAAGTTACAAAAAGCAAAAGTTCAACAAATTTAAATTCTGAACTGGAGAAATTTTCGAAGCAAATGGAAATTACTAATTGACAAGTAGACACTAACTAAAATAATGAGTAAGTAGTAATGATCAGAAAATACAATTAGTGAGTGGAAAGACGGCTGATATGATAACATGAATTGGGGGCTGTGATCATGATGACCACGTTGCATGGAAATGAGTATAAAATTCCACTAACTGTCAAATAGACAAAAGAGACTGGTCGAGTCGAGTAGACCACATCATCTTCTCCAAAACTGGAAAACAGAACCTCAAAACAAACACATTTTCTTGGAGAAGCACCGGCTGCGAGTCTGAGAGAAGTGGGCGAGGTTTTTGTCAAGTAGACGGAGCGCTACATTGTGAGCGATCAGGGTTAGGAGTGGAGAGAGATAGTTGTCAAGTGGACACAGAGTGAGTATCGTGAGGAGATCAGAACGAGACGAAGCGAGATACCGAGAGGATCGACAGAAAAGCAGTTCAGTTGAGGGTCACAATTTGAGTAATTGATGTGTGAGGGATACTGAGAGATCCGAGAGAGAAAGGAGTGAAATAGAGGGTTGCATTGCTACATTTTACAACATGTGTATGTGAGAAATTGAGCGACTGAAGAAGGAGTGAGGCGTATTTCAGTTGGCATATCGGGAGGTGAGTTGTGTTGTTGTTGATTTCGCATACTGTTTTGTCAATTGGACAACCTGATTAGCATAGAAATACTTAGGTCAAGTGGACACAATGTTGATGATAGAGATGTTGCGATAATATCGATGTGAGAAACAATTGGATACGATACATTGGGTCAACTGGACTCAGGGTTTTCTGACTGTTGCGAGTGTGTCAATTGGAAACAGTGTGACAGAAGGGGAAGACGAAGCATTGCATCTTGAGAGGCATATCTCTCGTAGTCAAGTTGACACATACATTCGGGTGAGTTTCATTGCATCCATTCTGATTGTGTCAAGTTGATTGCATGTTGTTTTCGCATCTTTGTTTTGTATGTCCAATTGAATTGTTACTTGTGGAAAACGGTGACTGTCCAGTAGACAAGAATGGAGAAAACACAAAACACAACTTGCCGAGAGAAAGAAAGGATAAAAGATCAAAGGAACGAAACTGAAACTTGGTGCTGTGATGCATGATGATAGTAATGTAGGAAAATATTACAAACTGATTGCCGAGAGAAAGGGAGGAGAAGAACAGAAAGAACGAAGCTTAATATTTTCAATGGAATGTATGCTTAGACGATTGTGAAGTAGAAAATTAGGGATAGAAGTGATTGCCGAGTGGAAGAAGTGTTTTATAGTTTTAAAGTAAGGAAATAACAAAGATAAAATTCCCGAGAGTTCAAGTAGACAGTGCCGAGAGTTTCAGGGAGAGTCAATGCCAAGAAAAATTTCAATTAGACAAAGTAAGAATTGAAGCAAACTAACTGCCGAGTGTGTAGTCTAATAGACAGAAAGAAGGAACAATGGTAAACGAAGGTCAAGTTGACAGAGAAGGCAGAGGAACTGATCAAGGGAGGCTCCAACCCGAAGTTGCAGGATCGGTCAAATTGACAAGGCCAATTGCTCGGCCCAAGATGAAAGTGATGAAGAACAAGAAGTCGAAGAAGCCTGTGCTTGCGGATGCAATGCAACAGGACCTGTCAAGTGGACCAAGACGTCAAATTGAACACTTGGAGCTGAAGAAGATTGACCGGGAGGCATGGCCGCAATTTGAAGCCAACCGGGAAAACTTCGTGAAGGCAGTCTCTTTGGGACTTCGTGATGGTTGTCTTCGAGGATCAGGATGATGGGAGGATCAATCAATTTCTGACTTCTTCGGAGTATGGATCCAGAGGAATGGCCGTGGTGGATGGAAGAAGCGTACCTTTCAACTCGACAGCCATCTCCAAGATGTTGAAGCTGCATCAAGGAGACAACTTGTTGATGGAAGAGGTGGGCGGTATTTCAGAGGACGATTTGACCAACGTCTTTGACAGAGCTGCCAAGACGCAGAGTGGCTACAAATTGGTGAATGCGAAAGAGACGTGGAAGGAGTGGCTACTTTTCTTCAATCAGAGGATTATGCTGGCGGAGAAGGGGCCTCTGATCATGTCGAAGGAAGGAGTAGCAGCCGCGATTTACGGGTGGAATGGTGTCAAATTGAGTTGGGGAAACATTCTATTTGACAACATCAAGGTGGAGATTAGCAAGAAACACACGCGGTATCCAATCACACTCTACAGTGCGATTTACCTCTCAGAGCTGACCAAGCCATCAAGTCAAGTGGATTCAGGTGTGTCAACTGGACCGGTGAGAGTGCTTCCAGACTTGCTCAATTTGACAAGGGAACCAGAGCCTAGAGCCTCGACTCCATCATCCTCGAGAGCCAACAAAGTCAAGAAGAGGAGAGTAGAGGATAACTCCTTACCTCAATGTCTATTTGAACTGAACCCGAGGTTGGGAAGAGGAGCAAGATCAGCCAGTCAAGTAGACAATCGTGAACCTGCAAGGCAACCCGCGTTGCAGCTCACGCAGGCTGAGGTGGCTGCACAGCTCAAGGATGCACTGGTGAGAGAAACGCAGCTACGGTTGAAGATCAAGGAATTTGAGCGTACGGTGTTCAACTTGACCACTGAGAACAACCTAGCTGTGGAAGATATACGAAGGCTCAATACACAGTTGGCTAACTTGGCGGAATTGAATGAGGGGGGGAAGCACAATAAAGTGGACCACAAAAGTGCTTAGCTCATTGCCAATTTCAGCCATTGTTGTAAACACTAAGAAAAGTGCCATAAAATTTTTTGATATGTTAAAAGTGGGATGGGATATAGAAAATAGACTTGGTCATCTGGAGTCCTGGAAATTTGCATAAGAAGGTAAGGTGTTTATGATGCCCTACGAGTACCTCAAAGTGCGACAAAGTGAATGCAGTCATTTGAAAAAGTTGCTAGAAAAGAGTGCAAACTTTGTCAGAAAACACTTTCCAGCGGATGGTGCCCTCCGTTTGTGAATTGTGGTCGTGGGAATGGGCACCACCCACTTCGTTCGGAAGTTTGGACGGACGAGAAGTATATCTGGGATGTTTTTTAGGAGGGTCACTTCGGCGGTACTTTTTGTGAGTTTTTTTTTCAACGAACATCGTTTTTTAAATTGGAAAAAACATCCTCTAAAGACAATAGAGGGCACTAAATGAAGAAATCAAGACTTCGGAAAAGTTCATTTTCATGATTTCGAACTAGTGGTCAAATTTAGTTTCAATTGAGGATGCTCTTTTTATGAAGATGCGTGTAAGATACCTTATGACACCCTAGAAAGTGACTAAAATGCTCAAAAACTTCACCAAAATGCTCAAAATCAGCTTTGAGCTTTAAAAAACAGCACACTTCATATTCACTTCTTAGTGATCACATATTGCACTTTGTGGTCCACTTTATTGTGCTCTCCCCCTGAGGAATTGACGAAACCCACTGTAGCTGACATTGAGATTGACACTGGGAAGTCGTTCCAAGAGCTGTATAACGATGAGAAGCAGCACCGCATCGAACTTCAACGTCAATTTGACCAACTTAATGATGCCAAGACTGCCATTTCCAAGCTCTGCACCGAGGAGAGGAATGAGAAGAATAAGCTCAAGGCAGAGTTGGAAAGCTTGAAGAAAAATCCGATGGTGAAGGTTGTCAACCCCTCGGATTATGCGACTCTGAAGACCAATAACGAATTGTACCACCGTACTATCGAGATTGGTAAGAAGCAGTTGCAGGAGGCCCGGATGGAGAACAGGGCGTTGAGAGGAGAACTTTGGAAGGTCGACTTGACATCACCACCAAGTTATTCCCTTTTCCATGCATACGAGTTGCAAAGGGATAACTGGTTGGCTCTGGTGGGGAAAGACAGGGGATGTCTATTGGACAGTGGTGACTTCGATGCAGTATGGGCAGCGTCTAGTAGACACGCTAATCAGCAGAATCTCATCTGTGAGATGATCGCAAGAGGCGATGTCCAGTTGACCGACCAGAAGAAGCTGTTGCTCCCCATAGGTCACTTGGGAGCTCGAGTGGTGTTGTATTATACAACACTGGAGGAGCAACTCCAGAAGAGACGTCAACTTGACATGTCGGTGGAGAGTCACAGACTGGTGAAGATGGGCGATTCGAGTAGACAGGTGGTGGATGTTGCGGAGAAGGTGCCAAGTGAGGAGCTCAAGGAGTGGACAGCAACTTTGGAGGGGCTGCTCAAGGAGTTTGATGACCGTGATAACATCCTTGTCAAGTTGTCATGTGTGCTGAAGAGGGAGACTATGCTCAGAGGGGCGAGTTGACCACGGCACACTATGTCTACGGGATGCACAAGGTGAGGCAGCAGATCATGGACACCTTGAGAGAGTTGAAGAAGGGCCATCTATTCATCACCAGTCATGATCTTCAAGTCGAGTTGACCTTGCCTCCACCCACATATAAGGCACCGGGGTGGCTGTCTATTCGAACACCGGTTACAGGGTCTATATTGACAGTCAAGTACTTGGGAAATTATGCGAGTCTATTTGACAATGAAGCGGTTTTTCCGCTACCCACGTGGACTGCGATTGAGTGGCTGCTGGAGGATTACGGGCTGTCTCGAAGGGAGGAGCGGTCATGGGATTTAATTTACAAGGAGATTGTGAATGTCAATTGGACCGATGCGGCTCCGGAGGCTGTGAGGACAAATGGACATTTCTGCGATTGTAAGAGGAGGTTCAAGTGGGCTCCAGATAGTCTAATTGACTCGGTGGAGTATAATTGGCCTCTGATCCCTGGTCAATTTGACACGGCATTGAATTGTGCCACGGCCTATGAGGGCTTCTGGCAGATTCACCACACACACACCGACCCTGTGTGTTTCCGAGCAGCCATATTTTCTAAGTTTTTAGCTCGGATATGCAGGGATTTTAAGGTGGTGGTGAATGTAAACCGTTACGATGAGAGGAGGCCGGAGTTCTTGATCAACCTCAAGCTCCGTTACCACTCAAGTCGTTGGGGGAGGATGCTGGAAGTCATGGCCATGACTCATTTTCTTTACGGGTCTAATGGATGCTTCATCAACGAATTCAGGGGAACTCGGAAGATAGCTATTGACAATTGGCTAACCTTCCAGCATTCCAACAACACTGAATTACTTCGGAAGGATGATGAAGTGAGGAGGGAAGTGTCCAAGCTCATGGCACAGCGGATCCAGAAGGAGAGCCATTACGGTGACCAGCACCGTAATCACCACCGACGTCATCATGTCTAGTTGACAGTAGCTACAGTGGGTGTGCAAGCTAATCTTTGTATATAATTTTTGAGTCTAGTTGACATAGTGTCTAGTAGACAATGCTGTAAATGTGGAACTTGCCGGGAGTCAAGTAGACAAAGAGGGGGGCTATGTGAGCTGACTTTTTTTGAGAAAAGTCCTTTTCAGCAAAAACAGTGTAAATAGGACCAAGTTACCATGTCAATTTGATATCCATGTAGATAGTGGCTGTAGAAATCTGGTTGAGAGTCAAATGGACAATAGTGTAGAATTCAGGGGACATGGCCCTACCTAGAGACACGACTTGTCAAATTGACTCTACGTACAGGCACACCCTTTAGAAATTAAGGCATAACTAGGAATTAAGGAAGAAGAAAGAATTACTTCACCACACCACACAACACTGTGTGAGTGATAGTCACATTATGTAAAAAAATATAAAAATAGAATTCCATTGTCTAATTGATTGTCAACTTGACTCTGAGTAGCTCACTGTTTAATGGATTCACAATGCCCTTTGTCAATTTGAACTATAGCTTTGAGGCACAGTGTATTAATCTGCAGAACTGTAGAATCAGAATGGAGAACTGGAGCAAACTGATTACTGTCTAATTGATTTGCGAAGCTTACTGTCAAATTGAAACTGCAGATCTGCTGAACAGTGAATTTATATGTAGTCCATGGGAGATAGAATGAATAGTTTGATCAAAGGGCTACTGTCTAATTGACAATTGAATTCATATTGCTTGCTGCATAATGTCTAGTTATCACTGGTCAAATGGACAAGATGGTGGTTCGGTATGCATCCATGTGCATGCATACATTGTCAATTTGACTTGCATGGACCATGTCTAATTGACTCAGTGGAGAGTTGGTGAGAGTTACAGTGAATGTGGTGACTCACACTGGATACTGTCTAATTGAAATCAAAGATATTGATGGAGCAAAGTGAACAGTGAGGGAATTTGTCTATTTGAACTCAGAACAAAGGAAGAATTACTGAGTGTATAGCAAATAGAAATTATGAGAAATAAACACAACAGTTTGTCCAATTGACTTTGCATTGTTGTGAATGGGAATTATGGAGAATGAGAGTTCCGTGTGAGTACTGGAACAGTGAAGTGAGTATTACTTGATAGTCTTTTAAATTAGATTGGCCATCTGAAATAGAAGACTGAGAATGACTTAGAGTTTATGGAAGCCAGATTGAGTACATTGATGGATAAAAGTGACATTAATTATTAAGGAGTGATCAGCCTTAGTGATTATTAGTTCTCATTATAATAAAACTTGAATATATTCAATTGGAGTATAGTGCAGTCATTGTAATTGAGTAATACAATTGAGAAGTATAGTTGTGATGAATGGTAGAGTTGGAGTATGATTGAATGTGAATGAGTAGACAGTGATTACATGTCTATTTGAAATGCGATGGATGGGAGGAAAAAGATGAAGACAAGCAAGGAGTTGCTTGAGATAAGTTAATCTATCATAACATATCCCAAAGCATCATTCATAGGCATAAATAGGTTGAACACTAGATTCTAACCTAGTAATGAATGAACTTGCATATGCATAATAAATGCATTGTCTAATTGAACTTGGAAGGGAGTGATGGCAATAAACCGAGAGATGGTACTTGTCAATTTGAACTCCCATTACCCTTGAACCAATTGAGAGTTTGGGTTACTTGGGTTTTATGTGACTTGGGGTAATTAAGACATTAGAGTTATAAAGAGATTCTTTTAAGGAAATACTTTGCATTCTATACATTCTTTACTTACTACAGTGACCTTTAGTTACGTTAAAAGCTAAACGAAAAGACCTATTCCCATGACTTACCACTATTTGTAAATTTCACCAATTACAGGAATGTGAAGACAAGGTGAAACATTTCTCCGGAGCAGAGTTCAAGGGTTTCCAGACCTATAATGACGCAGTTAAGTTCATGGAGGAATAGCTCGGGAGAAAGCTTTGGATCGGCAGGTTCTATCTAGGCAGCATGTTTTGGGAGTTTGTTAGTCACAGATTGATGAGTAGCTGGTAAGTCCTAGCTTAGCTCTATGAAGTTCGAACTTCAGTCTACCTAGGTTTTTTGTGAATATATCTGCGGGTTGTAAATCTGTTGAAACGTAATCAACTTTAATTTGACCTGATTCTACTTTCTCTCTGATGAAATGATGGTGCACTTCTATATGTTTAGTTCTTGCATGAAATACTGGATTTTTTTTGCTAGTTTAATTGCTGATTGGTTGTCACACTGTATTGTTAGGGTATAGGGTTTTAGGTCGTTTTCTATGGCACTACTGTCAGATGTTAAGGAAAGAGAAGGAGTTTTGGAGGATGATAGCACACCTGTCTCTGTAAGGAGCCGCCTCAACCAGGTTGCTTCAGACGCAGCAGTAGATAGACTAGCATATTCCGATTCGGTAGAGGATTTCGCTACGGTTTGCTGCCTCTTTGATTGCCAGGTGATAGCAGCACCTGCCATTAGAAAGCAGTATCCTCCAGTGGATCGCCTAGTTTCGGGGCAGGATGCCCAGTCCGCGTCCGAGAAACCTTGGACTTGTGAGTCGTGGTTTCGTCTGTACAGGAGGCCATAGTCAGAAGTCTTGTGCACATAGCGAAGGATGTGATGGACGGCCTCGAGATGTGATCGCTGCGGAGCTGCCATAAATCTCGAAACTGAAGAAACTGCGAAGCTTAAGTCGGGACGCGTTGTGGTAAGAAAGATCAAATTTCCTACTTTTCTGCAGTAGTCAATTGTGTCTACTGAGGGGGTTTCCATATCAGTAGATAGTAGCAGTCCTGCTGGGAGGGGAACATGTTCCGTGTTTGAATGTTGCATACTAAATTCTCGTAGCATATCTTGTACATATGTATGCTAAGTGAGAAATAGGCCCTGGTGCGTTGTTTTGAATTCGATGCCAAGATATTTGGAGATGAGTCCTAGGTCAGTGATGTCGAATTCCTCTTTAAGCTTTTGTTTTAACCTGTGAATCTCCTCTGTGTTCGGTCCGGTGACAAACAGGTCATCAACGTAAACTACAAGTACTGTTCTATCTCTGCCCGTGCCCATGTAGTAGAGATTGTAGTCGCTATGGGACCTAATCATTCCAATTGACTTGAGGTATGTGTCTATCCTCTCATACCACATCCTAGGGCTTTGTTTTAAACCATATAAGGATTTTTGTAGCTTGCAAACTAGATGTTCTGCTTCTGGTTTTATAAAACCTGGCAGTTGTTCCATGTAAACCTCTTCGTTTAGAATTCCATAAAGGAAGGCAGTTTTGACGTCTAAGTGATGGATTTCGTGACCCTGTCTTGCAGCTGTGGCAGCTAGGGAACGAATTGTGGACCATTTAACAACTGGAGCAAATACTTCTTCGAAATCAATTCCAAATTTCTGCTCATACCCTCTGGCTACGAGCCGTGCCTTGTGTCTTGGTGGCTGTCCATTTATCCCTGGTTTGGTTTTAAAGATCCAGCGCGCACTGATGGTTTTCTTCCCGCTTGGTAAGGGTACCAATGTCCATGTGTTGTTTTTCTGGATTGAATCCAACTCGTCTTGCATAGCAGAGCTCCATTCCGGATTGCTTAGTGCTTGGTCTAGTGTGATATCGTCTGAGGGCATAGAGGTCAGGTTCTATGACATGGAGATGTCGAAGTCGTCGGGAGTAATGGTTAATATGTAATCATCTAATCTAACACTCTGCTTGCGAAATCGGGAAGATCTCCTTGGTGGTTCTGGTGGAGAAGGTTGGATATTGTCGATAGGATCTGCTTGTGGGAAGGTTTCAAGTTCTAAAGGTGGCTGTTGCTCTGCAGGGCTGGGAGTTCGAGGAACAGTAGGCTCCGAGAGAGGAAACGACATCGTAGTTTCAGTAGGTGCTGTGACTGGCTGATGGGGAATCATAGAGTTTAATTCAAGGAAGGAGCGAAGGATATCGTCTTGAGGTGAAGGTAACTCTTTCTGATTGGGTATTCCTGTTTCTGCTTCCAAGAAGTGTACATCTCTAGAGATGATGATTTTTCTAGAGTTATAGTCGTAGCATCTGTAGGCTTTAGATTGGGAGTCATATCCTACGAGGATCATTCTAATGGCTTTGGGTTCTAACTTTTTTGTGTTTTGGATGTGGACAAATGCAGTGCAACCGAAAGTACGCAGATGTGAGAGATTGGGTACCTGGCCGGTATAAAGCTGGATTGGCGTGACTTTATGTAGAGCTCGGTGAGGGACACGGTTGGAGATATAATTCGCAGTGCGAACAACTTCTTCCCATAGATAGGTAGGTAGGTTGCTGCTGAACAAGAGTGTTCGCATGGTCTCACATAAATATCGGTTCTTGCGTTCTGATATTCCGTTCTGTTGAGGTGTCCTTGCAGCAGTTAAGTGTCTTCTAATACCTGCCTGCTTGCAATATTGAATAAAATCCGAGGATAGATATTCCCCTCCTCGATCTGAGCGGAGGCAGGATAATTTTTCACCAGATTCTTTTTCTACCATGTGTCTAAAATCTTTGAAAGTTTCGAAAGTTTCACTCTTGCGGTTTAAAAAATAAACCCAAGAGTATCTGGTATAGTCGTCTATGAATGTGAGAATGTAGCGAGAACCAGATAAGGAGATAGGTAGGGGACCGCATAAGTCCGAATGTACCAGTTGAAGTGGTCGGGTTGTAGGAGTTAGACTGACTTTGGGAATGGGATGTCTATGATGCTTGCCCAGGATGCAGGATTCGCAATTGGGGCGAATGAGTGGAAGACGCGGGATGCCAGTAGCCATTTCTTGATGTGAGAGCCGGTACAGTGACTGGAAATTGAGGTGAGCGGTTCTTTTGTGCCACAATTGAGCATCAGATTCGGTTGAGGCTGTAGTGGTCAGGTTTATAGATTGGTAGGGTAGCTTGAGGTTGCGGTCTCCCTTAATTGTAGTATCTAATCTGTAGAGACTATTTCTCTCTTGTCTGCTTCCTGTGTACAGGATTCTGCGTGGATTTGTAGCAGAGAAAATCCAGCAATTTCGTGGACCGAAGAGAGTGTAATAACCTGAATCAGCGAACTTTCCTACGGACAAGAGGTTCTTTACCATACCACGTACGTAATAAACATTGTCAATTGCTTTATTGTTCTCAACTGTAGCACTTCCTTTTCCTGAAATTGGAAGGGAATTTCCACCTGCTGTTGTGACACTAGAATTTGGAGCCTTTTCTAAGTTAGAAAGTAGTTCCAAATTGCCTGTAACATGGGCTGTAGCCCCGCTATCTAGGTACCAGCTTGGGGGACTACTACGATTTTTAACCTCTGCTGCGCAGACTTCAAATACTTCTGCCAGCGCAATGTCTTCGTTTGCTTTCTGATTATCTGTCTGTTGTTGCTCAGATAGATTCGCGGAGTGGGGAGCACGCCAGCGGGCTGCACCAGATGTGGAGCTGAGTTCCAGCTCGCGAACTTTCTCCCTCAGTAGGCGAACCTCGCACTTGTCTGCCCAATGGAACGGGCTTCCACAGACATGGCAATAAGTAGCAGAGTCTGTGGAGTCTCGAGGAGAACTGGAGCGATATGGAGGTCGAGAAGCTTGGGCACCTCGCTGGCCTGAATGGAAGGAGTTGCTGCGCGTACCAGCAGGGGAATTTGCTCCTCGGTATGAGGTAAAGCTTCTTCCCCTTGGCTTCGAGTTGAAATTCCGACGAGAGAAATTTCCCCGATACTGTCCGGAAAATAAAATGTCTTGCTGTAGAGATAGGGCTTGTTCTCTGTCTTCGTGTTCCATGTCTCTGGATCTAATGCCGTCTTCTTGCAGGAGCAATCCTTCAAGCTCCTCAAAGGAGGGAGCACGTTCTCTGCCAGAGATCATCTGGCGGAATATTCCCCAGCTTGGTGGAAGACTGGTAAGCACTCTATCTACGAGTTCTTCATCTGGAATTAGAACTCCTATGTTTGCAAGTTGCCCTACCAGAGTACTGATAGTGGCTAAGTGAGAATCTAGACTAGTTTTCTCAGTCATTTTCAAGCTGTAAAGTTGAGATTTAAGGCTAAGACGTCTATTCATGCTGCTAGACTCATACAGATCTCTCAACTTGATCCAGATGCGTCTAGGGTCCGTCATATTCATGACATGGGGTAGAATAGAGTCTTTTACCGTAGGTACGATGATGCGAGTTGCTTTGAATCTCTGATCTTGAAGATTGGTCGCTGGTTGTGATGCAGCAGGAGCAGGAACGGTAGGAGCAGGAGCATTTGTTGGTGAAGGAGTGCTGGCTTCGGCTGCGCCTCCGGAGTCTGCTTCGCCAGAGACTGTGGAATTTGCAGTGTGAGTGGAAGAGGAAGTAGGAGAGCTAGGTAGTGTCTCAGGTGAGACGACTTGCCAGAGTCTCTCTCCTTGAAGTAAAGTTCTCATCTTGTATGCCCAGATGGCATAGTTTGATGAGCCCTGAAGTTTAGTACTCTCCGGGATCTCTCTACCTGATAGAGAGGATTCCATACTGTAGAGATAGGATAGGGTTGAGTGAGGATAAGAAAAGGAAAGACGAAGAAGAAAGGATTCAGAAAAGGTGAGGATCTAGCTAATGAGCAGATGCTCTGATACCATGTTGCGATAATGGGCTGCAGAGGTAGCAAGTGTATTAGCTCTCAAATGAGAGACTGAATAATGAATGTGATTACACAAGAAGTGAACTGTATATGTACAACTCTCCGGCGTCTAATTAAGCCGTAGTAATCTGACTAACCAGTAATATAAAGGTTATCTACAGTGGATGAAAGAGAGTGGATGAAACAGCGAGGATGAGAAACAGTTGGCATATTTCTACACGTTCGGCCTGTTCCCCATCAACGAACAGACGGGCGCCTCCCTTCGAGGCGCTAAAACCAAGACAGTGGCGGTGGAGATGGATCTATCTCGCATTGACGACAAGGTAGGTCTTGCTTTTCCGAATGATATGCAACGCAACGATCCCAACTTGACAAGTCTGGAAGCTCTCAGTCAGTGTTGCACATTTGCATCCACGATGTGTGTGGGAGGTTTGTGGTTGTGTCAACGGTTTGTGAAAACGATTCATGAATTCTCAAAATTTCAATCAACAGCTGTTTGGTATGTAAGAACTCCTTGAATTTGAAAATGTGCGCAAGGTAAATTATCTTTCCACAGAACTTGCATTGCACATGCATCTTTGTTAGATACTTGAGAATAGGATCTAACAGTGGCAGTTGCGGACCGTGCTCTATCCACAGGGCTTCGACCCCTTGGCGCCCCACATCGGTCTCGACATCAACAGCATGAAGTCCGTGACGACGAAGTCTTTGGGTGATCCCAATAAGGTCATTGATGTGAAGTATGGAGTGTGGGTAGAGTACGACGCGTTGAAGATGACGCTCAAGGTGTTCCTGCACAAGGTGAAGGATACGCAGACGCCCAGGCGGGACCGTGCCAGTCTGGCGATTTCGTATACTGGTCTTGACCTGGCCAAGGAGGTGAAGGAGTTCTCCTATGTGGGATTCGGATCGAGGGTGCCGGAGACGCCGAATGGTGTGTATGTGATTTACGACTTCAAGTTTAGTACCAAGTGGGTGCTTGGTAGCAAGGTGAACAAGTGAGAGAACCCTTGCAAACGAGGAACGGGAATTACAGTTGGTTTTCTGTGACATGGTTAACTTGCCAGTAAATGTGGGTTTTCATAGTTGAGCGATAGCGACTTTTAAATAACTAGGAGAAATTGTAAACTTTTGATTGGATCAAAGCTGTCTATTCTGCAAACTTGCAGAGTGTGAAGACAAATCGCTGACTCAATTGTGTAACAGTTAGATTCCATTAAAAGCAATCACGATTGATTCAATATTGAATTCAGTCTATTGTTTACTCAGAGGGCCTGGCTTACGAATTAGTTACGTTGATATCTAGAAATTACCAGGAGCGAGGAACTCAGTTTTCCTTCTGAGGACACAGAGGCGTATCCTTGACAACATCTTGTAATGCTCATAATCTGCCAAATTGCGCATGAAGGATTTCATCTAGTGATAATTATTCGTTCACCACTTTTCTTTCGAAACCGTGGTTCCCCATGTTCTTGAATGAATAGTCACGTTCCAGCACTTCGAGGTTCGTACAAGTCCAGATTTCCGTACCAATTGTTCCTCAGGAGTCAAAGATAATAAAAGTAGCTGAACTCTGCCAGGCTCACATTAACGTACTACCATTGTTCATACATGAATCTACAGGTCAAAATGCGCTTTTCGATCTGAAGAAACCGAATCATTTCCAAAGAGTCGATCTGCCACTATACAGTTCCGTCCAACATCTGTGCGGTGCGGATAAAACGAGCCTGGCTGCGAAGTTCAAATACAGGTTCCAGATGTAGATAACATGGAATCCGTGATATCGTCAGGTTTCTCTACTAAGATGCAGACTCAACTCCAGTGAAGGGCAGTCGACCAATATATCGTAGACTTGAGTTAGTTGTCTGTGAGCCAAATCTGTTCACATACTTGATGTTTCATTAATGGTTACGCAATGGTCACACTGCAAGTGAGATGCAGCTCCAGATGTCAGAGTTTCCCATTATATGTACAAGATTATCACGATTACCATCAGCATCAAAGCGAAGTGCAATTAGAGATGAGATGTGAGCTCTGTATAACCGACCACAAGGATCGCAGAGGAATTCAGTGTTGTTATGATCAGCATGGACTGGATGCAGGGACTCAAATGTTCTGTTTTATTTCTCAGTGCCTTCCCGTATATTGCACCATCCTGGTACTTTATGATACACCTCTGCACCGTACGTTGGAGCGCATGGCCGACCATCTCCGAAATCATATTTTTTTTTAATTCTAATATTGGTCTCGAGATTTTTGTCATTTTCGAGGTTTGTATAGCATTGGCAGCTTTGTTCGTCGGACCTCCTCCAAGCGTGGAGCTTGTGCACGCTAATGCCCTTGATGTTGAACACGATATTCTCGCTTGGGTTTCTAAACCCAAGTTTGTGGCCTATGTTTGCTTCTAACTGAATTCAGTTCCCGTTCTTCGGTTTCCAGAGGTGAGAGTGGACGAGGTTGACAAGGCTGAGAGTGAAGATTACAGGAGCAAGACGCAGCAGCAAGCATGTACAGTACAGCGTGATTTTTGTGACCCCGCAGTTGTGTATACCCGCATGTCTTTGTGAATCCGCACTGTTGGACTATCACTTAGTTGGCTTGGGTATGACATTGTGTACCTGAACTTCCACGCACAGTGATGATACCGGTTTCTTGGTATCTTGCAGTTTTAACAGAGTATGTACCAGTGTTGGACTGTTATGGCATCTTTAACAGTGAAATGAATCAATCAGAGTCATTATGAGAAGTGGTGGACCTCAAACGGGTATTTAGAATGAACCACTGTCCAAGGTTTCACTGTAGAAAGATGCCATTATAACAGACCAACACTGGTATGTACCGATCGACCATCTGGCGATTTGCAACGACTACTTACTAAGTACAAGAGTGCTTGGAGATGTCACGGTCCATAATGGAGTTGAAAAGATTGAAGCTGAGGCGATGGTACTCCGAGAACAACAAATGGGGAATAAGTGGGAGAGACAGACGAGGACTGTACGTGCAACAAAGGCTGAAGGTCTGAGGCAGAGACATATGGTCTAGCCCCGGTTCAGATTCCAGATCCGCCGCTGACCCCGAGATTGGCGCCAGGGATTTCCTTTGCAGATGCCGTTGCCGACTACAGTACCTCCAAGTGGGCTTCCGCAGAGAATCGGGGACAAAGTTCAACCAGCTTAAATCATTTGTTTCCAGAAGCGGAAGTCAACGTTTGAACATGTACTCTAGTTTGATGATCGCAACTCTATATGTTCGTGCAGTTTCAAGTATCATGATACTCAAGATTATTTGTTTACTTTGAATTAGAAAGAGAGTCTGGACCTCTTCAAAGAATTTACTAAAAGCCGCTTGCCCAGTGCTTGCCGAGGGATACCAGGCGCCTCCCCTGCCTCTACTTACGTACATTGAGGCCGACGTACTGTGTGAAGTGCTGCTATTGAGGACGCCCAGCTGTGGATCTCTTGATCAACCTAGCACACATTTCACAACTTCGGAGAGCTGGCTTAACTTTATATGGTAGGCACTCGATAGATCGTGTTGTGCGTCTCCGTCATCCCAGTTAACGCATGTCAGGATCGATCAAGGCAGGGAATGGATCTCGAGCTGTTGTACTGTGTCCCATTTCTCACGGACAACTGCCCAGCATACACGCCGTCGCGAGATGTTCAATGATCAGCATCGCCTCTAGACAGAACTTAGGTGAATACTCTTGCACCCAGCTTGTTCTGAGTCAATAATGTCTGCGTCATATTCCTTGATGGCAGTGGGAGAGGGCGTGGTCTTAAATGTCACTGGTTTCGTCGGTACAATTGTGGTTTCGGTGCTTTTCATGTCTATTTGAATTTGTTCCAGCTAAGGCTGTCCTACTGGCTATATTTTTGAGCTATCCGGAAAGTGGTGTGGCTTTTGGAGGGCATATCTGATCATGTTATGTTAGTTTAAGGTGATGCAAACTTACACTATATTTCAGCGTAGAGTGTTACTAGGGTTTGCAGTGGAGTGGCAAGAACGTCATCTAGATTTGCTTCTAGTTGTATTTACTCTACGGTGGTCATCGTATTGTTTTCGAAGGATATTTTTCACCCAGTATTCTTCACAGATTATAATCAACCGATGCAATAGATCAGCTTTAGAATGTTGAACTCAATGTGACAAGCTTGTAAATTACTCAAGTATTCTTCCTACATTACAATTATACTGTAAGCAATGAGCCTCCTAGCCTGGATACACTTTAGCAGTGTTTATGGAAGAGCGATCTAATGAAAAACCAGCATTTCTATGTGCCAGGTCAAATCTACCCAGTGCTGCATGAGATGGCTCCTATCAAAAGGAATATTGCTGAGACCATCAGTACATTAGCATTAGCTGTATTATCATTGGTGACGGTGGTACCGGTATCCGGCGGCCTATTCTGCCCTCCACCTAGTCCTATTGTGGGAGTTTACGGCGCCTGTACGCTTCCACTTCCTCCCTCGTCCTCCCCCCCACCTCCCGGCTTGGTAATCTCCCCTCCACCTTCTAACTTGGACCCCTCTCCATCTCCTCTCTCGGGCGCCTTTCCCCCTGGCATTGACGCACCTCTGGTAACTACTCCTGCCGGTGCCTCCAAATCTCAAGCTGGACTTATTTCAGGCATCTGTGCAGCTCTTTTAGTAGCTGCACTGATTGGTCTCTTCTTATTCTGCTTTCTCAGACCTGGAATTAGACTGAAATCATCTGTCAAGCCTACTCAACGGGCAAACTCAGGTCTCCCCACTGATACTATCGCCCGACCCTACACCTTTAAGGAGATCAAGAACATGACCAGGAATTTCAGCCAATGTGAGCTCCTTTCTAGCGGTGCATATGGCGCAGTGTACAAAGGAACTCCACCCATAGGGGGTCGATCATTAGCAGTGAAACGCATCAAGGATGAGAACGACGATGGTGAAGCGAGCTTCCTAGCAGAAGTCAACAGCTTGAGGCAGATTCGCCATCGGAATCTCCTTCAATTGCGAGGGTGGTGTGAGGCAAAGGAAGGCATGTTTCTCGTCTATGACTACATGTGCAACAGCAGCCTGGACAAGTGGTTGCATCCAAAACCCAATCCTAACGAGGTGACCCTTTTTCAGAACCTAACATGGAATGTTAGGTTTTCCATCCTGTCAGGAGTAGCGTCAGGGCTGGAATATCTGCACGAGGGGTGGGTGCAATGCGTGCTGCACCGGGACGTCAAGTCCAGCAATGTGATGCTGGATGCTGATTTCAACCCCTACTTGGGTGATTTTGGGCTTGCCCGCTTGGTAGACCACCAGAAGCTGCACAAAACAACCACGCCGGCTGGGACATTGGGCTACATGGCTCCAGAGATGCATTACACAGGAAAAGCAACCAAAGAAACGGATGTGTACGCCTTTGGGGTGTTGGTGCTGGAAGTGGTGTGTGGGAGGCGGCCGTTCTTGCACTTGCAAGATGGCGATAATCCGGGGGATTTTCTGCTCTTGGACAGAGTATGGCGTGCACATGAAGCTGGGAACATTTTGCAAATGGTGGATCAAAAGCTTTTGGAACCCGATGTCCAGGGTAGCTCTCATGAGCAGGATGAGTTGATGGCCAGCACTTTGCAGTGGGGACTGTTGTGCTCCCTTCCGAATTCAAGTGAGCGACCCTCCATGAGGCTCGTGCATCAATGGTTTCAGTCTAGAGAGGTAGGAGCTGTAGAGACCCCTAGTTTACCTGCAACGAAACCAACTGCTCCTACCTCTACTGATCGGTATATGTTTACCATGCCACAATCGTCCGAAGGCACGTCGTCTGCATCGCTGTCCTCAGACACCACTCGGTCCAGTACTAAGACCAATATGACTTTTCAGACGTCAAGGTAACCTCAGGTTAAGCAACGGAAATCTGGCGCTATGAAGAGCTTGAATCCGCTGTATCGCTATGTGTGGGCCGGTAACGTGACTAATCCTCAGCCTCAGTGCCTTCTTCGTGACGTACCTAGCAAGCTGTAGCTGTTGATGAGATTTCCTTGAAATTTGTTTCATAGAATTGAAGCTGCAATCCGATAGCAATTAGGAAATGGTGATGATTCAGTATAACCTTGACGAGGTCGTTCATGCTTGGAAAAGTTTAGATGTTTGTTTTTATTTTTTCTGGTCACCATTGAAAATTTTACTTCAATGTGATTTCTCTTAGTGGTCGCCCAAACAACATGTCAAGCGAGCCTAAGTTCTTCATTTTCTGCAGCCTTGGAAAGTTTGTTTAGTTCGCCTGCAGTAGACCAGGCCGCTCTGGTCCTGTACAATATGACCGTCAAGTTTGAAATGTTAGCAAGCGAAAGGTCGGGCTGACCTGTTGTAAAATATTTCAGTGTTCAACCTGAAATTATGCGCATTTGATTTGATCTTACTCTCGAAGTATATGTGCTTCAAATCAATTTTGTAATTGCCTGGAAGCATTGCCTCAAACATATAGCACTGTTTTGTGCCTATTTAGTAATATTAGTGCACCGCCCAGGAGGTTTCTCGTCCCAACTTTTACAGGTTTGATACTTGTGTCAAAGTGGACTATCAAATACCATGATTATTATGCGAAAGTAACAGCTAACCAGCCTTGAAGGCTTTCAAAGTCTATTGTGTTCTGGGCAGTTACTGTGTTCATTTTACATCTTGATCCGTGATTCCCACTATGAGCAAGCTGTTCGATTAACTCTGTGTAAGTTACATCGTCTCAATGTCAGCTGTGATTTCGGTGGATTCTCGGTGTGTTGCTTTGCTTTGGGCACTGGCATGGTATGGGTATCTCAAAGGACTGTCTCGGCACAATTTTCAGACACCCCCCCTTGATTCCCTTGCCCCCACGGTTTTAGCATAGCCCCTTACCATATATGTAATCCAAATAGTGAACCACACACCCTACAGATCAACATAGAAATTTATTCTAACTTCTTTTGACCAATATTCGGTGTCCGGATGTATCCTTTTGTAAGAACAACCGGAATCTGTCTTCAACCCCAAAAAGTAAGAAAAGGAATCATCCGGACATTGAAAATTTATTCGTTGAATCCAAAATTTTAACTATAAGTGCACATTTTTGTGCAATTTTAGGGTTTAGTATTGGTGTAAAGAAATATCTCTTCCCATAAAAATAGTGGATATTCAAAAGTTCAATTTTGGTTGGTTTTTTAAACGTGCTCAAACTTATAGAATTTTGTTTTATTTACTAGAAGGTTTATGGATAATATGATTAGAAGAACCATACAAAGATGCCCAATGCATCAAAATTCGAAAAAAATCTTTGAAATGATATACGTAGTCTTTGTTGATGTAAGGATCCGGAAAGGACATTCAAAGGAATGGTGAGTCACGGAATTGTGGTTTGGTGTCACAATGCTTAGATGTGCTATGATTGTGGTGGTGAGTTGGACTAGATAATAAGTAAAAGAAGAAAAGGGGGGGGGAAAAGAAAGAATGGAGGTAATGATGATGGAAGGAATGGTGGGAGGAGTGATGGTGGGCGGGAAGGAGTGATGGAGGGAATGATGAATTAAAAGGGGGAGTGGTGTCCTTGCATTGATCAATGGTATCAACTACATAGTCGGGCATCATACATGACTGCTGCAGCCAGGGTAATGCGTATCAACTGAACTGAACGTCTTGAGTCCGTATCAGTGGGTACTCGAGGGTATCAATTGGGGACTCGATTTGGGTATCAATGGGTAGGGTTTTATGGGAATCTGTAGGGTTTACAGGGAATATTCCAGGGTTTCTAGGTTTCTGAAGGGTTACGAGAGGAATGGGAAGGGTTTCTAGGGAATCAGCAGGGTTTCAAGGGAGTGCGTTTTCATTTTTCAGTTCCATGCTAAATAGTGTATGTTATCCATTTCGTGAATAATGCAGTATTTTTAGTGATAAACGAAATCAATTGCAGTGTTGAAATTTAAAGGACCCCTGTTTACTATTTATTCTGAGATGAAGGAACTTATAATTCATTGTCTGTCTTACAAATTTCATGCTCAATTCTTTGATTAATGCGTTTCTCTTCTTCATGTGATTTTTTTTCTCCTAAATTTTCTAACCACACCATTTGTTCATTCAACCACTCTGTTACTTTTCTGAGAAGAGACAATTGATTTGATTTTTCAATAATTTGTTTTTGCACATTTTATGAACGTATTACTTATTCGTTCACGTTTTTTTTTTTTTTTTTTTTTTCATTTTTAAAAAAGAGGCCTCAACAATTCGGTTTAAAAAATAGAATAATATATATACATACATACATATATATATATATATATATATATATATATATATATATATATATATATATGTATGTATATATATATATGTATGTATATATATATATATATATGTATATATATATATATATATATATATATGTATGTATATATATATATATATATATATATGTATGTATATATATATATATATATGTATATATGTTTTTGTTTTTTTTTTCTCATTTCTTTTGTTGAATTGTAAAACCATACCACTTATTTATTCACGCTTTTTTTACTTTTAAAAGAGACTTTTCTGATTCGGTATTGCAAAGATTTGTTTTTGCACATTTTATAACCTTACTACTTATTCATTCACATTTTTTTCTTTTTTTTTTTTTTTTTTTTCAAAAGGAGACATTAACAATTGCGTTTGATATATATATATATATATATATATATATATATATATATATATATATATATATATATATATATATATATATATATATATGAACTTTTTTAATTTTTTGATGAATTAAATAACCATACCACTTATTCATTCACCCTTATTTATTTTTAAAAGAAACGTTTGTGATTTTGGTTGTTCAAGTCCTCATTCAAATTTAATAAGAAGCTCTACCAATGAATGCAAATAATTCATGCTGGTCTGAGCGTCTAATTTTTAATTTTTTAATTTTTAAGACCTTACAATCCTTTGTGCACCATTTTTTAACCTTCATAGTTTAAACAATATTTTTTTCTAAAGGTGTCAAAGACCAATTACTAATAAATATAATTAGCAAACTAACAAATTCCAATAATTCGTGTCCTGTTCAGCCTTTGAATGATCTTCTTTTTTATTTGAAAAACCACTGTGCCCTCTCTCTTGTGATCAGTATTAATTTATACCTTCTCTTCAATGTCTGGAGGTGTTTTTAAATTTATAAACGACGGATTTCAGTATTTAATCACTTAGTTAATTGACATTCCTTTACGAGATCCAAGTACGTTTGCTGTAGTTCTTAATTTGAAAGGGATACTGTTCATAATGATTACATACTGTTGCTATTTGGCGAGTCTCATGTCCACAATCTCGGTATTCTAATACTGTTAATTTCTAAATGCGTGCGGGGTATTACTCTGTCATTTGTTTTCAGTCTTGGTACAACACTCTAAAACCGTCATTCTCGTGGATAGTTTGTTATGATGATTAGACGTGGCCTCTAACTGTTTAATCATGAAAGGTCGACGTATGAATGACTCACGCGGGGGAGTGAGCATGAAGGATCCTGGCCGTCTTCTCTGCGCGGGCAAGGATCCAAGGGCGAAAACTTCGTCTCTCTCGTCTCGACTTTCCTGCTGATGGCGATCGGTTCTTCTCCGGCTTCGGTTCGTTTCTTCTTCTGAGGGTTTCCGCTTAGGGTTTGAAGCGATGGGGAGTGCAAGATCATCAACCGCAAAGCGTAAGGTTGCACAGCAGAGAAAGGAAGCATTGAGAGTGGAGATAGCGAGAACTAAAGCAAGTAAGATTAGAGCGAGAAATAGGAGATTGAAGAAGAACGCAGAGGAAGAATGCATTCAACAGCAGGTTGCATTTGAGTGCGGGACGAGTGAATCGACGGCTGACTCGAGTTTTGATCGAGCAGTAGCCGTTGGCTCTAGTATGTTGGCGTCGAAGGTTCAAGAGATGACTTCGGGGAGGGGGGTAGAGTTTCAGAGAGCGGTCTTGGAGAGGTTTATGACGTCGCCGCTCTTGAGACACGTGTTGCCAGAAAGTGTACTTAGAGGGAAGGAGTATGAACAATGTAGGGTGGTGTGTAATGGTCTCCAAAGTGCATGGTCCAAATTAAAATTCGCAAAGGGGAAGGATCACCGCATCGCACGGAATGTTTTGGAGGCCGCGGTGATCTCGCTGGATGATGCGGACTGCGTGGAAGCTGCATCGACGTGCGTTGGCATGAACAGAAGAACCCTGCGACGAGGAGTACTTCGGCGTGAAAAGTTGAATGCAGGGGTCATGGGGGAGGTATGGGCGATGACAACGCGAAGAAGGAGGAGCGACGCTTTGCAGCAAGTAGTAGTAGATACGGTGGTGGCATTCTGGAGCGACGAAACTCGCGTGAGCCCGAGCAAGAAGGACGTGCGGCGTAAAAGAATTGGCGTGAACAGATTTGTATCGCATGGTGGCCATTGGCTGGAAAGTAGTCAGGTTCTTTCGCAAATCTTGACTTGCTACTGCTGTTGATGTTTGTGTCCAGCGAACTTTCTTTCCTAAAGTGTGTACCGGGACTACGTAGTTTTCATTCCTCGGTGTGGAGCCCTCGGGAGTTTTCTGGGTTTTCTTAGAAATATTCATTTTTACTTTGCACGTTGCGCATGACTCTCGGTTTCAGACTAACATTCCCTTTATTTTTACAGTATTTCCAGTTGCTCCGGTGATTGAGGTCTGTTAATTTCAAAGCGGGATGAATTGATTTATTTCAGGGGTTAAGGGTGTTCGCAGCAGATAGAGTCAGTGCAAGAAGAAAGGGTATTTGTGCAATTAGGGTCGAGCATTCTGTTTCAGGCTTCCGGTTTCAGTTTGTTGGTCGTTTGCTTTGTCATGTGCCCGGGGTTTATGTTGTCCACTGAATCGCGATGTCTTTCTGTCATTGATGCTGGTAGGTGTCACCTTCCATATTTCAAGTCTCTGATTTCTTGCCTACACTCAGTTAGGTTTCCCCATCTGCACCCACGTCATCTTGTATTCCTATGACTGCCCTGTAGAATTTCTCTAACTGTTGACAGGAATTATTTAAGGTCAAGACTTCTCGAGTCCCTTTTCTGTTTTGCTAAGTCTTGATTGAAGTTGTACTCTGTAACTCTTTTGTTTTCCTGATGTCATGTTCCTGACGTCCGCGACGTCTCTTGTTACCTGTGTAGCTTTGGCCAGAATTCAACTTCTCCGGAACACATTCTGACATCAGGAGGTCATTTAATGAACTCAGTCCCCAATTTTGATTAATCCTGTTTTCCGGCTTGAGATAAGCTTTCCTGGGGCTGTCATTTCATTCTTTTTGATGTTCCTGGGGCTCCTTGGCGGTCCTGCATCAGGACATGCAACGGACGTATGGTTCTTTGATATCATCCTGTATTCCTGCGTGATTTTATCCGTTCTTAAATTTGAGTTGTTGTTTTGTATGGTAATTTCGTAGTCCTTTCATATTAATCCTTTCCTTTATGGACTGTTGGACATCATAGTTTCCTGAGTGTCCAGCATGGTTTCTGTAAGGTTCAGTCCGTTCTTGTCTGTGACGCCAGTCCGTTTCTGTCTTTGGGAGGAGTCCGTTCCGGAAGTTTAGGTTCAATCCTTTATTGAATGCAAGGTGAGTCAATTCCTAATATGCTCTTTACTCGTTTCCTGTCCTTTTTCATGTCCGTTCAATTCGATAATTTCGGTTTGTTCTTGGGCCTTTTGATTAGTCCTTTCCTTTCCTTCCGGTCCGAATGCCTGGGAATAAACTCGAATCATGCATGGTAATTGGAGTCCGTTTCTGGGCCTTTTGATGGGATCCTTTCCTTTCCTTTCCTATATAGTCGTCCAAAGTCGGTTACTAATCTATCGTCTGTGTCATTTTCTGTACGCAGCTTGATTTCTACACGAGTTTTAAGGCCAACCACGGGCACTTGAAGGTTTCTTTTGTATCTTTCAGGAAGTTGAGACCCTTCTACATTAGGAGACTCCGAGACTTCAACTCCTGTTGCTGCAGGTATCATCAAGAGATGGAGGAAATCACGATGGGATTTAACAACATGAGAGCTGGGAAATTCCACCTTGGCGTAGGAGTCGACACATGCAGCTGTTGGTGCCTAAACTTGTGCTGTAGGGCAAGAGACGGAGGGGAACTAACTGGGGCTGTTGCTTGCCAGGCTAAATTTCACACCTACAAGCGAAGTAGTCACCTATGGGAGTAGTGCCTGTGCCCGAAGGAGCTAGGCTCAGACTGGCACAATCTTCGGTGCGTGAAGGGAGAGTGCCCAGACTGTGGCTTTAAATTAATTCCCTTGTGTGAGAGAGAGGTGGATCCGACAAACGATGCAATGTTAGATTGGAGGAGATTCGAGATGGTAGAGGCTGGGAAGACAAAAGCTGGAGATCCGAAGAAGGTGTTGCGTTTGGAGTATAAACGAACCACTGCAAAGGTATTCCTCGACTTCGTGAAGACAAAAATCCCCCCTTTCCTTCGGCACCAACATACAGCGCGCTAGCAGGATGCACAGTACCGAGCTTGCATCAAAGGGCTGCAGGCTGGAGAGATAATGAGTTTAATTGATTATGCAGAGAATTACTCGTTCAAGGGGCAGAATGAAGTTCAGTCACAGCATTGGTACAATTTCCAGTTGACAATTCTGGTTCACATCACGTACAGTGTCAACCCGGACTATGATGTCACTGATCCAAAATCCAAGAAGCACCTTACGGAGTACTACTACTACATATCTGACGATCCTAAGCACGACTCTCTCTTTGTTCAATACTGCTTGGGTTTGCATTGGAAAATGGTGTGTGCAGCGGGTACTGCACCCAGCCGACATATAGTATGGTCTGACGGCTGTGCCGCGCAGTTTAAGGGAGCGACAGCCTTCTTCCACGTCTCGAGGTATGAAGTTCATGATTTTGTTTTTTTTTTTTTTTTACGTTTGGTTTCGGTTTATTTTGTTTCTTCTTTGGATTCTTATTATTTTTCCAATTTTTACTCTTTCATGTCGAGTCAGTTCATTTCATCTGTATCCAATTTCAGATCGTTCATTCGGTTCACTCTTTGTTCTCATTCTCCAACTTTTAATTCTCATTTTTACTAAAACCTGCCCCTGGTCGTTGTGTATTTAATTCTCATTTTTTAGGTTGCTTCACTGACGTCAAAGCGGTAGTGTCTTTACAGTGTTGACAATGTTGTTTTCTCATTTGATTTTATGATTTCTCTTTCTTCTTTATCTTTTTTGTTTTATGCTTTAGTCATATGGTTTTAGTAGTACAGATCCGTTAATTTTCCATGGTGAGTCTCAATAATAATCACCGGAAACTCTGCTGATGGTAGTTGTGCTTCATCCTCGATGCTATGATTCAGAGTATAGTACCGTTAAGCTCAAAGATTCTTTAACGAAGTTCATATTCATTTTTATTTACAATTAACTGTTGTCGGTGGCATCTTTCAGGTACCCCTCACTTACCGCCACTGACGTAAACCCAGCCGGGTGCCAAATGGATTGGCACTATTGGGGCAGTGGTCACGGGAAAGGGCCTCATGATGGGGCAGGGGCGTGTTTGAAGTCAGGACTCAGGAAGGAGCAGCTACGAGTTAACAGCACACGCCTTCACAACGCAGAGGATGTTGTGCAGTTCTTGAGATCTTCAATGAGTCAACCGCATGCTGCATACGCGGGTGCACGAAGAGATGTGAAGCGGAATTTCGTCCTCATCGGAAAGACAGAAGTCAGCCGCAGGGTATCAATGGGGTGTAAGACGGTGAGTGGTAGCCGCAACTTCCATTCAGTAAGAAGTGTTTCAGCATCTAACAATGTTCTCCTTGAGACAAAGGAATACTCTTGTTTCTGCGTGGGATGTGTTTCTAGAGTGAACAGTGGAAACACTTGCCCCAATAGAGCTTACTCTGATCCTTGGACACTGAGAACTATGGAGCCACTCCGACCAAAAGACGCTGTACAAGAAGAAGAGGATCCAGATGTGCTGTGGCCATCTGAACCGGACAGCAACGACCTTGCTTCGGATTTGAATGTGGGTGACCACTTTGCGGTTCATGCAGACCCACTGGATCCGCATGCTGGTGGCGCTAAATTTTTTGTGCTCTTATGTACAAGGAGAATGTACGTCGTGGAGGAGAACGGCGCAACTGATTCTTGGGGAGGAGTCTTCGATAGGGATGACGAGGTAGTGGAAGGCTTGTATTTTCATCAGTAGGGGACAAGTCGAAGCTCCTACCTTTTTAATGGGGCTGCTGGTAGTGCTCGCATCTATTCCCACTTAGTGGTGGCAACTAAATTCGCCATGAAGTTGCTTCCTCACAAACGGAAGGGCTCCACGTCTGTGTATCAACTGAGCACCACAACGCTTGCTAAGATCGATGCAGCAGTCAACAGTAGAGAAGAGCGTGACAAAATTGGATCATCTCAATTTGCATCAGATGAATCCGGTGATGACTTAGAGTGTGATGACTCTGAAGAAGATAGTTCCGATGATGACAAAGAAGGTGCGTATCTCTGAGGCCTTATCTTGATTGTGCCACTGTTGCATCTTGTTCACTTGGAATTTGTTTCTTTTTTTTTCATTTTAAATAATGCTTGATTTAAATTTTGTCTCAACGAAACAGTCTTTTTGTGTTTTCCTGATATGCTTTTATATGTTCCTAATATCTGTTCACATCAGATCAGGTTTGAGTTGATTGAATGCACGTTAGATTAAAATTTGGAAGGGCATTCAATGTGCATGGCTTCAGTGTGCAAAGTTTACTCCCCCCGAGGTACTATCCTCAGACGTTTTCCTGTTTCCCTCCTTGTTTGCTCGGTTCTTAATGATTTGTCCTGTCTGTAAACCTTTTCAATAGAGTCCATGTTACCTCTATTTTGGCTTGTTTTGATACTGCTATTGTAGTTTGGTTTGGAAAACGTCACTGGTGCTCTCTTTGTAATTTGGTTTGTTTTTTTCTCGATTAATCTGGTGACTGCTCTAATACTCTAGTCTCCAGTGGACCTAGGAATTGAGTGCTGCTTTTGACCTGAGGTGGATCCTACAGTCCACATGTGAAAAGGGAGAGATGACATGAATCCAAAATCAAGGTAATCATACTATCACACATGCCGTATTTGTTGGTCACAGTTTTGGTACATGCACATTAATTATGAGATTCATTTACTATGGTGATGTACTTGAATGTACAGATCTGAAATCAGATGCTTTTGATTGTTTTAATTTCTTGACATAGCATGATATCATATGTCTTGGGTCTAAATTGTAGGGAATGATTGATTTGTTTAGAGTGTAATTATCAAAGAAGTTCTAAAAGTCGAGTTTGTAATAATTTCAGGGTTAAATGGGGGTACCAATGAAGAGATATCATTGGATTTTTCCCCTCACGTAAAAAATCGTGGACTTGTGGGGATCTGCTCTCCAATTTTGTAATCAGGTACGTATCAATAAAAATGCCTTGAGTCACTGGCTGTATATAAGACTTTTACTGCTCAACAGCTTCATGCACTTCTACTTTAATCCACTATTTGCGTTCAGTCTTGCCCCTCTCTCTCTCTCCCCCAGTTGCTCACACTTTTTTCTCTCCTTTGGTTTTCAGCATGGACTCCTTCCATCTCATGCCAGTTAGCGTGATCCTGGAGAAGTTGCTGATGAAGATGGCAGAAGGCGTCAACCCATGGGAGCAGGTTGAGCCTCCCCGCGGAATTCCCGTCACCTTCAAGGACGTTGAAGCGGCACGCAGTACCTGCAAGTTGTGGAGGAACTTCATTGACATGAGCCCGGAGTATGCAGCTCTTCGACTTGCTCGGTGGGAGTTCTCACAGTTGACCGATCAAGCGTGGGTGGACAAGAAGCTGTTCCAGGAGGAGCAGTTCTCCTTGAATTGGGCGAGCTTCGGCAATGCTTGGAGTCTTCAGACTCCGATGTATAACAGCCGCTTCCGCCAAGCTCCTCTTGCCAGACTATCCTTCCCCGAGATGGTGGAACTCCGTGCGATGCTCCAGGTCCCCGGTAATATGGTCATTTCGCTTGGAGATGGTGAGAAGATGAGGTCGGGGCCATACGTCTGGGTCGATGAAGCTCACCGAGGTGCAGAAATTTGACTTGCGCTCTTTGCATGTCCTCTGTTATCGTCTACAGAGTATGGTTTGCATTACGTTGAAGCACAGATGTGGGCAGTTGTTGTAGAGGGTGTTAGGCAGATTGTTTCCATGTACTCTGCGGGTTTTGACGGCACTGCTCTGTTGGAGAGCTCGAGGATTCCAGATTTTTTTTTATTCTTTTTTTCGTTTTAGTTCAGCATGTAGTTTTTGGTGCAGACTGCTACGTCTGAGTCCTGCTTATCAAAGTTAAGAATCCGCTATCCTCGTGGTTCCTCTTTACTGTGCGTCATGTACCTTTTGTGCCAAGAGCGTAATACATATTGTTCTTTTTGGATATCACTCTTATTTTCTTGTTTATTACTTGCACTTCCGTAAATTGGCTTCTGGCATCAGTGTATTCTGATTGAGATGGCGTGACGTCTGTTCCATGCTCATTGTGTAAATGGTGAATGTCATTACAGTTGTTCTTGGTGACTCTTATTGCATTTCCAATTTTGTTGTGTAAGTTTCGTATAAGCTGTGTTAGTCGGGGTTTTGTTAGTAAGATGACTCAACATGCTGCAGTAAAAGGGGAGGCTTTCAGAACTCATCTTCAGAACTCATCAGACTGTAACCAATGTCAACAAACATACCTATGCTACAAACCTCATCCTACATATTAGACCATACGCCACAAATTACTGAATGCCTCAAATAATGTTTTTGTGTATTACATGATGAAATAACATGTTTAAACCTCATTCTGCCAAACCAGTATTGGTTATCAAAGCACAAGTTCTGAAGTTTGAGCGGCATTGCAATTTTTGTAATAAACATATTATATATTTAGATTGATACTTAAAGTCAAGAAGTGGCACACACAGCTTCTTGGAACTGAACATTTACAATTGCCGACAGTTGTGAAGAACAAGCAACGAGCTAATTAGGTATAGTGCATTAGAAAGCACTGGTTCTTTGCAAAAACATGTCTCTCACAGATTCTGAAAGACATAGCTACGACAGTCTGAATACTCTGTAGTGGCAAGCACGAACTACTCCATCGAATACGGCATTCTCAGAACATCTAAAGTACCAACAACCCCTCCCCGAAACCCCTTGTAGACTAATGTAAACAGTTCACACTTGTTTGAATTGAGTTCGGTTTGATCTCTGCACCCCATGCGACGCTGAATTTTCCCTTCCTACGCAGTTCTGTGCAGTCTTCCTCTCCTGCGACAACAGTCCAAAATGTTACGTCTGAGCCCAAAAATTAGTCAACATAAATGAACTGACAGTAAGCATGCAAAGTTGAATGAACGAGCTACTAGCTACATGCAGGTGATCAAAGACATACCTTAAGAACCGCGGAGGAAATCTTCCGCCGCCATTTGAGCGACGCTATCGAAGTCGTCGGATTCCTCATCGCTCTTGCTGGAAGACAGCTCTATAACGTTCACTCTGTCGGGAGGGGCAATTTGCGGCGGTTCAATGGAGTATGGACAATGGAGGAGATGATTTCCCGCGCTCTATCTCCGTTTGCAGGCACGGCACCAACCCGCCATATTTGGGGATAGTGTGCGCGCGTTGGGGCCGAGTCTTGCAGCATCGGTAGATGGACGACAACGACGGACTGTTGTTGCTGGCCGCAGGTTCGGGGGTACCGCCGGCAATGCTAGAACAGGCTGAAGTTTCATCTCCTTTCCACTGGATGGCCCACCTGAAGTCCCTTCGACCTGCTTCCCACCTGATGATCCCGCTTCCAAATTCCCTGTTGCAGGCTGCTTCGGCGAAGGAATCTTCACCAACGTTGGCTGCTTGTCCATGCGTGGCAGCTTCTGTGACGGTGGCTGCTTCTCCGACGGTGGCTGCTTCAGTGCTTCTCCATGCGTGGCTGCTTCTCCGACTCTGTCTCCTTCTCTGATGAAGGCTGTTTCCCCGAAGGTGGCTGCGACCTCGACGATGCGCCCCCTTTTGCAGGTTGAAGGTGCTCACCACAAGATGGTTGAGTGTTCAGCCGTCGCGGTCGCGGTGGATGCATAATACCAGTGGCATGCGCCCATGGTTGTCATAATGGACCGACCGTCCGTTAGTCCGTTAGTCCGTCATGGTGACAAGACAGACCCCCGTGTCCGTCACATAAGGGCGTTGACCAGTTGACTCACGGTAAGGGTGAAACGAATTTACCTAGCGCTGAATTAGTGCGGGCGCGAGCGCGATTACGGGCGCGAGCGGGTGGGCGCGAGCAGGACGACGGGCGCGAGCGTCCGCGCGAACGCGATGTCACGGGCGCGCGCTGGAGTGCGCGAGAGCGAGGGCGCGTGCGTCGTTCCGGCCGCGCGCGTGCGCCTGCGAACGGGCGCGAGCGTCGCTGCGGGCGCGATCCAGTTGACGGTCGCGAGCACACTTATCGGGCGCGGTCATGTGGGCGCGAGCCTGGATCGGGCGCGTGCATTTGGGCGAGTGCGCTGCATCGGGCGCCGGCGGTCGGGCGCGAGCGCTGCAGGTTAGTAGGGAAAGAGCGACATCGGGCAAAATCATAAATGACAAGAGAGGGCATGTATTTCAGAAGAGGGCAATTGGGAAGTGCAATGTTTATTGAAAAGTTTTGCAAAATTGTGGCAGTAAACCACTTACAAAAAATGTCCCCTCTTATGGAGAACTGAGAATATCACATTGTTGTCACTACTTGCCTACTTCTAAATATGTTTGCGATAACAACACTCTGGGATTTGGAAATTGTAGGGAGGGGCTGTTAGAGTAGCGTGGACCAAACGCAAGGTGGAGCGGCTCTTGGGATCGGGATTTGTGAGCTCCTTCAACGCCACCGCAAATCTAGCCTTCCCCGCTGTATCCTTGAAAAGGTCGAAGTCGTCCTCGTTATCCCAAATCTTATTTGCTACCACTCCAACCGAGTACGCATCGGCAGCCTGCGTATATAGATGTCTCCTCCTTACAGTTTCATAAGAGGTCTCCGAATTTCGCTTACCATAAGTGTACCACAACTCCGGAGCCACAAAACTACCACGTTCCTTGAAGGCTTCCGTACGCGCCTCATCACTTGGGTAACCGTACCTTGAAGGAGTTGTCTCACACACTCGACTTGCAAGGCCCCAGTCGCATACTCCAATGTAAACCTCGCTCACTTTATCCTCTGGGAAGTGAAGCAAGACATTTCCCGGGGAGATGTCATTATGCTGCAAATACCCCTTATGGACCCGGTCCATAATACAGATGAGTGCCCAAGCTAGCTTGGCCCTATGGGTGCGGAAGGCCTTAACACGGTCACGTGTTTCCATGGGCATATCGATCTGCTTGTGGATGTTACGGTTCTGAGTACCCTCACCGATATTTGAATTGAACTTGTGCAGAAAATTCTGCAGGCAATCCCCATTCCACCAAAGCGTGTAGGCTTCCATCGTCCAGTCATTGACCGCAAAAAACTTAATAACGCCGGGATGGTCAATTCTGCAAACCATGGCTTCTATTGATGTCTCGTGCCGCTTCTGGGTCTCGTCAGGAGCCTTGGACGTCTTCCCCGCAAAGACACAAGTCTCAGGTATGGTTTGCATGCCAACAATACGTAATTTTCGGACTTTACCATAACCGCCTTCCTTTGTGCCTGACAGCGGAACCAACTTGACCCCTCTCGGAACTCCAACCACTGCTCCCCACAAGTACTTCTCCATTGCGCTTTTCAGTCCAGCTTCAAGCCATGGCCTCGCCCTCGTCTTATTATTCGAGAATCTCGCGCACGAATCCTGGACATATTTGAGCTTCTCTATCTCTTCCTTCTGCGCCCGCGAGTAGCCCTCCTTTGGCTTCTTGTTGACACACTCAAAGACATGCACAATGTTCGTAGTGTTTGTTGTTATTTGTTGCTCCATCCACTTAGGGAAATGAAAGTAATGAATACAATCATTATATCTCTCGGAAAGGTCCAGCTTCTTCCACAAATACTCTTCCAAATGGGTCTTTAAGTCCTTAATTCCGGTCTCCCCCTTCTCAACGTACGTACGGGTAATCATCTCCCGTTTCCGACATCCGTACCACTCCAATGCTAGCTCTCTAACGAATTCCTGGTACCGAGGAGGTGGGTAGTCCGGGTCCCTCTCACTCGCCGACTTCCGGTTCTTCTTTCCCGATGAGCTTGATGACGGGTTTGAGCCTGTAACGGTCGGTGCTGTGGAGGTTGCCATCACATCCTCTACAGGAGCATCGAGATCTACGTAGGCAGGGCGTTTCCCGGATCCGCGCGAGACCGACATAGTTGGAATAATGAACTGGACACACAATAAAAAAAAAACCAAAAGATCCCCCCCACCCAATCTGGTTGCTCCCACTTCCTGCAGTTCCAAGCAGAGCACGTGGAGTCACGGGCTAGGACAAGGAGCCACCTGGAAGAGGAGACTTTGAAAAGTAGAAAATAAGGGTTAAGGGGCGCCTTTTATGCTCCCCTCGGCTGTTCGCGCCCGTAAGCGCGTACACGCGCGCGCACAGGGCCTCCACACGCGCCCGTCCGCATGCGCCCGTCTGCACGCGCCCGTCCACCGCGTTCGCGCGGGGGACTGCCCGCGCCCGTGCCCACGTGCGCGCCCGTCAGCCCACATCGGGCGCGCCCGACGCCGCAGGCGCCCGTGCCCGCGTGCTCGCGCCCGTACCCCTGCGCGCGCCGGTTATCTGTACGCGCGAGCACGCTGTACGCGCCCGTGACCGTGCACGCGCCTGTCCCCGCGCACGCGCCCGACACCGTGCACTCGCCCGCCTTCCTGTACGCGCCCGTCCCAGTGCACGCGCCCGGATAGGCAGCGTTACATACACTGTACAGGTTCGGTTACGGTATACTCGTATATTGAACAGAATACCAAAAAAATTCACTGCGAAATTACTGAATGGAGATATATTAACCGCATTTAGCGCACAAAAATTAATACAGAGCACAACCATACAATTCCTTCGAGTGTGAGATAATGAACTAGGTTGACTCTAAGTAACAGTATAAGCCTACGTAATAAGAAGGTGCTACCAAAAAAAAAAAAAAAACATTAAGAATAACGTAGTATTTTTTTTGGTTTTTAGCCGGTAGATTTTATGTTTAGATTTACTGCTACTTCATGCGCTAAAAAGGTGACCACAGTCTAGACTCTCCTTGCTTTGCGGGGCTTCTTCTTGCGTGAAGATTGTCTTTTCCGAGCTACAGTGGGCCCCAATTCGTGCCGGATTATCACATCTTCGTCATCTGGCGCCTCATCGCAATCGGGGTCTTCCTCCTCTGAGTGCTCGTTGTCACCTTCATCCTCAGGAGCTCCGACCACTGGAGCTTGTACCTCTCCTTCCACCTCCGATGTAAGATTGCGCACTTGCACGGAAACTTCACCCGTATTGCCATCTCTCGCACTTACTAGGCGCTTCATAGGCCTCTCCTTTCCGGAATTACCGATGGCTGTGATGCCATCCTCAAAGTTTATGCGTGTGCGAACAACCCCAGTTCCAGAAGAAGGCCCCCCTTCAGTGTACCCTGTATAGAATGGAAGGGGATCAGGTCCAGTTTTTTTGCTTGACTTTCGTGTTCCACCGCGGGGTTCTTGTGATGGTGGTTTCCTAACAACCTTGGCTGTGGACTTCTTCGCACCACGTTGGGCCACATTCTGTACGGCTTCGTCTATAGCTGGCGCCACGGGGACTAGCTTGGCGGTGGAGGCACCACGCCGACTACCACTAGCTCGATTGAGTGGAGGCCTCGCCGCTGCTGATGATCTAAGGAGTCGAGCTATTTTTGCGCCCATTGAACTTGTGGGCCTCCGAGCCAGGCTTCCATCCACAATTGTATCTGGTTCGATACCCCCCGTACCAGTGGGTTGCGATGGAGCCACAGTCTGTGCGGGGATTGCGTGCACCGTCCTTCTCTTGTGAGTAGGAGGAATCTCTTGAAACAAGCTTGAGTCGCCTTGTGCCGGAACGGTTCCCCAGTTGCCCTCCCCACTAACGAGGCCGGTCCAATGAGGTCCATCTACAGCCCGTCCATGACTTCCATCACCCCCTTCGTCACTGTCCTCATCATCATCGCCAGCATGGATATCGTTGCCTAGATGGTCCTCGCTGGATGAATCATCTGCAACCCCGTCATTGTTCTCAGGATTGATTTGGACTGGAATAGCATCTCTTTCGTCACGAGCGCCTCTTCCTTCTGCATTAGCCGCTTCATCAAATACCGGGAGCGTGGGTAATTCGTCTCCATAGATGTTCATGTCCGGGTTTCCCTGGTTATATTCTGGTTCATTGTTGAAGTCGTACTCATCACCGTTATCATCGTGGTTGTTGCGGTCACGCGGATTGTTGCGGTTAGGGTCACCGCGTCCGTTGCCATTACCGTCGTTTTGCCCATTCGTGTTAACGTCGACGTTATCATGTCCCCAGACATCATCATCCCCACTGCCTGCATGGTCAACTGGTATGTAATGATCGTCGTCATCTCCTTCCTCTTCGCTTGGATCTCTCTCCGGATCCGACTCCTCTGACCATGCATTGTTCTCGTACCATCTGAGGGGGTTGGGCTTTGGGCGTTCGCGGAGGAGTCTGCTATTCGTATAAATGTACACCAAGGCCTCAGACTTCTCTAACCCCAGGCGGTTGCGTACCTTGTTGTGGACAAACAAATACATGCTCCAATTCCGTTCACACGATGAGGCGGAGCAGACCTGAGATAAAATGCGCTTCGCAATGACTGCCAATGGTCCCCCTCCAATCCTCTGCCACCATTGATGGGGTTCCAGATTCAAACCTCTGATATCGATGGTTACTTCGGGGCTGTAAGGGCCACGTCCCTCGTCGAACTCGATCATCTCTTTCATAAGATCGCCAAATGGAATTCCCATTTGGCCACCCACCTGACGAAACACCCGATTGAGAGCCGCCTTTGCTTCTCCTATGACTTGTAAGCCCTTATGCGTTCTAACCCAAGGGTTCAAGAGCGCCGCGGCATAATGAAGATCGGTATGCATCATGTCCCATCTACGGTCGAACCGCAGCTCCATCCTTGTTGCCATGACAGGTGGGAAAAAGCAAGGGGATCCTCGGAGATTGTACACGTGATCCTTTAGGTTGCTCATTGTAATCCATGCCTTGCCCATTGCCGGCTGGCTTCCATCGAAGGTCCTGAGAGCTACTAGGGCTGGTTTCACTAGGTGCGTGAAGTTGTCACACTGATGCCAAAACCCATCGTCACGAATTGTTTGACGCACTACGCTTGCGCGTGCATGATTACGCACCCCCTCGGTTTGGTTGAATAAACCGTCGACATACTCGTACCACTCCTGTGCCATGACCACTTGCTCCAAAGCAAATTTAACCTCCATAAGGCGCTCTATCATCAGATAGTTACAAGCGAATCTGGTTTCAGCGGGAACCACCAAGGACAACTTTGGTTCAAATTTGCGGAAAAGGGCCATGGGAACATGATGTCTCCGAATGTAATGACACACGTGTTTAGCCTTGGCGACCAAATCCTTCACAAAGACTTCCTTGCCCCAGTCCTCCATAAGAAGATCTAGAATATGGGCACAACAGCCCTGCTTGTACATGTGAGGGAACTCCTCCAGGATATTATCCATGGCGCCAAGCATGTTGGCTGCATTGTCCGTGCAAATCTGGACAACATTCTGAGGGCCAATTTCTCGAATATATTTCTTCATCTCCCCGGCAATATATCCCATTGACTTCTTCTCGCCAGTCGTATCAACAGACCCAAGAAATACATCGCCTGCCGGACATACTAGCATGACATTCATCAACGGTCGGCGATTCACATTATCCCAGCCATCGGAGCATATGGTACCCCCGTATAACTCGGTCGAGGTTTTCGTACGTTCATCAATCTTTGCCTTGATTAACTTCTTTTTTTCCTTGATGTGCGTTGTTCGCATCGCGTCATAGGAAGGAGGACTGTAGTTAAATCCGGCAGCCGCGGTTGTGCTCACCGCCTTAATAAATGTTGGGTGCTTGGCCACGTTGAATGCGACGTTGGCTTCGTAAAAGAAGGATGACCACAACATGTCCAGCTCCTTCCGCTTGGCGATCTGGAGTACTTCACTCATGTCCTGTTGCCGCAAGCTCCTAGTGGTATTCGAACCGGCCCTACTAGGTGCAACACTGGAGACATTTCGGTCCTCTTCGGAATCATTATACGAGGGTTCGGATCCACCGTACAGAGTGCCGTGTGTGGAAGCACTGGATGTTCCACGTTGAACTGACGCGGGGAACGTTGGCCTGATACCATCCACCTCCTCCTGTGTCAAAGGGCCGGGAATCTTTCCAGCGCAAAACTGAAACTTCCTCTTCACTACGGTAGGTGCCTTTTGGCAAACCCTCGAGAGATTGGACTGGTCCCAACCATAATGCTGAAAGCACCTATGCCTCACGTACGAAAACTTGGTCCTGCAATACACACATTGGGCTACCTTATGTGACAGTGACCCTTCCTGGAACTTGATCGAAAACCATGGTGCCCACTCTCTCGTACCGAGTCTTGGAATGGCTCTAGCCGGAGCAACCACTTCAACCGGTTCAACCGCTTCATCCGGATCCATAGTGAACGATTAGGGAAGTATCGGGACTAATGGGACCAGTAGTACCAAAAGATTATTATCTGAATAACTTAGTGTGTCTGAAAAGTGCTTGACACATTGATTTATGGAGAGAAGAATTTTTACATTCCCCCCACCCAAACCAAGTGTCTCCCCAAGCTAACAGTTTCAAGCAAGGAGCCCTCAAGGAGACCCAGGACATGAAGCACGCAAGGAGGTAAGGTGGATGTCAAATCAAGGGGGCAGTTTATATACTGCCGCCCTCGACCGGGCGAGTACTGTCCGGACGGGCGCGACCGAACGGGCGCGCGCGCACCAGAAGATCGGGCGCGCTCCGAGGCGAACGGGCGGGCGCAGGTGGGTGCGCGCGATTGAAGGCCGCGTGGCGGATAGCGCGCGCGGTGGAAGACGGGCGGGGGCGGGCGCATGCACGCGCGAGCGCTGGATCGCGAAGCGGGCGGGCGCGGGCGGGCGCGGGCGGGCGCGGGCGGAGAGCAGCGGGCAAATGCGGGCGCGGGCGCGCACGGGCGGAGAGCGGCGGGCGAATGCAGGCGCGGGCGCGCACGGGCGGAGAGCGGCGGGCGAATGCAGGCGCGGGCGCGCACGGGCGGTCGGGTGCGGGCGCGATCAAACGGCCGGGATCGATTTGACCACCTCAATTCTATGAGAAGAAGTAACAACGAGAGGGAAAAATGAATAAAATTTAAATAAATTAAAGTGTGTGAACTACATACACGTGCACATCTACATTAAAAGGAACCCTATTTTAGTAAAAAAAATGAGAAACATGACAGTGCGAAAGGACAAACCACTCCATTCACACATGTCTAAGAACTAGAGCAGGTTGTCATTTCGCCCCTCATGTTTCTGCCCTCCTAGTGGAAGGTAAGTCGTTTTAAGCTAACCTCAGGGAGTGTTAACTTAAAATATGGGATAAATTTTACTAGTTACTGCACTTATCCAGTTGAAACCCCGAGCGCGCGCGCAGGCGGCGTGGGGCGCGAGCAGGCGCGCGCGAACGGGTGGGCGCGAGCAGGGCGAGCGCAGGTCAGGGACGACGCGTGCGCGCGTCGAACAAGCAGGCGCGCGCGCGTACTTGCGGGCGCGGTCGCGAGTGTGCGCGCGCGAGCGTGGGCAGGTTCAGTGGGTCCACTGCGGACACCACCGCGCCGGCGCCTGCGGGCGCGGTCGGACGCGCGCGATCCAACAGGGCGCGCTCAATGAAGTTTAAAAGTCGTAAGTTCAAAAAAAGAAAAAAAATAAAGCGTAAGGGAGAGACTGGACTACACTGAAATACCATACATTAGTATGGGAGATTGGAGTACCCAAAAGAAAAAAAAAAAAAAAAAAAAGTAAACGAATAGGCATTCAAATTTATAAAATGAAGAAAAAAATAAAAAAACAAATTAAATAGCATAGGAGTATTGAATAAAAATAAGGCGGGAGGATGGGGGAGATGTGGAATTATAAAAATGAACAAACGAAATGAGAGAAGGAATTAAATAGAATGATAGTGTTCAACGAAGAGGGGAAAAAAAAAAAAAGGGATTTAAAGAGAGTAGGAGTATTGAATAAATATAAGGCGGGAGGATAGACTAGAGGTGGAATTATAAAAATGAACAAACAAAATGAGAGAAGGTATTAAATGAAAGCGTAGTGTTCAACGAAAGGGAAATAAAAATATAAAACAAATTACAGAGCGTAGACGTATTGAATAAAAATAAGGCGGGAAGATGGGGGAGAGGTGGAATTATAAAATTGAACAAACAAAATGAAAGAAGGAATTAAATAAAAGCGTAGTGTTCAACGAAGGGGGAAAAAAAAAAGGAATTAAAGAGCGTAGGAGTATTGAATAAATATAAGGCGGGAGGATAGACTAGAGGTGGAATTATAAAAATGAACAAACAAAATGAGAGAAGGTATTAAATGAAAGCGTAGTGTTCAACGAAAGGGAAATAAAAATATAAAACAAATTACAGAGCGTAGAAGTATTGAATAAAAATAAGGCGGGAAGATGGGGGAGAGGTGGAATTATAAAATTGAACAAACAAAATGAAAGAAGGAATTAAATAAAAGCGTAGTGTTCAACGAAGGGGGAAAAAAAAAAGGAATTAAAGAGCGTAGGAGTATTGAATAAATATAAGGCGGGAGGATAGACTAGAGGTGGAATTATAAAAATGAACAAACAAAATGAGAGAAGGTATTAAATGAAAGCGTAGTGTTCAACGAAAGGGAAATAAAAATATAAAACAAATTACAGAGCGTAGAAGTATTGAATAAAAATAAGGCGGGAAGATGGGGGAGAGGTGGAATTATAAAATTGAACAAACAAAATGAAAGAAGGAATTAAATAAAAGCGTAGTGTTCAACGAAGGGGGAAAAAAAAAAGGAATTAAAGAGCGTAGGAGTATTGAATAAATATAAGGCGGGAGGATAGACTAGAGGTGGAATTATAAAAATGAACAAACAAAATGAGAGAAGGTATTAAATGAAAGCGTAGTGTTCAACGAAAGGGAAATAAAAATATAAAACAAATTACAGAGCGTAGAAGTATTGAATAAAAATAAGGCGGGAAGATGGGGGAGAGGTGGAATTATAAAATTGAACAAACAAAATGAAAGAAGGAATTAAATAAAAGCGTAGTGTTCAACGAAGGGGGAAAAAAAAAAGGAATTAAAGAGCGTAGGAGTATTGAATAAATATAAGGCGGGAGGATAGACTAGAGGTGGAATTATAAAAATGAACAAACAAAATGAGAGAAGGTATTAAATGAAAGCGTAGTGTTCAACGAAAGGGAAATAAAAATATAAAACAAATTACAGAGCGTAGAAGTATTGAATAAAAATAAGGCGGGAAGATGGGGGAGAGGTGGAATTATAAAATTGAACAAACAAAATGAAAGAAGGAATTAAATAAAAGCGTAGTGTTCAACGAAGGGGGAAAAAAAAAACAGTGGGAAAGAAAAAAATAGTGGATATAAATCAGCTGAACTGAGGCGCTTAGAGGATCTTCATGTGACTCTGGGTCAACATGAAGATTTACTACCTTTAGTATATTATAAAAATGAACAGACAAAATGAGATTACGAGTTAAATAAAAACGTAGTGTTCAAAGAGGGGTAAAAAAAACAATTAAAAATTTAGAGAGTGTGGGATTATTTAATAAAAACAAGGGGATACGATGGGAGAGTGGTGGAATCATAAAATTTATTTGAGTGATGTTGTTGGAGTGCTTGGGCGCGTGCAAAACGGGCGCCCGCATTGATGGGCGCGAGCGCGTCCGGGCGCGTGCAAATGGAACGAGGGACTGAATGGGGAGAAATTACTTCCATGACATGGTTGTAGTGCGCGCGCGCGAGTATTGACGGGCGCGCGCAATCGGGCGCGCGCGAAATTGGGCGCGAACGAAATGCGGGGGACATTGTGGGGGAGGAAGAGATTCAGAATCACGCGACCGCGCGCGCGCGTTTGGTTTGACGGGCGCGATCAGGACGCGCGCGCGCGTACGGGCGCGGGCAAATGGAAAAGAGAGTTTGGGGAGAAAAATTAGTCCCCCACCCAGGTTGCAGTGCGCGCGCGCGTGCACTGTCGGGCGCGCGCGAAATCGGGCGGGCGCATGCGGAATCGGGCGCGAGCCAAACGACGGAGACACCGTCGGGTGTTCCACATTTCAGTATCCGTTCGCGCGCTGTGGGCGCGACGGGCGCGAGCACTTCGCACGCGCGCGAGCAGTTCGTGCGCGCGCGCACGGGCGGGCGTAATCCTGGTTTTATTCTCGCTGGGGCAGGTTCGCGCGCGCGCGAGTACGCACACTACGGGCGCGCGCAAACGCGCGCGACCATGCGGGCGGGATCAGAGTTCAAATCCACGTAACATAAAATTCAGTCCATAAGTTAAATACACTTACAATAACTGAAGTTCTCTTAGCGTGACTTAAATCCAGCAAGAACCCCAGCCCCCGATCCCCGACTATGGCCTATCACGAGACCCAACCCCCTGTAAATTAACTCGAACCCTGTGAATCGGAAACGGGTTTTTTGGAGGGCCCGGAGTTAGACAGTCGGTAGCCGGTGGTGCACACCTCCAGGTGTGAAGGGACCCTTAGCGTGACTTAAATCCACTGTCCATATTAAACATTTTGGTGTGCAACAGAGATATTTATACACTTATCATACGATGGAAGGAGATGAGACAACGGGCGGAATGAATAACATGATTGGCAATCCAAAAAAGAGAGGCCAATGTATTATGAAGGGAGCATAAAAGCGTCTTGAGAATCACGACAATGATTTACAAAAGCAAATTATCATCCATTGTTTGAGTTTAACAAACATTAAACATGTGAATGTAATCCCAAACCTATCCATACCCCTATGCCATCTACATGTATTTATATTCCGATATCTTTTTACAAAACGTGGTCTTCACTCATGGATCTCCACGACGTCACGTGCCCGGTGCAGAGGAACTCGATCCACCCTCATCGTGTCGAGCACGAGAGGTACCTGCTGCACTACTTTCTGCCCCATCGTTGGCGATGAGTTTCCGCTTGGCAGAACGGGTTCTCTTCGCTATGCCATCTCCTCCAAGCATTGCTTCCATGAAGTTGTTGTTGCGCATCCGACGGAGCACTGTTACGACCTCCGGAGCCACTTCAGCACATAGGAAATCCACGGCTTGATTCTTGAACAATATATCCCATTCAGATTCCGCGGTTTGTACATCCTCAGCGATCCGGAAATCCTCTGCAGTCATGTCGTGCAACTCCTTGATCTGATCCGCAACCAACTCCCCTTTGGAATTCCACTTAAATCCAAGAGGATGGGGGCCGTACTGGAATGTACAAGTTTGAATATCCCAATACCCATTTAGCACTTGGTAGAAGAAATTCCTCCTTCCCTCGAGTTCCTCCTCCGTCCCGCCCTTGATGAGTTCGTGGCAGATCCGTACAATCTCCGCAGGTTTCTGGTCCCACCTCCACTGATCGCTCATTTGTTTAACATAGGACTGGTGCATTCCCATAAGCCAATTCCAAATCAAGTCTTCACCCCACTTGTCCGGAAAGTCAGGAGTATTTTCCTCATTTTGCTCCCAATGCGGTGGCATCCAATTCACTAGGCCGAATTGCTCATAAAAACGCTTGTGTAAGGGGGCCTTACATACTGCACACTTCCGACGTATCAAGGCATAGGAAATCAAGCATTGTGGATGATACATGCATTGACAGGATCCCAATTGCCAGCCCCCCTCTGGCCCAAATAGATTGGTACAAATTGCACAGTGGGTTCCATCCAACACATACTTCGCTGGATTGGGCCAGAGCAAGCTTGGCTTTGCAGTTTTAGCGATCTTCTCATTGGATATGGCGGTCTTGTACTCCCACCCCAACCGCGTCCAATCTATTGCTTTACCAATCATCGGTAGGCTGTCAGGGAACATTTCATTTGGATCTGCCCACGAGGTAAGTCCAAAATCTCTCTTGGAGTTAAGCTGGAGGTAGTCGCGGTCAATCCTCTCGAACTCAGCGCGCATCTGTCTGAAACGGTCGACGTTCATGATGCATGCAATCTTCCATTGGTAGTACTGTCTGCTCATCTCGATCAGATACTTTCTGAGCATCCCGTTGGTAGCTTGCAATTCGGAGACAGTGGGTACTGATGGCTGTTGAAATCCCAAAGAGTCCTCCGTCTCTTGAGAATCTACGAACATGATTTGCCGCTGGGGGGGGTGCATCACTTGACTTGATGACGCGAATGGAATGATTGGCTTACGGGGAACTCGGACCGGGGTATCTTCCAGGAGACCGTGCGTGGCCGATTCAATGATGGCATTAACGTCTTCCTCGTTCATTCCAGGGCTACCAGGGATTGGAGCTTGGCTTGCTTCGGGTACGTAAGTCGGAGTCTTCGCAGATCTAAGTTGCGAAATCTCTTCATTCTGCTTCCGTATAATCTCATTCATCCTATCAGCTTCCTCGTACAAGTTCTGGATAGTCTTCTCCATCTCAGAAATTATTGCATTTTTTCCTTCCAGCTCCTTCTGCAATGCATCGACTTGCAGGCCCTGGGCATCAGCGGCGGCTATTGTAGCCTCCAACTCATCTGCAAACCCAGTGTCATCATCTTCCATTACATTGCTCGGGCCCGCAATCTGTGGATTCAGTACATGAGGAGCTACATCAACATTGCTCGGGCCCGCAATCTGTGGAACTAATATTGGAGGAGCAACATCAACATTGCTTGGGCCCCCGACGATTGCTAGAGGAGCCTGATGAGGAATACCCGGTCCAGTAGGATTTGCAGGCGGTGCACGATTCCTCGTCGACAAACAGGCAGCTAGCTCAGGATCCTTCTTTTTTAACCGTGTGATTCTAGCACTAGTCGCTGCTCTTGTCTGTGACTGAGGGGGACGGTCTACCGTACCATCAGAATCACTATCCTCCCCTGAGTCACTCCATTGAACAGGCGCTTGATCCTCAGGATCATTCAAGTATGCCCAGTCCACACCTGGGAATCTTAGGACCCCTGTAGGTATCGCCATCTCATGTGGACGCCGGTGGACGCTAGGAGTCAACCGTATGGTCCTCCAATCCACCTGCCTATGAAGCACTACCTCGGCATATACCATTCTACAAATAAAGAGCGGAACCTCATTCCTCTCGTTCATCGCCTGGTTGTATAGGACCTGCCACACCTCCAAACACCGCCTCCCGAACTGACGGTTCTTGCAATATCTCATGTTCGCCTTGTTTGAAGTACGATTGTTTTTATGACGGTGCAACGGGAATAACTTCCCAATGTGGCACCATTCAATGAATTGTTCACACGTTGCTAGAGTCCACGGTTGCGATGCAGCTTCCCACCCTCTGAATGCCAGCTTTGCTGGATTCAATAAGACTTGGACCCTCTTATGTTGAAGGTTTCCATGCCTGGGCCGTCCCGCATCCTTTTGCTTTTTCCTCTGCTCTGCCGCCGTGAGTGCTGGTTGTTGCCGTTCCATGTCTGCTCGAGGTAGATCGTTCTTCGAAGTCTTCCGAAGGTGCAAAATTAAAAGCCTACGACTACCCCAGAACCTCAATCACATTTACAAATTATAAACATTTACAAAATTCTCAAATGTAATACACAAACACCATAGAGTTCTGGAGAATAAAAACAAGGACACGTGTCAGAGTGCTGGGACCCACCTGAGTACCACGCAATCAGCTACCCGGGGGCTGTTGAAGGCAAGGTGCTCAAAGGGGGGGGGGAGTGCAAAATGAGGTGGGAAATCGCCCTTTTATAGTCACAGGCGCCAGGGAACGGGCGCGAACAGCCTGCTACGGGCGCGAGCGGAAACCCGACGGGCGCGCGCGGGCACCGATGGCGGGGTTTCGGCCGTGTATCCGTCCGCGCCCGCGCGGATATCAACGGGCGCGAGCGGTTCAGTGGCGGGTATATGACGGGCGCGAGCGGGTTTTACCGCGCGCGAGCGGGTACCGACCCGGTCTTCGTCGGGCGCGAGCGGGCGTCGTCCGGGTACCGAAGGGGCGCGCGCGCGGACGTCGACGCGGGCGCGCGGATATTTTCGGGCGCGATCCGAACTGTACGGGCGCGACCGTCGGGCGCCAACGCTGAATGGACGGGCGCGAGCAGTGGGCCAGGACGGGCGCCACCACAACCTAGAACACTGTTAAAAATCAGAGTAACCAAAGAGGACTTGCAAATTCAGAGTTAAAAAAGAATACTTTATTTATTTTGGAAATGTATCACTTCATTGTAATGTCGATTACAGTGCCATGCACTCTAGGTACCGGTCCTCTAGGTCTTTCAAGTGCGTCTCGAAATGGTTCGTTTGAGCACTAGAGACAATATTGGGGACACAAAGTATTGCCATCTCCTTCTTCAGTTCTTTGATGAGATCGCCAATCTCACAGTCAAGTTCTTCGACAGTCGCTTGGGTTGCCAACTGCTCTTCAGTGGTTGGAGGCAGAGGGCGTCCATTCTCTGCGTAGGCCACCAATTTGTCACGGCGAGAGATCCAATCCTCAAAGAACTCAATCAGTTGACGGAGTCGCTCCAGCTTTGACCAAATAACTGTGTCCGTTCGCTGTGCAGTGCCCGGTGGAGTAGCACCATTCGTTAAACTCATAATGGACTTGATTTGTTGGCAATTGCAGGCGTTGGAATTCATGTTGGACGGTACACCGAATGTTGAGAAACCCACCGTAGCACTAAGCAATCAGCTACCCTTGGGCTGTTGAAGGCAAAATGCACAAAGTGGGGGGGTGCGAAATCAGTGGAGGAGGGTGGCAATTTATACTAACGGGGCCGACAGTGTGGGCGCGAGCAGGTTGGGCGCGCGCAGGCTGCTACGGGCGCGAGCATGTTACGGGCGCGGGCGACCCTGATTGGGCGAGGGTAATCGGGCGCGATCACCGCGCGCGCGCGAGACTGACGACGGGCGCGATCACAGCAAGCGCGCGACGGGCGCGGGCGACCCTGGTCGGGCGAGGGTAATCGGGCGCGATCACCGCGCGCGCGCGAGACTGACGACGGGCGCGAACAGCCACAAATGACCGGCGCGAACAGGCGCAAAGACGCGCGCGGACACGACGACGGGCGCGATCACAGCAAGCGCGCGACGGGCGCGGGCGACCCTGGTCGGGCGAGGGTAATCGGGCGCGATCACCGCGCGCGCGCGAGACTGACGACGGGCGCGAACAGCCACAAATGACCGGCGCGAACAGGCGCAAAGACGCGCGCGGACACGACGACGGGCGCCACCCATGGTAAACAGTAGTAAACTGTGAGGACAGTAATTTTGCTCGCGGTCGGGAGCCCGTCCGATAAGCGTCCGTCCGATAACCGTCCGTCACGTTCGTCACGTGACTACACGACAATTTTTTGGCCCGTCCGTCCATTATGACAACCATGCATGCGCCACCGCTTGAAACTGCAGCAACGCCTTCATCTTCCAAGTACCTCGCCAAGTTGGTGTAGGCATCTCTTGAACCTTGTGATGCTTGGGAACCTCTAGCCCGGTGACCTTCACAAACTCTGCCACAGTCTTCAGCCACCAACGCAAGCAAGGCAGGTTAGTTGGTGCAGGGGGGAAGCACAATAAAGTGTACCAAAAAAGTGCTCTGCTCATTGTCCATTTCAGCCCCTATGGCAAAGACATAAGAAAGTGGCATCTCGATTGTTGGTATGTTGGGAAGAAGTATGGGTTTAGAAAATAGACTTGATTCTCTAAAGTGTGGGAAAATATGGTATGAATTCGTGTCTTCTACAATGCTCTACGAGAAGCTCAAAGTCCGACAAAGTGAATGTCCACATTTGAAAAAGTGATAAGAACGATGTCGAATGTTGTCGGAAATCACTTCTGACTCCACCGGGATCTCCGTTTGTGAATTGTGGATGTATAAATGGCAATGACCACTTGAAATGAAAGTTTTGGGTGCACGAGAAGTATTTCAAGGACGTTTTTTAAAACACTGTTTTCCGTGAAACTTTTTGTGAGGTTTTTTTCACCGAACATTGTTTTTTAAATTGGAAAAAACATCCTCTAAAGACAATAGAGGTCCCCAAGTGAAGAAATTAAAACTTTGAAAAAGTTCATTTTCATGATTTAGAACTAGCGGTCAAGTTAAGTTTCAATTGAAGATGTTTCTTTCATGGAGATGTGTGTAAGATACCCTATGACACCTTAAAAAGTGACTAAAATGCTCAAAAACTACACCAAAATGCTCAAAATCAGCTTTGAGCTTTCAAAAACAGCACACTTCATATTCACTTCTTAGTCGTCACATATGTCACTTTCTGGTACACTTTATTGTGCTTCCCCCCTGCATCCCTCAGGAATTGATACTCGTCACCCCTCCTCGCTGCCGATTCCTTCCACACTTCCAGGTACCCTTGCTCGTAGTCACCAGCTATGCACAACTCATATTTCTCATTCGAGTTTTCAGCCCCGTTACAAGGGTCACTCTCTCGCTCCTTTCCCTTCCCAACATCCTCGGCCATCTCCTTTCCCTTCCCTACTTGGTCTGCCATCTCCTGTCACTCTTACTATTTGTCAGCACTCACTCTACTTCCTCCTCGACGGTGTTCAAAAACACTATGCGCAAAGTTGTGTGCCCAACCTGATCAAACTGCCTCGGACGTGTGTATAGTAATGTGGAGGTTCACATGGCGAGGTCTCAGTTGTGTCTTAACGGGTGCTTCTTAGAATTCATTTCGATTAGATGTCCTGCTCAAATACTCATTGCTCTATCATAATTCACTCCCAAGACATCACACACAGCTACAAAGAAATCCTCGTGGAGTTGACAGACTAGAGGCTGAAGTACTGAGTTAGCAATTATTTATCTTGAGACAGTATGATTAATTCATAACTCTGCCCAACGAAATGCACACTTTCATAAGACATGGCAATGCGTCTAGATCAAGAACCCGCCTAGAGTTCTAGATAAAGTGTTCAAGACACGGTTTCAGGACACGGCTAGATTTACTCTAAAACATTTGGTCCACCGTAGGCATTTGAGTCCTCTTATATGCTGTTTGTTCGCCTTGTTAAGAACAGAGTGGGGCTTGCATGCACTATAAGAATCCCGCGTTTTAGGTGACATCCCGAATCATGTCTAAAAAAACAAGTGGACGTTGTAAAGGATGTTGTGCAGACATGAGAACATCTAAGACGCAGCAGAAACGAATGCAGACATCCTAAAAAACATGCAGACATCTCCGTAGCACGCGCGTCTCCGGGTGATTTTGAGGGGCAGTGAAGTATGCAACGTGGACGCCATGTCGACGACACATCAGCAAAGTTTTTTCCGGGCAGTGCCACATGGGAGGAGGATGTCATCGCTGCCATGGTGACGTAGCGGAGAGGGTAGCTTGTACGTGAGCGCAGAGCGCAGAGCGCAGAGCGGAGAGCGGTGAGCGCAGATTTGGAGAGCAGAGAGCACAGAATGGGGGACAGAACCTTAAAATAGCACTTTTTTTACTAAAAATAAATCATAAAATTAGAAGATTCAAATATTCTTAATTTATTTTTGGAAATTTACTAATTTTAGTAATTTAATTGACCCTATAACCGTGGACTAACTACAGTATTTTCATTGAATTTGTAGTTCGTTTTCTCTTTTCTTGGTGATTAATTTTTTAACGTGCACCAATTACTATGCTCCAGCTCCTTCTTACTAGTTCAGGCATACAGTAATTCCCCTTATCTCCTTAAATTTATATGCAAATTACTACTTAAAATGTATTGGTATTGAACCTCTGAACAGGGATCAAGTAACATTTAATTTCGTAACATTTTCTTAACATTGGTAGAATTCATCCATAGTCTACACGCCTTTCTCCTTTTTTTTATTTTCTTTTAATTTTTTTGAAATTTGTCTTGTATTTTTTATAAAATTTTCTTTATTCTATCTATCTTGTTAGAGGGGTCAAAAGCCTCCTTTCATTTAATTCTCTCCTTCATTTTATTTTCACAATCATTTTATTTTCACATTCAATTTGTTATTCTTCTTCATATTATTTTCAACCTTCATTTTAAATATTGCTATTCTTTTCTTTAATCTTTTTAATTTCAATTTATATAAATGTTTTTTTTTTTTTTTTTTTTTTTTTTTTTTTTTTTTTTTTCATTCTTTAATTTTAAAAAAAAAATTTAAATGCTAAATGACCTCTGCTAAACCTTCATCTTTTTCCATTCGGTTTAAGAGGATGACAACTTCTAAATGAATGAATAGCCGATTTTCAAGGGCGCCAAGCATCTTCTTCACGGATATTTAAGATAAGAGTAGGGAATGTCTCTGCCTCTTTTGTGTTGGTGTTATGTGAAGCTCTTTTCCGTAGTGCGGGACAGCAGCTATGGAAGACGTCAGAGATATTGTTGTTTCGCTTGCTGACGATGTTTGTCCATTTCAACCATATGTTGAGGTGAAGGACGAAGAAGAAGTGATGGCCAACAGCCAAGGGCGTCCTTCGACAACGGATGTTGACGTCCAACCGGATGTAAGAGCTGACCCTCCACGTTCAGAAAATTCGGATGAAATCATAGTGATAGAGAAGGACGCAGATGTGCCTTTGCAATCACATGCATACTCGAAGGTTGGAAAGATCCCAAGGGGAACCTATTCCAGGGAATCAGTTAATCGGAGGCGAGGAGGTGGGCCATTGCTGAAACGTTCATACCAAGGACACGCTCCAAGTGTGGGAACGAAAGTGAATGCGAATGTAGTTTGTCCTGTAGTACAGTCAGCGGCTGGCAGTCGTGCTGATAGTGTAGTGGGCAACCCTAAACGTGTTAGGTTCGAAGATTGAGACATCTAATAACAAGTATATGTTTGCTGTAATAAAAGATACATGTCAGGGGATACGAAGTATATAGTGCACTTGTTCAAGATAGATTGTATTGAAATAGAATGCAATTAATGTGAACGACAAAGCCCTTAATATAATCAAAAAGTCAATACAGCTTCTATATTGCTGACTTAGTACATGGGATATTACTAAAATCATTCACTACGTGACAAATGGCCATTGTGGAAATGACAGTTCTAAAGTAGGAGGGCTACCTACTTCTTCGCCAAGGGGTGACGCAAGATTCCACTCTCTAGGAGAAGCTTGACCTCGTTGAAGCTGAAGGTAGGCGCATGGATGAAAAGCTCGGCTTCGGGATCACGGTTGCAGACCTTCAAGAGTATGTAGTATAGGTGCTTACAATACGTGAACAGAGTCTTGCCACGGAACGTAGTCATCGTCTTCTTGAATGCTGGGCAAGTGCAACCAGGGTAAGAACTGATGGTAATCTGGTACCGTGTGATGTGTGGAGCAACGCCCGAATCCAGCCCAATGATGCAACCGTGGCCCGGCTGAGGTATCATGGTGACGGAACGGAGGCGCGCTTTAAGAGACTCGGAGGAGCCCATGGAGAGTCGCTGCGCTTGATTGGGACGAGTGGCAGTGCGCTTCACCATCTTGCCGTCTCTCTTCCCTGGGTAGCGGTCAGCGTCTGCAGGGACTGGCAGCGAGCTGAGATTTGCAGGGGGCGGGGCAGAGGAGAAGAGGCGTCTTGGGGAGACCGGTTTCTTCTGCGGAAGTTGAAAGCCCGCTGCTTCGAGGGCAAGAATCTCAGTCAGTTTTAGATTAGTACCTAGTTTCACTGGCTAGACCTCTGGAATGGAGGGGAATTCCTGGTCCTTTGAGTAGTGTGCTACCCACTTGCGCTTAGAGCCTTTCACGCAACGCTCGATATCGTCGGAGCAGAAGAAGAACTCAGTCTTCTCCACTAGGTTCCTGCAATAGTTAGTCCAGAGCCCAGTGTAGGTCGGTGCAGCTGTGCAATGGGGCCCCCTGACGATTCTCTCAGTGCACTTCTTCTTCGTTTCAGCTCTTTGGGCCCAGCAGCACTTCGCAGAAAGTTTGTGAAGTCTCGAAATGTGCCACTCCTTCACGTCCACCTTGGTTTCTTCAACCGCGTTGACATGGCGAATGCCGCCCTTGTTCACAGGTGAAGGTAAAGGGGAATCAACTTCCTGGGCAGGAGGTTGGGTACATTGTACCTCGGTGTCGTGTTCGGAGTCGTCTTCCACAATGACGGGCATCTGCATAGGGCGAGCCCTGACGGCACGTCTTGGGCCTCTTGGGCGTGAGAAGTTGGTCTTATCCGGGCGATGAGACTCTTCGTCAGCTCCGATAAGGACGTCGGCTTTTCGCTTCTGTGAACCGAAGACTTCCGCTCCTGGCATGATAGGCTGACGGGTGCAGAACTCATCCGCGCCTGGCATATCGAGCATGGGCTTGTCGAGCAGTGTAGGATTTCCCCATTTCTTCGCGTTGCGTTCCGCCATCCGAAGCCTGAGTTCCTTCTTGGATGGTCCTGTTCCGCCGACGTCACCTTTGAGGAACTGGTAGTAGTTGACAACCTGTAGAAATGCGCGAACAAAATCGTCCACGGTAGCAACGTAGAGGTCGTTCCCGTTGTTTCCTGAAGCTTGGAGCCACTTGTTGTGAACTGTTTCGGCGAGGTTACAGGTGGGCATCTCTGTGAGTTCTTCTTTCGTGAATTTCTGTAGATTTGACAGTACATGCCGTTAGATTCACCGATTACAGGTTTGTAGGTTAGGGCCATGGTTGTCATAATGGACCGACCGTCCGTTAGTCCGTTAGTCCGTCATGGTGACAAGACAGACCCCCGTGTCCGTCACATAAGGGCGTTGACCAGTTGACTCACTGTAAGGGTAAAACGAATTTACCTAGCGCTGAATTAGTGCGGGCGCGAGCGCGATTACGGGCGCGAGCGGGTGGGCGCGAGCAGGACGACGGGCGCGAGCGTCCGCGCGAACGCGATGTCACGGGCGCGCGCTGGAGTGCGCGAGAGCGAGGGCGCGTGCGTCGTTCCGGTCGCGCGCGTGCGCCTGCGAACGGGCGCGAGCGTCGCTGCGGGCGCGATCCAGTTGACGGTCGCGAGCACACTTATCGGGCGCGGTCATGTGGGCGCGAGCCTGGATCGGGCGCGTGCATTTGGGCGAGTGCGCTGCATCGGGCGCCGGCGGTCGGGCGCGAGCGCTGCAGGTTAGTAGGGAAAGAGCGACATCGGGCAAAATCATAAATGACAAGAGAGGGCATGTATTTCAGAAGAGGGCAATTGGGAAGTGCAATGTTTATTGAAAAGTTTTGCAAAATTGTGGCAGTAAACCACTTACAAAAAATGTCCCCTCTTATGGAGAACTGAGAATATCACATTGTTGTCACTACTTGCCTACTTCTAAATATGTTTGCGATAACAACACTCTGGGATTTGGAAATTGTAGGGAGGGGCTGTTAGAGTAGCGTGGACCAAACGCAAGGTGGAGCGGCTCTTGGGATCGGGATTTGTGAGCTCCTTCAACGCCACCGCAAATCTAGCCTTCCCCGCTGTATCCTTGAAAAGGTCGAAGTCGTCCTCGTTATCCCAAATCTTATTTGCTACCACTCCAACCGAGTACGCATCGGCAGCCTGCGTATATAGATGTCTCCTCCTTACAGTTTCATAAGAGGTCTCCGAATTTCGCTTACCATAAGTGTACCACAACTCCGGAGCCACAAAACTACCACGTTCCTTGAAGGCTTCCGTACGCGCCTCATCACTTGGGTAACCGTACCTTGAAGGAGTTGTCTCACACACTCGACTTGCAAGGCCCCAGTCGCATACTCCAATGTAAACCTCGCTCACTTTATCCTCTGGGAAGTGAAGCAAGACATTTCCCGGGGAGATGTCATTATGCTGCAAATACCCCTTATGCACCCGGTCCATAATACAGATGAGTGCCCAAGCTAGCTTGGCCCTATGGGTGCGGAAGGCCTTAACACGGTCACGTGTTTCCATGGGCATATCGATCTGCTTGTGGATGTTACGGTTCTGAGTACCCTCACCGATATTTGAATTGAACTTGTGCAGAAAATTCTGCAGGCAATCCCCATTCCACCAAAGCGTGTAGGCTTCCATCGTCCAGTCATTGACCGCAAAAAACTTAATAACGCCGGGATGGTCAATTCTGCAAACCATGGCTTCTATTGATGTCTCGTGCCGCTTCTGGGTCTCGTCAGGAGCCTTGGACGTCTTCCCCGCAAAGACACAAGTCTCAGGTATGGTTTGCATGCCAACAATACGTAATTTTCGGACTTTACCATAACCGCCTTCCTTTGTGCCTGACAGCGGAACCAACTTGACCCCTCTCGGAACTCCAACCACTGCTCCCCACAAGTACTTCTCCATTGCGCTTTTCAGTCCAGCTTCAAGCCATGGCCTCGCCCTCGTCTTATTATTCGAGAATCTCGCGCACGAATCCTGGACATATTTGAGCTTCTCTATCTCTTCCTTCTGCGCCCGCGAGTAGCCCTCCTTTGGCTTCTTGTTGACACACTCAAAGACATGCACAATGTTCGTAGTGTTTGTTGTTATTTGTTGCTCCATCCACTTAGGGAAATGAAAGTAATGAATACAATCATTATATCTCTCGGAAAGGTCCAGCTTCTTCCACAAATACTCTTCCAAATGGGTCTTTAAGTCCTTAATTCCGGTCTCCCCCTTCTCAACGTACGTACGGGTAATCATCTCCCGTTTCCGACATCCGTACCACTCCAATGCTAGCTCTCTAACGAATTCCTGGTACCGAGGAGGTGGGTAGTCCGGGTCCCTCTCACTCGCCGACTTCCGGTTCTTCTTTCCCGATGAGCTTGATGACGGGTTTGAGCCTGTAACGGTCGGTGCTGTGGAGGTTGCCATCACATCCTCTACAGGAGCATCAAGATCTACGTAGGCAGGGCGTTTCCCGGATCCGCGAGAGACCGACATAGTTGGAATAATGAACTGGACACACAATAAAAAAAAAACCAAAAGATCCCCCCCACCCAATCTGGTTGCTCCCACTTCCTGCAGTTCCAAGCAGAGCACGTGGAGTCACGGGCTAGGACAAGGAGCCACCTGGAAGAGGAGACTTTGAAAAGTAGAAAATAAGGGTTAAGGGGCGCCTTTTATGCTCCCCTCGGCTGTTCGCGCCCGTAAGCGCGTACACGCGCGCGCACAGGGCCTCCACACGCGCCCGTCCGCATGCGCCCGTCTGCACGCGCCCGTCCACCGCGTTCGCGCGGGGGACTGCCCGCGCCCGTGCCCGCGTTTGCGCGCCCGTGCCCACGTGCGCGCCCGTCAGCCCACATCGGGCGCGCCCGACGCCGCAGGCGCCCGTGCCCGCGTGCTCGCGCCCGTACCCCTGCGCGCGCCGGTTATCTGTACGCGCGAGCACGCTGTACGCGCCCGTGACCGTGCACGCGCCCGTCCCCGCGCATGCGCCCGACACCGTGCCCCTGCGGGCGCCTTCCTGTACGCGCCCGTCCCAGTGCACGCGCCCGGATAGGCAGCGTTACATACACTGTACAGGTTCGGTTACGGTATACTCGTATATTGAACAGAATACCAAAAAAATTCACTGGGAAATTACTCAATGGAGATATATTAACCGCATTTAGCGCACAAAAATTAATACAGAGCACAACCATACAATTCCTTCGAGTGTGAGATAATGAACTAGGTTGACTCTAAGTAACAGTATAAGCCTACGTAATAAGAAGGTGCTACCAAAAAAAAAAAAAAAACATTAAGAATAACGTAGTATTTTTTTGGGTTTTTAGCCGGTAGATTTTATGTTTAGATTTACTGCTACTTCATGCGCTAAAAAGGTGACCACAGTCTAGACTCTCCTTGCTTTGCGGGGCTTCTTCTTGCGTGAAGATTGTCTTTTCCGAGCTACAGTGGGCCCCAATTCGTGCCGGATTATCACATCTTCGTCATCTGGCGCCTCATCGCAATCGGGGTCTACCTCCTCTGAGTGCTCGTTGTCACCTTCATCCTCAGGAGCTCCGACCACTGGAGCTTGTACCTCTCCTTCCACCTCCGATGTAAGATTGCGCACTTGCACGGAAACTTCACCCGTATTGCCATCTCTGGCACTTACTAGGCGCTTCATAGGCCTCTCCTTTCCGGAATTACCGATGGCTGTGATGCCATCCTCAAAGTTTATGCGTGTGCGAACAACCCCAGTTCCAGAAGAAGGCCCCCCTTCAGTGTATCCTGTATAGAATGGAAGGGGATCAGGTCCAGTTTTTTTGCTTGACTTTCGTGTTCCTCCGCGGGGTTCTTGTGATGGTGGTTTCCTAACAACCTTGGCTGTGGACTTCTTCGCACCACGTTGGGCCACATTCTGTACGGCTTCGTCTATAGCTGGCGCCACGGGGACTAGCTTGGCGGTGGAGGCACCACGCCGACTACCACTAGCTCGATTGAGTGGAGGCCTCGCCGCTGCTGATGATCTAAGGAGTCGAGCTATTTTTGCGCCCATTGAACTTGTGGGCCTCCGAGCCAGGCTTCCATCCACGATTGTATCTGGTTCGATACCCCCCGTACCAGTGGGTTGCGATGGAGCCACAGTCTGTGCGGGGATTGCGTGCACAGTCCTTCTCTCGTGAGCAGGAGGAATCTCTTGAAACAAGCTTGAGTCGCCTTGTGCCGGAACGGTTCCCCAGTTGCCCTCCCCACTAACGAGGCCGGTCCAATGAGGTCCATCTACAGCCCGTCCATGACTTCCATCACCCCCTTCGTCACTGTCGTCATCATCATCGCCAGCATGGATATCGTTGCCTAGATGGTCCTCGCTGGATGAATCATCTGCAACCCCGTCATTGTTCTCAGGATTGATTTGGACTGGAATAGCATCTCTTTCGTCACGAGCGCCTCTTCCTTCTGCATTAGCCGCTTCATCAAATACCGGGAGCGTGGGTAATTCGTCTCCATAGATGTTCATGTCCGGGTTTCCCTGGTTATATTCTGGTTCATTGTTGAAGTCGTACTCATCACCGTTATCGTCGTGGTTGTTGCGGTCACGCGGATTGTTGCGGTTAGGGTCACCGCGTCCGTTGCCATTACCGTCGTTTTGCCCATTCGTGTTAACGTCGACGTTATCATGTCCCCAGACATCATCATCCCCACTGCCTGCATGGTCAACTGGTATGTAATGATCGTCGTCATCTCCTTCCTCTTCGCTTGGATCTCTCTCCGGATCCGACTCCTCTGACCATGCATTGTTCTCGTACCATCTGAGGGGGTTGGGCTTTGGGCGTTCGCGGAGGAGTCTGCTATTCGTATAAATGTACACCAAGGCCTCAGACTTCTCTAACCCCAGGCGGTTGCGTACCTTGTTGTGGACAAACGAGTACATGCTCCAATTCCGTTCACACGATGAGGCGGAGCAGACCTGAGATAAAATGCGCTTCGCAATGACTGCCAATGGTCCCCCTCCAATCCTCTGCCACCATTGATGGGGTTCCAGATTCAAACCTCTGATATCGATGGTCACTTCGGGGCTGTAAGGGCCACGTCCCTCGTCGAACTCGATCATCTCTTTCATAAGATCGCCAAATGGAATTCCCATTTGGCCACCCACCTGACGAAACACCCGATTGAGAGCCGCCTTCGCTTCTCCTATGACTTGTAAGCCCTTATGCGTTCTAACCCAAGGGTTCAAGAGCGCCGCGGCATAATGAAGATCGGTATGCATCATGTCCCATCTACGGTCGAACCGCAGCTCCATCCTTGTTGCCATGACAGGTGGGAAAAAGCAAGGGGATCCTCGGAGATTGTACACGTGATCCTTTAGGTTGCTCATTGTAATCCATGCCTTGCCCATTGCCGGCTGGCTTCCATCGAAGGTCCTGAGAGCTACTAGGGCTGGTTTCACTAGGTGCGTGAAGTTGTCACACTGATGCCAAAACCCATCGTCACGAATTGTTTGACGCACTACGCTTGCGCGTGCATGATTACGCACCCCCTCGGTTTGGTTGAATAAACCGTCGACATACTCGTACCACTCCTGTGCCATGACCACTTGCTCCAAAGCAAATTTAACCTCCATAAGGCGCTCTATCATCAGATAGTTACAAGCGAATCTGGTTTCAGCGGGAACCACCAAGGACAACTTCGGTTCAAATTTGCGGAAAAGGGCCATGGGAACATGGTGTCTCCGAATGTAATGACACACGTGTTTAGCCTTGGCGACCAAATCCTTCACAAAGACTTCCTTGCCCCAGTCCTCCATAAGAAGATCTAGAATATGGGCACAACAGCCCTGCTTGTACATGTGAGGAAACTCCTCCAGGATATTATCCATGGCGCCAAGCATGTTGGCTGCATTGTCCGTGCAAATCTGGACAACATTCTGAGGGCCAATTTCTCGAATATATTTCTTCATCTCCCCGGCAATATATCCCATTGACTTCTTCTCGCCAGTCGTATCAACAGACCCAAGAAATACATCGCCTGCCGGACATACTAGCATGACATTCATCAACGGTCGGCGATTCACATTATCCCAGCCATCGGAGCATATGGTACCCCCGTATAACTCGGTCGAGGTTTTCGTACGTTCATCAATCTTTGCCTTGATTAACTTCTTTTTTTCCTTGATGTGCGTTGTTCGCATCGCGTCATAGGAAGGAGGACTGTAGTTAAATCCGGCAGCCGCGGTTGTGCTCACCGCCTTAATAAATGCTGGGTGCTTCGCCACGTTGAATGCGACGTTGGCTTCGTAAAAGAAGGATGACCACAACATGTCCAGCTCCTTCCGCTTGGCGATCTGGAGTACTTCACTCATGTCCTGTTGCCGCAAGCTCCTAGTGGTATTCGAACCGGCCCTACTAGGTGCAACACTGGAGACATTCCGGTCCTCATCGGAATCATTATACGAGGGTTCGGATCCACCGTACAGAGTGCCGTGTGTGGAAGCACTGGATGTTCCACGTTGAACTGACGCGGGGAACGTTGGCCTGATACCATCCACCTCCTCCTGTGTCAAAGGGCCGGGAATCTTTCCAGCGCAAAACTGAAACTTCCTCTTCACTACGGTAGGTGCCTTTTGGCAAACCCTCGAGAGATTGGACTGGTCCCAACCATAATGCTGAAAGCACCTGGACCTCACGTACGAAAACTTGGTCCTGCAATACACACATTGGGCTACCTTCTGTGACAGTGACCCTTCCTGGAACTTGATCGAAAACCATGGTGCCCACTCTCTCGTACCGAGTCTTGGAATGGCTCTAGCCGGAGCAACCACTTCAACCGGTTCAACCGCTTCATCCGGATCCATAGTGAATGATTAGGGAAGTATCGGGACTAATAGGACCAGTAGTACCAAAAGATTATTATCTGAATAACTTAGTGTGTCTGAAAAGTGCCTGACACATTGATTTATGGAGAGAAGAATTTTTACATTCCCCCCACCCAAACCAAGTGTCTCCCCAAGCTAACAGTTTCAAGCAAGGAGCCCTCAAGGAGACCCAGGACATGAAGCACGCAAGGAGGTAAGGTGGATGTCAAATCAAGGGGGCAGTTTATATACTGCCGCCCTCGACCGGGCGAGTACTGTCCGGACGGGCGCGACCGAACGGGCGCGCGCGCACCAGAAGATCGGGCGCGCTCCGAGGCGAACGGGCGGGCGCAGGTGGGTGCGCGCGATTGAAGGCCGCGTGGCGGATAGCGCGCGCGGTGGAAGACGGGCGGGGGCGGGCGCATGCACGCGCGAGCGCTGGATCGCGAAGCGGGCGGGCGCGGGCGGGCGCGGGCGGAGAGCAGCGGGCGAATGCGGGCGCGGGCGCGCACGGGCGGAGAGCGGCGGGCGAATGCAGGCGCGGGCGCGCACGGGCGGTCGGGTGCGGGCGCGATCAAACGGCCGGGATCGATTTGACCACCTCAATTCTATGAGAAGAAGTAACAACGAGAGGGAAAAATGAATAAAATTTAAATAAATTAAAGTGTGTGAACTACATACACGTGCACATCTACATTAAAAGGAACCCTATTTTAGTAAAAAAAATGAGAAACATGACAGTGCGAAAGGACAAACCACTCCATTCACACATGTCTAAGAACTAGAGCAGGTTGTCATTTCGCCCCTCATGTTTCTGCCCTCCTAGTGGAAGGTAAGCCGTTTTAAGCTAACCTCAGGGAGTGTTAACTTAGAATATGGGATAAATTTTACTAGTTACTGCACTAATCCAGTTGAAACCCCGAGCGCGCGCGCAGGCGGCGTGGGGCGCGAGCAGGCGCGCGCGAACGGGTGGGCGCGAGCAGGACGAGCGCAGGTCGGGGACGACGCGTGCGCGCGTCGAACAAGCAGGCGCGCGCGCGTACTTGCGGGCGCGGTCGCGAGTGTGCGCGCGCGCGCGTGGGCAGGTTCAGTGGGTCCACTGCGGACACCACCGCGCCGGCGCCTGCGGGCGCGTTCGGACGCGCGCGATCCAACAGGGCGCGCTCATTGAAGTTTAAAAGTCGTAAGTTCAAAAAAAGAAAAAAAATAAAGCGTAAGGGAGAGACTGGACTACACTGAAATACCATACATTAGTATGGGAGATTGGAGTACCCAAAAGAAAAAAAAAAAAAAAAAAAAAGTAAACGAATAGGCATTCAAATTTATAAAATGAAGAAAAAAATAAAAAAATAAATTAAATAGCATACGAGTATTGAATAAAAATAAGGCGGGAGGATGGGGGAGATGTGGAATTATAAAAATGAACAAACGAAATGAGAGAAGGAATTAAATAGAATGATAGTGTTCAACGAAGAGGGAAAAAAAAAAGGAAGGGATTTAAAGAGCGTAGGAGTATTGAATAAATATAAGGCGGGAGGATAGACTAGAGGTGGAATTATAAAAATGAACAAACAAAATGAGAGAAGGTATTAAATGAAAGCGTAGTGTTCAACGAAAGGGAAATAAAAATATAAAACAAATTACAGAGCGTAGAAGTATTGAATAAAAATAAGGCGGGAAGAAGGGGGAGAGGTGGAATTATAAAATTGAAGAAACGAAATGAAAGAAGGAATTAAATAAAAGCGTAGTGTTCAACGAAGGGGGAAAAAAAAAAAGGAATTAAAGAGCGTAGGAGTATTGAATAAATATAAGGCGGGAGGATAGACTAGAGGTGGACTTATAAAAATAAACAAACAAAATGAGAGAAGGTATTAAATGAAAGCGTAGTGTTCAACGAAGGGGAAAAAAAAATATAAAACAAATTACAGAGCGTAGAAGTATTGAATAAAAATAAGGCGGGAAGAAGGGGGAGAGGTGGAATTATAAAATTGAACAAACGAAATGAAAGAAGGAATTAAATAAAAGCGTAGTGTTCAACGAAGGGGGAAAAAAAAAAAGGAATTAAAGAGCGTAGGAGTATTGAATAAATATAAGGCGGGAGGATAGACTAGAGGTGGACTTATAAAAATAAACAAACAAAATGAGAGAAGGTATTAAATGAAAGCGTAGTGTTCAACGAAGGGGAAAAAAAAATATAAAACAAATTACAGAGCGTAGAAGTATTGAATAAAAATAAGGCGGGAAGAAGGGGGAGAGGTGGAATTATAAAATTGAACAAACGAAATGAAAGAAGGAATTAAATAAAAGCGTAGTGTTCAACGAAGGGGGAAAAAAAATATAAAACAAATTACAGAGCGTAGAAGTATTGAATAAAAATAAGGCGGGAAGAAGGGGGAGAGGTGGAATTATAAAATTGAAGAAACGAAATGAAAGAAGGAATTAAATAAAAGCGTAGTGTTCAACGAAGGGGGAAAAAAAAAAAGGAATTAAAGAGCGTAGGAGTATTGAATAAATATAAGGCGGGAGGATAGACTAGAGGTGGACTTATAAAAATAAACAAACAAAATGAGAGAAGGTATTAAATGAAAGCGTAGTGTTCAACGAAGGGGAAAAAAAAATATAAAACAAATTACAGAGCGTAGAAGTATTGAATAAAAATAAGGCGGGAAGAAGGGGGAGAGGTGGAATTATAAAATTGAACAAACGAAATGAAAGAAGGAATTAAATAAAAGCGTAGTGTTCAACGAAGGGGGAAAAAAAAAAAGGAATTAAAGAGCGTAGGAGTATTGAATAAATATAAGGCGGGAGGATAGACTAGAGGTGGACTTATAAAAATAAACAAACAAAATGAGAGAAGGTATTAAATGAAAGCGTAGTGTTCAACGAAGGGGAAAAAAAAATATAAAACAAATTACAGAGCGTAGAAGTATTGAATAAAAATAAGGCGGGAAGAAGGGGGAGAGGTGGAATTATAAAATTGAACAAACGAAATGAAAGAAGGAATTAAATAAAAGCGTAGTGTTCAACGAAGGGGGAAAAAAAATATAAAACAAATTACAGAGCGTAGAAGTATTGAATAAAAATAAGGCGGGAAGAAGGGGGAGAGGTGGAATTATAAAATTGAAGAAACGAAATGAAAGAAGGAATTAAATAAAAGCGTAGTGTTCAACGAAGGGGGAAAAAAAAAAAGGAATTAAAGAGCGTAGGAGTATTGAATAAATATAAGGCGGGAGGATAGACTAGAGGTGGACTTATAAAAATAAACAAACAAAATGAGAGAAGGTATTAAATGAAAGCGTAGTGTTCAACGAAGGGGAAAAAAAAATATAAAACAAATTACAGAGCGTAGAAGTATTGAATAAAAATAAGGCGGGAAGAAGGGGGAGAGGTGGAATTATAAAATTGAACAAACGAAATGAAAGAAGGAATTAAATAAAAGCGTAGTGTTCAACGAAGGGGGAAAAAAAAAACAGTGGGGAAAAAAAAAATGGAACGAGGGACTGAATGGGGAGAAATTACTTCCATGACCCGGTTGCAGTGCGCGCGCGCGAGTATTGACGGGCGCGCGCAATCGGGCGCGCGCGAAATTGGGCGCGAACGAAATGCGGGGGACATTGTGGGGGAGGAAGAGATTCAGAATCACGCGACCGCGCGCGCGCGGTTGGTTTGACGGGCGCGATCAGGACGCGCGCGCGCGTACGGGCGCGGGCAAATGGAAAAGAGAGTTTGGGGAGAGAAATTAGTCCCTTACCCAGGTTGCAGTGCGCGCGCGCGTGCACTGTCGGGCGCGCGCGAAATCGGGCGGGCGCATGCGGAATCGGGCGCGAGCCAAACGACGGAGACACCGTCGGGTGTTCCACATTTCAGTATCCGTTCGCGCGCTGTGGGCGCGACGGGCGCGAGCACTTCGCACGCGCGCGAGCAGTTCGTGCGCGCGCGCACGGGCGGGCGTAATCCTGGTTTTATTCTCGCTGGGGCAGGTTCGCGCGCGCGCGAGTACGCACACTACGGGCGCGCGCAAACGCGAGCGACCATGCGGGCGGGATCAGAGTTCAAATCCACGTAACATAAAATTCAATCCATAAGTTAAATACACTTACAATAACTGAAGTTCTCTTAGCGTGACTTAAATCCAGCAAGAACCCCGGCCCCCGATCCCCGACTCTGGCCTATCACGAGACCCAACCCCCTGTAAATTAACTCGAACCCTGTGAATCGGAAACGGGTTTTTTGGAGGGCCCGGAGTTAGACAGTCGGTAGCCGGTGGTACACACCTCCAGGTGTGAAGGGACCCTTAGCGCGACTTAAATCCACTGTCCAAAATGTGGTCGCAGCCTATTTTGGGCAGGCTGCAACGGCGTCAAAAATAATTATTAAGTTTTGAAATTTTGTATGTAGATTCTTTCAGTCATTACGTACATGTGAAGCTTTGTTTCATACGATTCTGATATGTAATGCAAAAGTTATGAAGGATTAAAGGTTCAAAATCTCAACGCGGGCAGCATAAAAAAAACTCAAATCTTTTTTTTAAAAATAAATTAAAATATCATCATTTTCTACTGATTTGTATGCACATAGGAAGCTTTGAGCCATGCCAATCCAATAAGTGAGGTAAGAGATATGAGAAGTCATATTATGCGGGCAGTTCGGTCAACTCTTCATCAAAAATAACTTCAACTATTGATTTTGAACTCGATTTTAGCAATTTTTCAAAATTAAAAATTGGAAAAGTTTTTGGTTACTTGTTACATCATTTTCACCGTTGGAATTGACAATATCTACTTTTATGTGGACAAAATTAGTAGTTTAGTTTTTCCCTCTATTCTACATCTTATTCTAATTATTTATGGTTTGAAGATGAAAATTAAGGTTTAATGTTTTGAAATTTTTTGTGAAGAATCTCAAGTCATTCTTTAAATAGAATATTCAATTGCCCATTCTAAAACCTCAAAGCATATTTTCTGAAAATTCGTGGAAGCCAAGATTTTAGTTTTTGAAGGATTGGAAATAACTTGTCTTGGAAGTTTAAACATCATGATCTTGTGATTGGTTTGGTTTCTGACTCTAAGAATTTGAGAAATAGTTTTTTGATGAGTTATTTATAAGATCCTACGGTTGAAATTGCAAAAGAATGTTTTGAAATTAAAAAAATCAGCTTGCTTTACAAAGAGGTATCGAAAGACAGTTTGAGCCTGAAATTTTCAAGAGCATTTAGGGGTTAAACATTTTGGTGTGCAACAGAGATATTTATACACTTATCATACGATGGAAGGAGATGAGACAACGGGCGGAATGAATAACATGATTGGCAATCCAAAAAAGAGAGGCCAATGTATTATGAAGGGAGCATAAAAGCGTCTTGAGAATCACGACAATGATTTACAAAAGCAAATTATCATCCATTGTTTGAGTTTAACAAACATTAAACATGTGAATGTAATCCCAAACCTATCCAATAATCCATACCCCTATGCCATCTACATGTATTTATATTCCGATATCTTTTTACAAAACGTGGTCTTCACTCATGGATCTCCACGACGTCACGTGCCCGGTGCAGAGGAACTCGATCCACCCTCATCGTGTCGAGCACGAGAGGTACCTGCTGCACTACTTTCTGCCCCATCGTTGGCGATGAGTTTCCGCTTGGCAGAACGGGTTCTCTTCGCTATGCCATCTCCTCCAAGCATTGCTTCCATGAAGTTGTTGTTGCGCATCCGACGGAGCACTGTTACGACCTCCGGAGCCACTTCAGCACATAGGAAATCCACGGCTTGATTCTTGAACAACATATCCCATTCAGATTCCGCGGTAGCCACAGTCTCAGCGATCCGGAAATCCTCTGCAGTCATGTCGTGCAACTCCTTGATCTGATCCGCAACCAACTCCCCTTTGGAATTCCACTTAAATCCAAGAGGATGGGGGCCGTACTGGAATGTACAAGTTTGAATATCCCAATACCCATGTAGCACTTGGTAGAAGAAATTCCTCCTTCCCTCGAGTTCCTCCTCCGTCCCGCCCTTGATGAGTTCGTGGCAGATCCGTACAATCTCCGCAGGTTTCTGGTCCCACCTCCACTGATCGCTCATTTGTTTAATATAGGACAGGTGCATTCCCATAAGCCAATTCCAAATCAAGTCTTCACCCCACTTGTCTGGAAAGTCAGGAGTATTTTCCTCATTTTGCTCCCAATGCGGTGGCATCCAATTCACTAGGCCGAATTGCTCATAAAAACGCTTGTGTAAGGGGGCCCTACATACTGCACACTTCCGACGTATCAAGGCCCACGAGATCAAGCATTGTGGATGATACATGCATTGACAGGATCCCAATTGCCAGCCCCCCTCTGGCCCAAATAGATTGGTACAAATTGCACAGTGGGTTCCATCCAACACATACTTCGCTGGATTGGGCCAGAGCAAGCTTGGCTTTTTATTTTTAGCGATCTTCTCATTGGATATGGCGGTCTTGTACTCCCACCCCAACCGCGTCCAATCTATTGCTTTACCAATCATCGGTAGGCTGTCAGGGAACATTTCATTTGGATCTGCCCACGAGGTAAGTCCGAAATCTCTCTTGGAGTTAAGCTGGAGGTAGTCGCGGTCAATCCTCTCGAACTCAGCGCGCATCTGTCTGAAACGGTCGACGTTCATGATGCATGCAATCTTCCATTGGTAGTACTGTCTGCTCATCTCGATCAGATACTTTCTGAGCATCCCGTTGGTAGCTTGCAATTCGGAGACAGTGGGTACTGATGGCTGTTGAAATCCCAAAGAGTCCTCCGTCTCTTGAGAATCTACGAACATGATTTGCCGCTGGGGGGGGTGCATCACTTGACTTGATGACGCGAATGGAATGATTGGCTTACGGGGAACTCGGACCGGGGTATCTTCCAGGAGACCGTGCGTGGCCGATTCAATTATGGCATTAACGTCTTCCTCGTTCATTCCAGGGCTACCAGGGATTGGAGCTTGGCTTGCTTCGGGTATGTAAGTCGGAGTCTTCGCAGATCTAAGTTGCGAAATCTCTTCATTCTGCTTCCGTATAATCTCATTCATCCTATCAGCTTCCTCGTACAAGTTCTGGATAGTCTTCTCCATCTCAGAAATTATTGCATTTTTTCCTTCCAGCTCCTTCTGCAATGCATCGACTTGCAGGCCCTGGGCATCAGCGGCGGCTATTGTAGCCTCCAACTCATCTGCAAACCCAGTGTCATCATCTTCCATTACATTGCTCGGGCCCGCAATCTGTGGATTTAGTACATGAGGAGCTACATCAACATTGCTCGGGCCCGCAATCTGTGGATTTAGTACATGAGGAGCTACATCAACATTGCTCGGGCCCGCAATATGTGGAACTAATATAGGAGGAGCAACATCAACATTGCTTGGGCCCCCGACGATTGCTGGAGGAGCCTGATGAGGAATACCCGGTCCAGTAGGATTTGCAGGCGGTGCACGATTCCTCGTCGACAAACAGGCAGCTAGCACAGGATCCTTCTTTTTTAACCGTGTGATTCTAGCACTAGTCGCGGCTCTTGTCTGTGACTGAGGGGTACGGTCTACCGTACCATCAGAATCATTATCCTCCCCTGAGTCACTCCATTCAACAGGCGCTTGATCCTCAGGATCATCCAAGTATGCCCAGTCCACACCTGGAAATCTTAGGACCCCTGTAGGTATCGCCATCTCATGTGGACGCTGCTGGACACTAGGAGTCAACCGTATGGTCCTCCAATCCACCTGCCTATGAAGCACTACCTCGGCATATACCATTCTACAAATAAAGAGCGGAACCTCATTCCTCTCGTTCATCGCCTGGTTGTATAGGACCTGCCACACCTCCAAACACCGCCTCCCGAACTGACGGTTCTTGCAATATCTCATGTTCGCCTTGTTTGAAGTACGATTGTTATTATGACGGTGCAACGGGAATAACTTCCCAATGTGGCACCATTCAATGAATTGTTCACACGTTGCTAGAGTCCACGGTTGCGATGCACCTTCCCACCCTCTGAATGCCAGCTTTGCTGGATTCAATAAGACGTGGACCCTCTTATGTTGGACGTTTCCATGCCTGGGCCGTCCCGCATCCTTTTGCTTTTTCCTCTGCTCTGCCGCCGTGAGTGCTGGTTGTTGCCGTTCCATGTCTGCTCGTGGTAGATCGTTCTTCGAAGTCTTCCGAAGGTGCAAAATTAAAACCCTACGACTACCCCAGAACCTCAATCACATTTACAAATTATAAACATTTACAAAATTCTCAAATGTAATACACAGACACCATAGAGTTCGAGAGAATAAAAACAAGGACACGTGTCAGAGTGCTGGGACCCACCTGAGTACCACGCAATCAGCTACCCGGGGGCTGTTGAAGGCAAGGTGCTCAAAGGGGGGGGAGTGCAAAATGAGGTGGGAAATCGCCCTTTTATAGTCACGGGCGCCAGGGAACGGGCGCGAACAGCCTGCTACGGGCGCGAGCGGAAACCCGACGGGCGCGCGCGGGCACCGACGGCGGGGTTTCGGCCGTGTATCCGTCCGCGCCCGCGCGGATATCAACGGGCGCGAGCGGTTCAGTGGCGGGTATATGACGGGCGCGCGCGGGTTTTACCGCGCGCGAGCGGGTACCGACCCGGTCTTCGTCGGGCGCGAGCGGGCGTCGTCCGGGTACCGAAGGGGCGCGCGCGCGGACGTCGACGCGGGCGCGCGGATATTTTCGGGCGCGATCCGAACTGTACGGGCGCGACCGTCGGGCGCCAACACTGAATGGACGGGCGCGAGCAGTGGGCCAGGACGGGCGCCACCACAACCTAGAACACTGTTAAAAATCAGAGTAACCAAAGAGGACTTGCAAATTCAGAGTTAAAAAAGAATACTTTATTTATTTTGGAAATGTATCACTTCATTGTAATGTCGATTACAGTGCCATGCACTCTAGGTACCGGTCCTCTAGGTCTTTCAAGTGCGTCTCGAAATGGTTCGTTTGAGCACTAGAGACAATGGTGGGGACACAAAGTATTGCCATCTCCTTCTTCAGTTCTTTGATGAGATCGCCAATCTCACAGTCAAGTTCTTCGACAGTCGCTTGGGTTGCCAACTGCTCTTCAGTGGTTGGAGGCAGAGGGCGTCCATTCTCTGCGTAGGCCACCAATTTGTCACGGCGAGAGATCCAATCCTCGAAGAACTCAATCAGTTGACGGAGTCGCTCCAGCTTTGACCAAATAACTGTGTCCGTTCGTTGTGCAGTGCCCGGTGGAGTGGCACCATCCGTTAAACTCATAATGGACTTGATTTGTTGGCAATTGCAGGCGTTGGAATTCATGTTGGACGGTACAGCGAATGTTGCGAAACCCACCGTAGCACTAAGCAATCAGCTACCCTTGGGCTGTTGAAGGCAAAATGCACAAAGTGAGGGGGTGCGAAATCAGTGGAGGAGGGTGGCAATTTATACTCACGGGGCCGACAGTGTGGGCGCGAGCAGGTTGGGCGCGCGCAGGCTGCTACGGGCGCGCGCGACCGTGATCGGGCGAGGGTAATCGGGCGCGATCACTGTGCGCGCGCGAGACAGACGACGGGCGCGATCACAGCGAGCGCGCGACGGGCGCGGGCGACCCTGATCGGGCGAGGGTAATCGGGCGCGATCACCGCGCGCGCGCGAGACTGACGACGGGCGCGAACAGCCACAAATGACCGGCGCGAACAGGCGCAAAGACGCGCGCGGACACGACGACGGGCGCCACCCATGGTAAACAGTAGTAAACTGTGAGGACAGTAATTTTGCTCGCGGTCGGGAGCCCGTCCGATAAGCGTCCGTCCGATAACCGTCCGTCACGTTCGTCACGTGACTACACGACAATTTTTTGGCCCGTCCGTCCATTATGACAACCATGCTCTACACGAAAGCTATAGGCATGGATTTTAGATTGAACATTGCATTCTGTGTGTGTAAGATTGCACATTACCTGCCTAGGCGCCGGACTCATCGCAATTCCAGATGCGCTCGGGCGGGTAATGGTGTAAGTAGTAGAGCTGCTCCAAGTTGTCATACAGTGACTTCACGTTTTCGGGACATAAGGCTTTCGCCCGAGCAATTTCGAGTCCTTGCGAAGCTCTAATTGTCAATTCAGGGCAGGGTTGTTCATGGGACAAAAGGACCGGTCCGTCCGTCCGGTCCGCTCGTCCGTCCGTTAGGGGTCAGGGGAGGTCCGTTTGACCAGGAGTTACGGTTGACCACCCAAATGGTGAAATGGGAGTTACCTTGGCCACCTAGGATGCCACGCGTCTGACATGTCACCAAATATTCCACATATATTGTTGACTCGGGGGATGACGTGGCTAAGAGGAAGGGCGCCAACGCCTTGAGGGGGGCGCGAGCGCCTGAGAGGGGGGGCGCGAGCGTCTTGGGAAGGGGGGCGCGAGCGAGGGGGCGCGAGCGACTGCGAAGGGGGGACGCGAGCTGGGAACAAGAATCAACCACTGAAGGAAATTAAGACACTACTGAATTTTTCATAGTGACATAAATGAGAGAAGTTTCAATTCATGTCGAAACAAAATTACATTCAATAGCCTTAGCTAATGTTTTATGGACATTGACTAAGGTTAACATATAAGTATCTACGTATAAAATTTAGATATATATATATATATATTATATTTTTTTGTGTTTTTTTAAAATTATTTTGGAGACATATATATTATACTTTCTCTATATAACTTCTATATGTAATATGCTAATAGATGTATCACTTTTTTTTGTTTTTTTTGGCGGTGCGCCGCTCTGGATTCCTTCGAGTACCGGGCTTACCCAATGGTACTCTTACAACAATGTCTTCATCATCAGGTGCTTCTTCACGGCTATCTTCTGATGAGTAATATCCTTCTGAGGATTTCGACCCCTCGTCATCTCCATCTCCCCCCTGATTAGGCATATACTCCTCCACCGTGGAATGAATGTTGCGCAATTCGTGGTCAATTGTACCATCCACCACTGTGGTCACAATTCTTTTGATCTTCCGTCTTTTGGTCTTATCGGTGATTCCGTCCACATTCATTACGGGTAATCTACGTTTACCCACAGCCACAGGTAAAGACGGGGTAGTTCCAACAGTATATCCTGAAAAAAAAGGGCGAACGTTTGTTGGACCTTTCCGTGACCGTATCACTCCATGACGCGTCGTAGAAGGTCCAGCTGGTAGACTTCGTCCAGAAGAAGTGAGTGGAATGCTTGTATTCGGTGTTGGAGTTAATGAACCATGCCCAGTAGAAGTGCTTGAGCGAGGTGGGGGAGGTCGATCCAACCCTGCAAGTACTGCTCCGATTGAAGGTGTACTCTGGGGCAGGGGTGTTTGAAACAATCGGCCAATAGGAATTTCATCTTCTTGTCCATTTCTGACTGTCTCTGATTGTTCATTTCTTGGAGGGCTTTCATCCAAACCTCCAGACCTGATTGTTTCCTCAACATTTACTGGCAGAGTGGCTTGGAGTTGTTCAACTTCTTCTCCTCCCTCAACGTCTTCTGGAATTGGAATTTGCTCTCCAATGTTGTTACCCCCTTCTTCATTGTCATTGTTCGAAACGCTACGAACGGGGTAAATGTCATCATTATTGCCACCATCGTCGCTTTGATGCTGAGTCATTTCGACTTCAAATTCATCGTCAATATCATCGTCTGCCCGATCGTATGCGACCTCGCCTCTAGTTTGTATTTCATTGACAACGTGGTGAGGCGAAGTAGCTGCCTCTTCATCAAATCCTGCCTAGTCAAAAACTCCATTTGGCTGGTTAACGGGTTCAGTGCGTGGCATGTCACCATCACCATTGTCCACGGGTAACTCTGGATACTCATCATCCATAGTAGCAAGAGTGTAATGAACTCCACCGTCATCACCATCGCCTTCATTAACTTCAAGTCCGTCGTGGAATCCTTCATCTCCATCATCATCACATACGTCTTCATCGTACATGGCTGGCACTTCTTCATCCGAGTCTTCGGAGAACGGTTGGTTCTCGTACCAAAGAACAGGATCCGCTCCACGTCGTTCTCGAAGGAGCTTACTGTTCGTGTAAATGTACACCAAGTCCTCTGCCTTCTTCACGGCCAATCGGTTGCGAACCTTACTGTGAACAAAGGAATACATGCTCCAATTTCGCTCACATGATGATGCCAAGCATGTTAACGAAAGGATGCGCTTTGCTATCAACGGTAACGCATCGCCCCCAACCCGCTGCCACCATTGATGAGGTAGCATCTTAGTCTGTCGAATGTTTGGGGCCTCCAAAGGGCTGAATGGACCGGTGCGTTCCTCAAACTGTGTTAGCTCGAACAACACAGTATCGTGGTCCTGTTTAAGGGACTCACTCAAATGAATTAGCACTTGCAGGAGTGCACGCTTCGCAGCACTGTTAGTCAATAGCTCGTGGCTCTCCGGGAAAATGTAGGGATTCAAAATGGCGCCTGCGTAATGGAGATCTGTCAACATCATCTTCCATCTCTTCGTAAAATGTTTCTCAAAGCGCCCTGCTATAGCGGGGTCTAGGAAAAAAGGATCACCCCGTAGACGGAACACATGCTTCTTCAAATTATTCATGGCCAACCATGCCCTCCCCATTGCCGGTGTTTGTCCATCAAATGTCTTCAAGGTCACAACAGCCGGCTTCATAACATGCACAAGATTCTCACAACGTAACCAAAATGTCTCATCGAGAATGGTACTCCGTACTTGACATGCTAAGGTGTGAGCTCGATACCCGTTTGACCGATTGAATAAAGTACCCACATATTCGTCCCATTTCGGACTGGCTACCACCTGGATTAGTGCCTCCCTCAGTTCAAGCAATCGAACAATCATCAAGTACTGGCATCCAAATCTTGTCTCCGCTGGTAACAACAGAGACAACTTCGGGCTGAATTGGCGAAACAAAGCCATGGTGACATGACGGCGACGTATAAAATTTGGTATGCGTTTTGCCAAGGCAATCAGCTCTTTGAAGGTTGCTTCCTTCCCCCAATCTTCTAGTAAGAGGTCCATGATGTGAGCTGCACAACCTTGCTTGTAAATGTGAGGATAAGCTTCAACCACCTGGTCCATGGCTCCCAACATCGCACTAGCATTGTCGGAGCAAATCTGTACCACATTCTGCGGTCCAACTTCTTTGATGTACTCTTTCAATTTCCCAGCTATGTATGCCTTTGATTTCTTGTACCCCGTTGTATCAATGGAACCCAGGAATATATCTCCTGTTGGACACACAAGCATGACATTCATCAACGGCCGATGAACAACGTTGTCCCATCCATCCGAGCAAATAGTTGCCCCGTACAAGCTAATACACTGCTTCGTTTTCTCCTCTATTCTCAACTTGAGAAGCTGCTTTGTTGGCTGGATGTGCTTGGTTCGCATTGCGTTGTATGCTGGTGGACGGTACACAAAACCCGCTTTCGATGTTGCCTCCACAGCAGCGATAAAAGATGGATGTCTAACCACATTGAAAGGCACATTCGCTTCGTAAAAATAGGACGCCCATTTCTCATCCAATTCATTACGCATCCCAATCTGATAGGCCTCGGTAAAACTTTGTTGCCGCATAGATCTTGGTGTACATGAATCGCCTCTGCTTATAGGCGGAGTTGACTGAGACGGTTGAACTTGGGAAATCCTCTCCTCTTGGACCTCCTCCGTTCTCTGAGGCACTTCCGTAGATTGCTCAGCAGGCATAGACTGGCTAGAACATGGTGCCAAGTGTGCCAAGTGTGCCTCGCCATCACCACCATCAGTGCCGTATATCTCCGCATGTGTCATTCTTTTTGGTATTACATTACCACAATTGGCAAAGCGCCTAAATACGGCGGCGGGGGCCTTGGTACAATGACTCTTGCTTGAACCTTCACCCCATCCATAGTGCTTGAAAGCTCTTTGTCGTTTATAACGAAAGGTGAAATTGCACCACACACATTTCACATGGTCCTTATCAATGAACGTCCACCACGGAGCCCACTCAGCCGTCGACTGACGCTGTTGACCTGCCATTCTCCGTGTCTCTGAAAAAGTACAATGATCTCCTGTCTGCAAGTGTTAGTATGACACATGTGAGAAAAAAATGGTATGTGTAGACATCAACCACAGGCCAATGTGATGCACATAGTCTCAAGCAAGGAGCCCACAAGGAGTTCCGGGACTAGAGGCCATGATTTCAAATGATATTGGGCTTGGGCTAAGTTGGTGGCATTTATACTCGTGAGGGGGGGCGCGAGTTTCTCCAGGCGGGGGGGGGGGGGGCGCGAGCGTGTGCAGGGGGCGCGAGTTTCTCCAGGTGGGGGGGCGCGAGCTTCTCCATAGGGGGGGGGGGGGGGGGGGGGGGGGGCGAGCTTCTCCAGGGGGGGCGCGAGCTTCTCCAGGGTGGAGCGCGAGCTTCTCCAAGGGGGGGGGGGGGGGCGCGAGCTTCTCCAAGGGGGGGCGCGAGCTTCTCCAAGGGGGGGGGGGCGCAACCTACTGCAAAGGGGGGCGCGAGCTTCTCAGAGGGGGGGGCGCGAGCTTCTGGAAGGGGGGGGCGCGAGCTTCTCAGAGAGGGGGCGCGAGCTTCTGGAAGGGGGGGGGGGGCGCGAGCTTCCAGAGGGGGGGGGGGCGCGAGCGGGTTCAGGGGGGAGGCACCCTTGTACGAGGGGCAGTCCCGGTGAATGGGCCATACAGTTTTTTAATTTTTTTTTTAAAAACAATTTTTCATTCCATTACAAAACCAACAATACCATTTCATGTTCCACCAAGGCATGTATACGTCGAAAAAACGATTTATTAAAATATTAGAAATGTGCAAACAAGGCCACATAGGCAATCAAAATGTTCCAAACGTAATTCACTATGGAACTACAATGTGTATCTAAAACAACCATTGGGAGCTTGGAAGTTGTAAGGGGGGCTCATCAAATCATTCACAACTTTTGCAAGTGAAAGCCTCTTTGTAGGATCTTCGTTAAGCAAGCCATCCAACTTTGATGAGAATACAATCTTTGAGATTGAATCCTTGAAGAGTTCCGGGCAATCTTCTTCTCTCCATATCTTCTTTGCCAAATGGCCTACCGAAAATGCATCAGATAGCGTCGTACATGGATGCATCCTCTTCATGCGCTCCAAATTCCGTTCCTCATCATCTTTTTTGCCATATAAAAAGAACAACTCCGGTGCAACTCCTACCCTCCTCTCCTTTACTTGTACAAGTTCATCGGGGTCCATCACACCATAAGGGGAGGCCTTGTTCTCAATGACTCTGCTTGCCACACCCCAATCGCACACACCAATATATACTTTATCCTTGTCATGAGGTGGAAAGTGGAGTAGAATGTTGGATGGCGTTAAGTCGTTGTGGAGGATTTCAGCCTTATGGACTATGTCCATAACGTAGATGAGACTCCACGCCAATATTCCCCGGTTCTTTCGGTAGGCAACAATTCTTTGGCACTCTTCCATGGGCATATCCCTCGACTTCAAAATTTCTTTGTAATCTGTTGCCTCGGATGCCTTCTCATTTATCTTGAGGAAGTTGCGGAGGCAATCTCCATTCCACCACAGGGTATAAGCTTCCATGGTCTTAGCGTGAATGGCCCAAAATTTTATCACACCCGGATGCTCTACGGGGTTAACCGTGGCCTCAATCGCCCGTTCCTCTCGCTTCTTCACTTCGGTTTTAGCCTTGGAAAGTTTTCCCGCAAATTCTATGTGAATTGGAATTTTCTTCATATTGGCTATTCGCACTTTTCGCACTTTGCCATACCCCCCCTCGGCATTGAAGCCAGATAATGGCACAACCTTGGCCGTAACCGGAATCCATATCAATGCACCATACATGTGTGCTTCCAATGCTGAGTTCAATGCTTGCTCATTCCAAGGCATAATCTTTGTTTTCCCCTTAGAACATCTCTGACATGCCTCCTGAACCGTTGTCAGTTTTTGAATAAACACTTTGTCTTGGTTGCTCCATTCTTCGCCTTGTGGTTTCTTGACATGTGATTCAAACACATGAATGACATTTGTCGTAGCACTACTCACTTGTTGTGTCAACCACTTCGGGCTGTGAAAATACTTCGTCATGCAATCCATGTACATCTCTGATCCTTCCAATGCGCTCCAAAACTCCCTTTCCAAATCACGTTGGAGGTTGTAGATACCATCCTCTCCGTGATCAAGGTACATTGCCTTCAACATTCGTATGGTACGGGCCTTGTAGTACTCGACGGCCACCTTCCTGATGAAATGCGTATACTCCAATGGTGGATAACCGTCATCCTTCTCGTGCGCTGGAATACTCTTCTTCTTTTTACCCTTCGAGCTAGATGAAGGAGTAGAACCAATAGAACCATGAGGTGTTACGCAACTCATAGGGTCCACCGCATCTGGAGCATCCAAGTCCACATAGATAGGCCGCTTGCCGGAGCCTTGTCTAGAAGACATCGCAAAGTAAATCCCTGAAAAAAAAAATCAACAACTTCCCCCCCCCGCTCCAATGAAGACTTCCCACATAAGCAGTTCCAAGCAAGGCGTGTTTTCACACGTCAGGACAAGGAGCCGCAGTGGGAAGGAGTGAGGGGGGCGAGAGCTTCTCCCCACCTTATATAGTCCCCCACGGACCCGCTCGCGCCCCCCCCCTGAACCCGCTCGCGCCCCCCTGTACCCGCTCGCGCCCCCCTGTACCCGCTCGCGCCCCCCCCCTATACCCGTTCGCGCCCCCCCCCCCGTACCTGCTCGCGCCCCCCGACCCGCTCGCGCCCTTGTACCCGCTCGCGCCCGTACCCGTCCGCGCCCCCCCCCCCCCCCCCCCCCCCCCCCACCCGTTCGCGCCTCCTCGGACACGCTCGCGCCCCCCCCTTCCATTTGTTTTCCAACTAATTTTTTATTTTCTATTTTTCTTCTGGAAATAGTGAAATCTCTACACTACTTTCTAAGAGAAAAAAATAAAATAAAACAAATTAAAAAATAGAAACTATTGGGATTTTATACATGCACAACCTCTCATGCTGCTCTCTTCCACTCCATGCTGTTGATTTAATTTTAAAACGTCTATCTCCCAAACCAATTGCATCGATCCCTTCTTTATGATTCTTTATAATATGTTAGAGCATTGTAGGATCCGTATGTACAATGCATTATATTTTTTATTTTTTTAAACTCTAATCCTACGTATTTCTACACCATGCTATTCTTTTTATTTTATTCCTTTTATCTCTTCCACTCCATGCTATTGATTTAATTTTATTCCGTTTATCTGCCAAACCAATTGCATCGAGCCCTTCTTTATGATTCTTTTTTTTTTTTTAATAATATGTTAGAGCATTGTAGGATCCGTATGTTCAATGCATTATATTTTTTATTTTTTTAAACTCTAATCCTGCGTATTTCCACACCATGCTATTCTTTTTATTTTATTCCCTTTATCTCTTCCACTCCATGCTATTGATTTAATTTTATTCCGTTTATCTGCCAAACCAATTGCATCGAGCCCTTCTTTATGATTCTTTTTTTTTTTTTAATAATATGTTAGAGCATTGTAGGATCCGTATGTTCAATGCATTATATTTTTTATTTTTTTAAACTCTAATCCTGCGTATTTCCACACCATGCTATTCTTTTTATTTTATTCCCTTTATCTCTTCCACTCCATGCTATTGATTTAATTTTATTCCGTTTATCTGCCAAACCAATTGCATCGAGCCCTTCTTTATGATTCTTTTTTTTTTTTTAATTATATGTTAGAGCATTGTAGGATCCGTATGTTCAATGCATTATATTTTTTATTTTTTTAAACTCTAATCCTGGGTATTTCCACACCATGCTATTGATTTTATTTTATTCCTTTTATCTCTTCCTCTCCATGATATTGATTTTATTTTATTCCCTTCGTCTCTTCCAATGTTTTATCTTGTTTGGATTTCCACATCTCTTCTAATATTAATACACTAATTTTCTTGTAGTCAACATTATATTATTCATGGTGCATTAGATCAGTATTCCGTTATGGGATAACTCAGTTTCTAACCACCATGAGATTTATTCATCTTGATAACTTCTTTCATCCCATGTTATTCATCCCTTTTTATCTCGAGTCCCTTATTATAGTCATGATTGTTTTTCTATAATTTGATTTCTCATCCCCAAATTATTCAAATCAGTATTCCTTATTTTAATATCCCTTTTTAATTTTTAATTTTTAATTTTATTTTAGAGAGAAATGGTGAAAAAATCCATTGCATTTGTTTTTATTATTGTCTTCCAACCTTCTTCAATGGTACTCCTAAGGAAATGAGAGTTTGTTTTAAGGGGGGGACCCTCTCGCGCCCCCCCTTGATCCCGCTCGCGCCCCCCCCATACCCGCTTGCGCACCTCCCCCTGAACCCGCTCGCGCCCCCCCATACCCGCTCGCGCCCCCCCATACCCGCTCGCGCCCCCCTAACTCGCTCGCGCCCCCCCCGAGACCCGCTCGCGCCCCCCCCCCTAAACCTGCGCGCGCCCCCCCTTAATCCCGCTCGCGCCCCCCCCCCCGGCGCCGCTCGCGCCCCCCCGACCCCGCTCGCGCCCCCCCCCCCCCCCCCGACTATATAAGTGAAGGGGGCGCCCTCCCCCCCCCCACTTTTTAAGCTCCACCTTGGCACTCAGGCCTTGAACTACCTCGCGGTGGCTTATTGCTGAGTACTTGGGTGGGGTCTACAGCATTTTGACAGCGCCACGTACCTCGTTCTACTGTATTTTGTACGCTCATCCGGGAATTCGGGCCCTAAACTACCTCACGGTGGCTTATTGCTGAATACTTGGGTGGGCCACAAAGTATAATTACAATACCATAATCAACCACGGAGGAAAATTGTAAAATCAATTGGGGGAAGTTTTGAGGAGTTGGTGTGTTTTTTAACACACAAAACTTTACCAGTACACCACGATGGAGGGAAACCCAGATCCGGCGGAGGAAAGGCCACTCACCAAGGCCGAAAAGAAAAAAATCAGAGATCGTGAACGGAAGCGTGGTGGTAAGAAGATGAAGAAGCGGCTTCATGTGCTGAACAACCCGACAAAGTTGGCATTTAGAGGTTGGCAAGATGAGCCGGAACCGTGGAAATATTCCACATGCGAGGAATTCATTGAGTGGTGCCACATCACAAAAATATTTCCACATGATCGGCACAGAAAGCACAGGATCTCAGACAAGGCTAACCTCTATTATTGCTTGAATGCGGAGTTTGTTGAACGTTCTATACAAGTTTACCAGCATCTATACAAGCAACGATGTGTTGAACGCAATGAAGTACCATTGTTCATTTGCAGAATGGTGTATGCTGAGGTGGTGCTTCACAAAGTGGTGGATTGGTCCACCATCAAATCCACGCCGAGTGTTAGGGCGCCGACAGAGCGTGACATTCCCAAACAAAGGAAATACGCAGATGGTGGCCTGGGGAAAAAAATGAAGGAAAAAACACAAGTGCGGGAGCCTGATACAGCAGAGTCTGAACCAGATTCTGATTCCGATGGTCGTCGTGGAGAAAGAGTGCCACGTAGAATTGCAGCACCAGCAAATATGGCTGTAGAGCCTCCAATGAACCATCCAGCGGACGTCATAGAACCTCACGACGATGCGAACACCATCTTCGTGGAAAACGACCCAAATACGGCAGCTAATTTGGACGTGGTCGGAACTGAACCTACGATGGTTCTTGGCATGCCGGTTCTAGTTAGAAATGACCAGTCTAACCAAACCGAGGAGGTCGGGGAGTTGCAATTACAGGTTATAGAAAAGGATGGCTTCATTGCAGAGTTACAAGAGACCATCCGAAAACTACAATTGGAATCAGCAGCAAAAGATGCAGTAATATCAGATTTGCGCAATCAATTGCAAGAACGAGAAAGACCTCAGTCTTCTCAAGCCAATGATATACCTGTAGTTCAAGATCCAATGTTGGTGGATGAATCTTACATCAACAACACGGTTGATGTTGCGACGGCCGGTGTGTTGGAGAATATTTCCACTCCAGCAAAACGACGACGAGTTGGAGTGATATTGCCTCCACCAGCCCCATACCCGCGACCCTATGTGGACATCAATGGACCATTAAGTCAAGATTCCTTGTCATTTCCACCCAATGCTCTAACGGGAGAAGTGGAGACATTGAAGAGAGCCAATAATGATTTGCGGCTCCTTGTTTCTAAGTTTGCTAAAGCATACTACGAGTGGAAAGTGGCAACCATTCTCAGCGTTGATCGCGGTCGCCAAATTGCATTAGAGTTCAAGAAGATCGACGAATCGTACTTGCAACACAACAGACGAAGGAATTTTGGCCTCACTTCATGGACTAACGCAGATGATATGTATCCAGATAACATGCCAAAGCAAGAATCGAATCCTGAACTCATAGATTGGGCCCAGTTGAATTTCGATGTGAAGAACGCAACTTCGTGCCATGATCTTCAAATGAAGGAAGGAGTTAATAGCAGAAAGCTTTGGCCAAATCCTCAATCGTGGGTGATGGATGGTTCAAAAGAATGTAGTGTGTGTATAAATACATTTGGTCCTGAGGGTGGATGGGCAGTTGGATCATGTACCCACATGTTCCATCCAATGTGTTTAATTAACATTTTTTTGGTAAGGAGATTTTGCCCGGTGTGCAAATCCCCGTTCCATGAACGCTTGTACGAGGTTTTTGGACTCACTCCATACATGCCACCAAGCCATGAGAGAAATCCCGAAAACACACCAGGTGAACAGTACCGCAACATGTGGGGGGAAGATTTGATTTGGAGTTGGCGGGCCCAGACTCACTCGGTCTTCAAGAGCAATGTAAGTGACGAGTTGGGGTGGGAGGATGACCCCAATCAGATTGTGAGGGTGGCAAAGAAGATAATTGGATCAAAGAAGGAGGACCAAGGGAAACGAAATTTCTTCTATCAGACTTTGAATGGATACTGGGATCCGAAGCATAGGAAGTTCCAACTTGGTAATCACCCAAAAGGCCTCATATGGAACAAGGACGGGGAATTGGTTACAGACCTCGAAGGTCAATTCATGTCTTTGACCGCCCGAGATGCAGTCCAAATGTCTCTTTCGGAGTGGAAGTTAATTTTCAAACATGAGGCTGTTGACTTTCTTCTGGAGGAACACTCTCCACAGACATTGCGTACATTGAGAGAATTGAGGAACTCGCAAATTTTGCGTTCTCTCAGTGAAAGTGATGGCCCATTCCGGCGGACACGGACGAGAGCCAGGCGCAGCTTGACGCTGGACGATGGAGCGGGACCAAGTGGCATAGCGGGAGTAGATGCAGATGAATAGGAATAGTTACAACTTAGTACTAAGTGACTAGTTTTCATATACTACAGTTTTTGTAATGTTTTGGTTTGAATTGGTAATGAAATGCTTTTACTTTCATAAATGTATACAACATTGCAAAGTCCATGTATTTTGGCTCACGAGTATCTGAATTTACACATTTGTCATTGCGCTTAGCCCCAATATATTATTCTGATGAAAATGTTAGTTTTTTTTGCATTGTCAAAAATTTACTATTTACCCCGCTCGCGCCCCCCCTGAACCCGCTCGCGCCCATTCCCCCTGAACCCGCTCGCGCCCCCCCTTGAACCCGCTCGCGCCCCCCCTTGAACCCGCTCGCGCCCCCCCCTGAACCCGCTCGCGCCCCCCCCCCCCCTGAACCCGCTCGCGCCCCCCCCCCTGAACCCGCTCGCGCCCCCCTGAACCCGCTCGCGCCCCCCCTGTACCCGCTCCCGCCCCCTACACATGCTGGCACCCCTTTTGCATATGTGGAATTCCCCGTCATCGTTCGTTGTCCATGTCATCAATATGTTTCCCCTATAGGTAAGTTGTAAAAAAAAAAACTAACTTAGTAATTTTCCTCCTCCCCTCAATGTCCGATTATGTCCGGGGACCGACCGGTCCGTCCGTCCGTCCGTCCGTCTATGTCCGGAAATTTTGCCCATGTCCGTCCGAATAGACAACCCTGATTCAGGGTGGCGGCGCTTGAACCAACGCATCCACCCGCCACCTGGAATTCCATCTTTGAAGGGCGTCGACCTGTTCTTCGTTATCTCGTAAACCTTCATCTTCAATGCTCTAGGGGATAGCCCATATCCACGATCACACATGCGGATCAGATAATCGACTATCAGGGACTCCTCTGCAGGGCTGAGCACGGCCTTTACTCCTCTCTTTCGACTCCGCGTACTTCCATCACACCAGCTACGGAATGTAGTATAAGGTATGTGATGGTCCCTTGCTTCCTTCAGCATGCTGTATCCATCGTCCACAGCTGCCAGTGCCATGTGCAATTGCTGGTCAGTCCAATTTCCATTTTTCCGAATCCTCCTTCTTCTAACTCGTGGGACTTGGGGGCCGCTTTGCTGCTCCGAACCGTGTGGGGTTCCTGTAGGTTTGGGGAGGGGTCGCAGGGTGACAGAACCGGGCGCTCGATTGGTGAACAGATTTATGCCTGCAACGGTGGCCACACTGCCACCGCGCTGCCACTGCTGCGAAGTACCGGCTCCCTGCGGTATCCTTGTCCGCACTTGTCTGCGTGCTGGCGACAGGCTGCCTACAAGCACCTGCGAGCGAGTCGTCGTCAATCGCACCCCTCCGGAACTCGGTGCGACTCCTTCCGACAAGCTCTGAAACCCAGCGGGACTCGAGTTGGGCACAGCCGATCCTCCTTCACTTCTCACCCTTGGCCAGCTTCGACGGCGCTGTGCTAACTCCAGGGGTGTATAGTCATCCGGCTGTGTGCATCGACGAGCAGCATCTTCATCACTGCTACTTGAGTCTCCCTGATCCCCGCTCTCACTATCAGCTTCCATTGCGTACGCTGCTTCTTCTCCCGAGTATTGAAACTCATCGTCACCTGCCAGGTCCACGGCAGACATCCTGGTGGCTGCTGGTCGCACCTGCACAAGTCATGAAGTAAGCAGTTAGAAGTTAGCAGCACTAAACCAGCAGTTAACAGCAGTAAACCATGAAGTAAGCAGTTAGCAACACTGAACCAGCTAGTTTTTGAGTCCGACCTTCTTAGATGTGCTTCGTCAATTGCAGTACTCCCTCGCAGTGTTCTCTCAGTGTGAGATCGAACCAATGCTGAGACCATTTAAGCTGCCTCCGAATTCAGATTGAGAGGATGTATGTTCGTGCTCTCCATGATATACATCATGGACAGAATGCTGATTCAGTTTGGTTATTATTGGAATGGAATTATGTGTGGCGGCTGTGATCTAACTGCCATCTTCTAAACCATGAATCGCCTTGCCAACATTGGAAAAGTGCTTTAGAGAAAACTCATTTTAGCTTCCAACCATGCAGTATTTAAAATATCAAGCTACACCAAAAACCAATTTAATCGGGACCCATGCATGCACCCACTACATCCTAAAACTGCCCATTTAAAAACTTAATAAAGCTGGCAGCGCCGAAAATCTTGGATTTCAGTCTGCCTGTTGGCGGTTTTCGTACAGATTTGCCTCGCGCTTCTGGGGGGGTGGCCGTTTTATGGCAGTCGACCTTAAATACCTCCATTTAAGTCCCTTAAGGCTGATTCACACTTGGCCTTATGAATTTTTTTAGCGAAAGGGATAAGACCGGTTTCTAAATGACGAGGTGGTTTTGTTCACACCGTACGAGCTTTGTATAGTGGTTTTCGTATATATCTGCGGTTCGTACGTATTTCATGTTCAGGGAGGGTCATGGATACGTAATGATGTTTGCCATGCTGGCTAGTGGAGGTGTTTCTTACCTGCTTGGCCACAGGGAGTTTTCGAGACGTTAGCAGGGCTAAACTGTGAGGGGCCTAATCGGTGGCACTTTAGCCTCGGTCAATTTTTACCTCGCAATGATCTTCAAAAGATTAGCCCCGGTAATGGGATCATTTTGAGGGGCTAATCTCAGAGTACATAAGAAATCCAAGATTTTTTGCTTCATGTGTAAAGGGGGGCTAATGACGAATTAGCCCCGGCTAACGTCTCAAAAACTTCTTGTGGGCAATGTTACGTATTGCTCGGAGTGTCTTATCTGTGTCTTGCATGTCTTGTCTACCCATGACTTCTTGTGTCTTGTTCAGTGTCATTTCAGTGTGTTTATTTTTAGAGGTCAAGTATATCTACACCTGCAGTGCATTTGCCCTAGTTGTACGATGCAATTGCTATTGCTAGAATTGATTACCTATGTGCTCGGGAGTAGTTTTGATGTGAATTTGCATAGTAGTGTTGCCGTTGCAAGGCGCTAGAGATGTTGATCGGAGGGGCTTTCTGTGCGAACGTCTCAGAGTGAGCGGTATCGGTGAGTGCACATTGGTTTCCGGATGTCTTGGAGGCGATGGCAAGTGTGAATCGGAGTTCACGCAGTGTTTGGTGTGCTATAGCGGGTTAATATGTTTCGGCATTTTAACCATAGTGGCTACATGATCAAAGATTATCGTAGGTGCCTACATAGATGGCATCAGAAGACCCCACTCCCAGTCGACGTCATTCAGATTTTCCTGCATTCTGAAGCATCTTTTTCCATGTCATTGTGCTCCGAGTAGGAGCATCTATGCACAAGATCCCTCCCCCCTCTAATATCTTCATGTCCTTGCAGTCGATGATGTGGGTCAAATGTGCCAGATATGCAGATTCTCGTTGTGGTTTCATGTAGGGTTTAGGGTTAGAAGTTTGCAATTTCAACTTCCCTAACTATTGTGATAGAGCTTTGATTGTGTATTCTGGATTTTTCTTTAGGGAAGGCCCTCTATATTCAATGGATCCCAGCATAGAACCAAAGTCTCTTCCGTTTTTACGGCGTGGTTACTGCTACAGTTGCTTCATGATCCCCATTACACTTCTGTTGTCGCCGCAAAAGACGATGCAGAGGATGATGCAGACGACCAACTAGCAGTTGTTGTGGAAAATGCGATGGACCCTATCAATGATTTGAATGCACTATTGAGTGTGGGGCTCCGGAATTACAAGTTGTTTACCACGTTCCCCATGTTTAATGAGGATGTAGGGTTCTGGGTGAGGCCTAAGTCAACGACGTGGTTTAGTAGGCTTTGTTTGATTTGTTAAAGCTGGTGATTCAACGTCAAGACACTAGATATAGAATAACAATTTCCATATTGATACGCGTGGCATGCACATTATTCAAGTTGACACATGATGCCAGCATGATAATATGTAGCAAAATGTTTGAAATAGACAAGAGTATGATGTCTATTTTATTTCGTGACAGGGTTGATGCTATCAACGATAGCATGCAACATGAAATGATCAATTGGCCAAGATGCAATAGATTGCAGCAGAGCTAGTCTGATTTTAAACGTCTCTGCGGCCTACATGCCGCAGTTGGTGCGATAGACGGCACATGTACATGTGGCTATCTCCAAACCGCAATGGGCGTCAACGGATTATTACTACTTTAAATTAGGTGGATACTCAATCAACTGTGAGAGAGTCATAGATAGAAACAAGTGTTTTCTAGACTTGTATTTTGGTATACTTGGCTCTACCAATGAGTCAAGGATGTTGCGGAGGTCGTTATTGCATCACATAGCCACATACAACAATTTGTTTGAGAGGCAACATGCAGTAGATGGCTTCTCACATTTTCTTATAGGGACTCCGGTTATCTCTTGTTGCCATGGTTAATGGTCTCCTATTGAGGACCAGGGCAGTTGAGCGTGGCGGAGGAGCTCTTCAATCGACGGTTACGGAGGGAGAGGTGTGTTGTTAAAAATGCATTTGATGTCTTAAAGCAAACCTTTCGGGAGTTGCTAATTCTCAAGTCGTCAGTACAGAGAACGTTCCCCCCTGATGTGATCTTATGCTGCACTATATTACATAATGTCCTCATTGGTCAGTCTGACGAATATGTGGAGCACTTGTTGCAAGTGATATGTCAGGAAGGATTGGAGTGGGAGGTAGTAGATGATGGATTTGGAAATGCGAATCATGTAGTCTTTGTTGAGGGCAGCGAGGTGCGTCGAGGAAGCTATGCGAGGGGACCGCAAAGAGGTAGTATCTTTGGTGCATTGTGCCATATTAGGTGGGAAGTGTGTAGGGTCTTCTGTCTCAAGTTCACTCTCTCCATCATACTTGTTTTGCGCACTTGATTGAGGAGTTCGGTAATTGGCGTCATGCGGAGCTAACAAATCTCTAACATGTGGCGGCTAAATCATGGAACGATTCCCATACCATTCATGGATGGACTCGTACACGTCTTGACCAAACTCCTGGAGAAGTCCTTTGGCCTTTCACTCACCTAGATTCATATCCCAGTAGTCAAGTACTTTGCGTCTAGTTCTACTTAGATAGTCTGCAACTAATTTGTAATTTGGCACAATTTGGTTCCACTTTGTTTTGCAAGCAAGGCCGTCACACAAAATTGGAGAGAAATCTGCAGAGTTTACAACATGCGACACCCAATTCCATTTGCTAGTTTTGAGGGTCATTAGGTCGTGACTATCAACAGTGTCAAGGTACTACAAATACATATCACATTCAGTAGCGCTGAAGGTTGGAATCTCCTGTAGATTCCATTTTGGTATTTTGTCCTTTCTTACACGCTTTAGAGGACTTGGGCCAGTCATAGTGTGAATAGGTGCTAGACCTCCACGGGGCAACGCTAGTGGACGAAGACCATGAATAATAGATTGAGTTTGGAAGAGATTGGGTTGCAACATGAAACCTGGATAAGTATGCACATGTTATCATGTTAGAATATTTTAATCTACATACTCATTGAATCATCGGAGTGGTGCATTGTCAGATACCCCCTCTGTCCCATAATGACTTTCTCATAGGTTCTCTAAAATCTACCTCCACAGGTAGATTTGAGTGAACCTACGAGAAAGTCATTATGGGACAGAGGGAGTACATTGTTCATATTCAAACTATCATTTAATAACATAAGTTCTTGAAATGCAAACTAGAAGAGTAAATTCAAACATACCATCAGTTGGAAGTGCCATGGAAGCATCGTACATTTCACTGTCCATATGATTCATAGAAATCTAGATGAGTAAACCTGCACATGAACTCTGTCAATTCAAACTTCATTAAATTCTTGTTAGCCTTCTATCTATATTCATAACCATTGACTTACAACTTGTTGTGCTACAATGCAGCAACTCTACCAAAATTGTTGGCATTGTCGTAAACAGACTTAGGACAGACGGCCTCAATTTTGCTCATTCTACGGAATTTAAAAATTGCAAGGATGGGCAAAAATAGTGCTCTCTCTAAATATGGTAAACCATCCTATTTCCGACAGAGATATGAAACCAACAGTAGTTAATTTTCTATTATCGCATGTGCATAAGCTAATTACCGGCATGTTGAGTGCATGATACAAATTTTAGACATATACGCCGGAAATAGGTGCAATAATGAACGATTTCAGAATCCTTTGAATATGTCTATAGATATCCAATTTGGCGCTCATTAATGGCTGCGTATCGAAAAATGGATTACTTTGGTACACATGGGATTACTTTGGATTACTTTGGTACACTTTGGTACACTTTGGTACACATGATTTCTTCGCCACCGGTTCATAGAATGGCGGATATGGGCACTTTTGCAACCCCTTTTCAGATGAACAGGGAGTGGCCACCGCATGCCTTGCTTGACAGTTTAACCTTTTTCTAATTTTTCACTGTAGTATTTTTGTTAATTACAGACTAATTTGGAAAAATATTACGATACTTGCAATGCATTCAGAATACTTTTTGACATCTTTGAAAAATCTTTTCCACCTCAAATTTTGTTGCCAACATACTTCAGTTACAAATCGTGTTGGAAATAGGATGGTTTACCATACCACAAACACGTTCGTCTCCTCAAACATCAAAGAAGAGTGAACCCACCAAAAAAAATTAAAAAATTAAAAAATTTAAAAAAAAAAATTAAAAAAAAATTGAATAGAATTGACAATGCGATTACAACAGTGGAGGCGGAATGTCAAACCTAAAGAAGGTGAAGGTCCGAGTGTGTAGGTATGCAGTCATCACTTGCCCTTGCACTGTGCAAGCATTCAGTTGATAACAAACTCCATGCTCATGGTCTAGAACTTGGTGCATGCGGGAATGAAGGGACTTGCTATTAACCCTTAAACGTCAAACCCAGCCCGAGGGGCTGGGTTTTTTTTTGAGAGAATTTTGCTCATAACTTACACTCCATTATACCAAATTGGATTTTTAGAATGTCAAACTGAGCACCTTAAAGAGATCTATACTTTCTTAGAATAGAGCTCAAGGAAATTAAAAGTAGAATAATGCTTAAAATGGAGTTTAAAAGAGATTTTGGGAGTGGTATCAGGAAAGCATATGACGCTTAAGGGTTAATTAGTCTTTATCCAAGGGCAAAGGATGGGCAACGTTTTCCGTATTGTGCCCACAGCAGTGAACAGTATGTAGCACTGCAACTTTGATTCCAGAATCTATGAAATTTGATGATTTGTAATTATGTAAAAGCTAAACATAGAGGCAAAAATTTCTGAAAGCTAAAAAGTGTTTTTTGGTTAAAGCCATTCTTATCCTCCTGCCACCTTGACTGCCACGTAGGTTTGCGTTTACTAACTCATATTCGTGTGAACACGCCGCGACTTAACACCCTAAAGCCCCCTTCTCACCAGGAGTTTCGAAATTCCAGACGATTACCCCGTAACTCTGCAACCACTGAAAAACCCCGAACGCGTTCACATGAAAAAAATTTGTTACGAGATATTTCGGATTGGACGGGGGTGGGTATGGGGTGGCATGGAGTCAGGGGTTCACATCGGAGTGGCACAAACCTCATCATGGTTTGGGAGTGACTGGACGTGAAGCGAGAGGAGTGGGCGAACTGAAGTGACCCGTCGGGATTACTTTCCCGGGCAGGGCGGGCAGTATGTGGGAAAACAACGGGCAGCTTTTGGGGCAGGAAGCCAGGATTTTGAAATTGTTCCTTTCTTCCTCCTCCGAAGTCGGAACGACTTCATTTCTCTTCTCTTTGTTTTTGCTTGTGCTGCGCATCTGTGTTTCTATGATGGCAGTTGCCCACTGTTCACGCATTGCTGCCGTCTGCATTTAGCAGACAACCTGCGTATCTTGTGCTTTTGTCGATGCTAGTGTGTTGGAATCCTTTACCTCATGTGCTGGGTTCGGACTGAGCTCTTGTGGTGAAGCTGCCTGGGTGGACGCTTCCGAATGTTCTCATTTCCCGCGGTGGCAACGTCCGGTGCTGCGTGAATTCTCCATCTCCTTCCTCTAGAGCGCCACACAGGTGCTCCAGGTACGTTTATTGCCGATGACGTTGATTCATTCATGACGTCGTTGTTTGATTTTATCCTAATTCATTCTAATTAGGTGTAGTCGTTTTCCCATCGATCACATTAGAAGTTTCTAATCAAACTTGTGGTTGCGTGTCTTCAATTGCAGATCGCCTTCTGGTAAGGTCGTGCATACTTCTGCTCTCAGGAGCCAGGTAAGGTCTTCCACACAGAGTCCAGATCGTCTGTAGCCGGTTTTCCTTTGTCGCCGAAGAGGGCATTCTTGCAGCTGCATTCCGTAGGTCCAGTGTGTGATCACCCGGTCCCCTGTCCCCTCTAGGGTTTCCGAATCGTAGTCAGGAAGCCGTAGTCCCCGATGGATAACCGACTAAACGCTGAGAACGTCGCGTTTTTTCTCCCCTCCCTAGTTCTGCTGTTGCAGAATGTCGTTGACGGCATGTTCCGCCCCCCCGAGTCCCTTCCGCCAGATGAGGCAGATGCTCCCGTCGATGTCCATCAGGTCCATGATACACTAGTGCAGTTGAATACAATAGTGGCCTCCGTCCTTCATGACTTCCGGATTGTCCATCCAACCACCCTGCTCGAGCAAGAGCTCCGCTGGTGGGTGCTGCCGAGATCAACGTTGTGGTTTTCCAGGTTCGTTTTACAGGAATATGACGACAATAGATGGCTCGAAAACTTTCGCATGACAAAGTCTGCTGTCTACAGTTTGACTAGTCTCCTGCGCCCTAACATAGAGAGACAGAATACGCATTACAGGCTCGCCATCCCTCCTGTTGTCCGAGTAGCATGTGCTCTCTTTAAACTGTGCCAGGGTGCTAGTCTATTGCTTTGCAGTGAGTTTTTCGCAGTGGGCATGAGCACTGCGTTGGGTATAATTAGGGACGTCGTTAAGGCCATCAATGTCGAGCTCCGATCTGAAATTCGGTGGCCTACTGGCAACCAATTGCAATTCACCATGGGTTCTTTTCGGGAGTTCAGTGGATTGCCCGGGGTCGTTGGGGCGATTGATGGAACACATTTCCATATTCGCAAGCCCAACGATTCCCCGGAAGACTACTATTATTTTAAGAGTGGTGGTTTTACTATGCAATGCCAAGCAGTTGTCGATAAGGCACGGAAATTTATCGACCTCTCCGTGGGCATGCCTGGATCAACCAACGACGCTCGGCAACTGAGGCGATCCATGTTGTACGAGAGAGCTACTTCCGGCAACCTTTTTAATCCTGCTGATGCTGTTGAAGGGTTTACCCCTTACCTCATCGGCGACAAGGGGTACCCTGTCTTCCCGTGGCTCATCACACCGTACCGAGACATACCTGGCGGGCGTCGCTCTGTCCAGGAGCAGCTCTTCAACCGCCGGCTGTCAAGGGCTCGCAGCGTTGTTGAGAATGCCTTTGGCATTCTCAAGCAAAGCTTTCGAGAGCTTCACTCGGCAACGGATTTGCATGTTAGACTGCTGCCAGACGTCGTCGTCTGCTGCTTTATTTTACATAATTTACTTCTCGACCAAACGCCGGAGGAGGTTGACAGGCTGCTGGCGATGCTTCAGCGAGAAGGGTTGGCAGTCGTGGTTGATGAGGACCCTGTTCAGGAGAGACCTGCGGAAGAGGAGCCCCCAGACGAAATTCAAGGTGAAGCCAAGAGAACTCGCTTGGCTGCGTTTCTGGTACAACAGCGGGCTTGAATTCCTCAGGTTCACTGGGGAACGGGAGTGGAGGGGTGGTGATGGCTTGCGGGAGGTGGAGGTTGGGAGGGCGGGTGGGCAATGCTACAAATGCAGGCGCCTTGCTGCAGGTAAGAAGTCGACAACTCAACCCTTACTGGAAGCTTGAACAGATTGAATAATCTGTTACCTTTTATTACATTAAAGCATCGGCTTACATATAGAAGACATGGAGGACGTTACAATTTTTTTTTTCCCCATACATGGGGGTCTGGACTACATATAAAGGAGACATGGAGAAGAGAACGTTTTTTTTTTTCCCCCATAAGGAGGGATCTCGACAACACATATGTTTACTAATGTGTACCATGCACTTTGACTGTGCAGGTACACGGGAAAGGAGAACTCGCTAGAAGGACTGTAGAAGTAGACTGGTCATAGACGGAAAGTAACTACGACGATTCATAAGTAACGACATTGGAGGACAGCGAGGAACTTCACTCACACAGTGAGTAAAGCAGTAGAACCATTCTTTGTTTTCAATGTCGTGTCTTCAAATCCATATGCACTGGGTAATACCATTACTGGAGTGGGATGGTAACTCACATGGGGATGTTGTACTCTGCAGGTGGGAGATCTTCGTCTCCATCGTCGGTGCTGGGTTGCTGATCAGGTGCTGTTCCGGGCTCATTCATGTGTTCATTTGCGGTAGTGGAGGATGTCCCTTGCCCTCCCGCACTGGGGCCAACAGTGCGGGATATGGCAGTGGCCAAGCTCGCTATAGCTTGTACAACCATGCTCTGATTCATCAGAGAAATCCGAGTATGCTCTTGTGAGATACGGAAGTTCTCAAACGTCACTTTGTCCCGCTCCCTCTTGTATTCGAGCTGCTGCTGGAAATGTCTAGTCTGCACCTCAAGCTTCTCCCTCTCAGTCATTTTCTGTGTGTTGTTAATATCACTTAACACCTTCACCATTTTTTCAGCACTTTCGGTAACCCCCTCTGCCAAGGCACTTGTGTCTCCACTCTTTCGTTTCCTATGTCCTGTGCTCCCCAGAGTCCGCTTCAGTTCCGCTGCTGCGGATGTGGCTGTAGATGATAGAACATGTATCTGGGCAGCTGGCCTGCCCTGTCTAGTGACTGGGGGGACAGTCCCAGCCGGCGGAGAATGACCTGTTGCTTGAGTTCCCGCATGGCTAACGGTTGGGGCGGGATGTGGTCGACGTGCCTGCAGTGGAGATGAATGGACACCGGGCGGGTCGTTGAGATTAATCTCCTCTGCAGGGCCCCTATCGGATCGCAGCGGCGTTCCACACCGCCCAGCGTCGAAGGTGGACGCAGTGTTGAGCGGCCGGATCGGAAACCCACCCGGCATGTAATGGCCAGTTACTCCCGGCATGCCGTGAGTTGATGACACCTGCGGAGAATCGGTTGAGTTCAGGTGGATTGGAGACGCCCAACCTCCTCCACCATGGGCGAAAGTATCCTCCCCTGTTGTGTCGTAACTTGGTAGTGGTGTTGATTCCTCCGGAATGGGGGCATTGTAATTGGCATCATTCGGGTCCATTGTATCTCTAGCATTGGGGGGGTTAAGGGTGGCCTTATCTCTCAACCATTCGGCCATGTTTCTGTATGCAACAAAGTAGAAGGTTTTAGGAAGTTTATGGAGTTTCTTCTCCGCTGCAGTAGTCTCACGGAAGTATTCCTCGGAATTCCTTCCTGTGCGGGAGTGAAAATCCCAAATCCTCTTGAAATCTGCAAGGAGAGTGTTCCATTTGTATTTGCAGGCCTCTCTCTCTCTACGGACATCCCCCTCCCCTTTGTCAGCGTTGACGACCATCGCTATTTTCCCCCATCGCCCTAGCTCTGGGCACATCAGCTCACGTGCGTCCTCTACTGTCATGAGGTCCAAGTACTCCTGTCTCTTTGCTTCAATGAGACATAAAATCTCAGTCTTCGACCAGTTGGGATCACGATCCTTTTTTCCAGATGTGACACCCTCCTCTTCAGGGCCTCCTCCTCTCCTAACTCCTCTAGCCGGTGCCCTTCTCCCCTGCTGAGTGCCGGCACTGTTGCTCTCTGCATGGAAAACAACGGAACAGTGATTTTTTGTTAGTTGAATTCACATTCTCTGTGCAGTACTAATTTGGGCGTCGGAGGGGGTTGTTGTGGGTGTGCAGGAGGGGTGTACGGGACTGCTACATGCTAGGAATCGGGCGCAGCATTGCATTGGGACACACAGCAGGAACGGCGGCAAAATGAGAAGAGATAGCCTCGACTGCAACGTCGTCGGGAATGCATGCGTAGAGACAGGTCTGTAAACTCTAAAAGCATTCATTGTATCCAATGTAACACTTGAGTTGCAAATAAAAACTCATGTACAACTCAGACCGAATGACTTCGTAACTTGGCGAGGGGCATAGCCGAATTCTGAGAATTGAAAGAGGAAGTGAGGTCAAAAAACTTACGCTGTTGCATGCTGTTCGCAGGTAGATTTTGGGACGGGTCCGCCATAACTTCCTCTTCAGCGACCAGGCAGCTTCAAGCAGAATGGCGCTCACCGTGCATAGAAAGTAGAAACAGAAGTTCAGACCAGGTAGAAATCGATAGAGAAACAGTAGAAAACACCAAATTGCTACAGTAGAAGTGTACGGAGCAGTTGCATAGTTCGAGCTTCTTATGTGCCCTCGGGAAGTCCATCTTCCGGGCAGTGCAGTAGGGCAGTTTGGCCGGGCAACTAGAAACGAGGCGATTAATTTTGGCAGACCGCGTAATAAACTGAAACCTTACCACCAAGTTAATGGCCGTGAAAGAACGCCCTTCCATGCCTCCAGCTGTAACTACTTTTTTTGACTATTTAAAGGAATTCCACAGTTTCCGAAGCATTTTCCAAGCACCGCTTTGCCTACCCCTTGGCACTGTAGCTAAGTGATAGTTATGGCAGTGCCACACAGCATGGTGACTAGGCTCGGCATTTACCACCGTTGTATGGTGTGAAAGCCCTGCTCTGTACCACCCCCCAAACTCCACCGCAAGCACCCGCCCACCTCCTGGTGGGAAGGGGGCATAACACTAGCAGTCCTATCTCCACGTAAAGACAGGTGCAAACACACCTTAAGCTTCAAAGGTGAAGGACACACCTAGATGATTATTGTGTGACAACATGCTAGCAAACTTGTCGCTTCTCATTGACTAAGAATGTAAAAGATGTTTTTCCTTCTGTATTGTGTTGCTGCTAGTGCGTTCACTGTGATCAAACGATCTTCAAGAGGATGTTCATGAGGATGTTAATTGATCACTCCTATCTACGTAGCATGAAGTTTGAATCTGAACTGTCAAAGCTAAGGGAATGGAATCAATGCGACCCTGACATACTATCCTCGAGGGACTAGATTTCAAATATCAGCACCAGAATATGCATTATACTGATGCGTTTTCTTGCTGCAATTGAACAAAGGATTCGCTCTTGAAATTCATAGGAACATATATTCAAGTCGTACTCGAGATAAAGAAAGAAAAAAGAAAACTTCATGAGAATTAATTAGCTGGATTTCCCTTTTGATCTCTCGGTTTCAACTTGAGTTTTTCCACCGAAGTGCAGAGTTAAGGAGATGGCATGAGCTAGAGAACATAGGGTCCTGCTTCATATGTCTCATGTAAATCCCAACGGAAATCCGAGTCCGGATGGTGGAAGCGTTATACGGACTGTTAAAGTGGAAAGCCCCAGACATTAACTCCATTGCTCCCTTCAAAACAAGCACACGCAAGCAGTATGCCAACTCAAGGCTCCCAATTACTACCATGTGCGCTTCGAGCTCCATCACTACACGAGCATACGATGTCAAGGGAAAGCTCCGATGAATTTGAGTGATGACTCCCTTCAAAACCAGAATAGAATCATTGCGACCAACACATCCAAGTCAGGCTAGAAAATCCACACCTTTCGATGAGTTGTTAAAGCTGTTCACAAAAACTGTGTCTCAAAGAGCACAGCAAACACAGAATTTCCAAGAAAATGTATGTATAAAGCGGTTTTTTAACTGCGCAAGTACGGCCACATCAAAGGCCATGAATGGAAAAGAGCCAAGAAACTAGAATTCTAACAATTCAGCAAATGCAGCACCTCTTTGGCTGTGTCAATGTATCGGACACTCATCTAGCATTGAAGCCCCAACATTCCGTGACAGCCATGGGCTCAAAACTTGCCGGCAGCGCACGCCAACATTGCTTCACCAAACCAAATCCCACTCGGCATTCAGTAAAAGATGACATGCCTACAGAATTTGCAACCACGGAACATATCTACAGGTATTTCGTGAAGCCTCCGCCGCTGCTCAGTGGTTCACTCATCAGCTACAAACTTGAGTCGCCTTGAGCTCTTTTCTTCGACCTTGAAGTATCTTGTAGTTGGAAAACAAACCAAATTCAAGATAGGAATAAGAAATATAACTTTTCAAAGGTTCTGTAGACTGCTGAAACAATCAGACAGTGCAATGAGACCATCTGAAATTTACATCTGACACATGAAACACATGAGAAGACACCTTTGAGCGAGCCATATAAGAGGATTCACTCACAAGGGGGCTCTGAAACTATTCAAGTGCGGATGTTGGGATTCCAGGGGCAACGCAGACTGGTTGCATTGCTGGTGTCGGCTCCTTGGGAACTTCTGAAACTGCTTGTGCAGTTGCTTGAGGAACTGCTTGAAGAACAGCATGCGGGATTGTTTCAGGAACTGTTTGTGGAATTGACAGAGGAACAACTCGTGGAATTGCCTGAGGAACTGCTTGAGCAACTGCTTGAGGAACTGCTTGAGCAACTGCTTGAGCAACTGCTTGAGAAACTCCTTGAGAAATTTCGGCACGTTTGGCTTGTTGTTTAGCGATACGTGCTTGCTTCCTTATTTGTCTACGCTGTTCTTCCTCCTTCATACGAGCAGCATCTTCAGCAGCCTTCTTTCTGCAATTTTGAAATTTGAAAATCAGCAAATAGCTTGGAAGGAGCAGCCTAGATATCCAACCTGAACACGTTAAAATTCCAAATCCAATGGCCAAGGAGATCATCTAGAATATACATGTACCGAGATGCTTAATATTTTAAATGCTGTGATTTGACTTCAGATAATCTAGCATATCTGTTTAAATGTTACTCACACGATAAATGTGAAGTGCTCAAACGAAAACCAGTTCTTAAATAGTTATAGCAAGGTCATCAGACCTAGAAATGTAGTCGTGCGCCGCAATGGCAAACCCAGGTTTATACGAAAAGAGGAGTCCACGAAGTGGCTTATTGTCGATTGTAGCTTCAATAGTGTATCCGTAATGGAAGACGTCCGTAATCTTGGCCTCAAAGATTCGCTCAGCCACTGGAACAACATCGAACATCCCATACATGCTCGAACCTGGAAAATGATCATCTCCAGCCAGGCCAACAAAAGAAGACCTGAGTCCCATAAACAAAAGTAGGAGCACCCTGAACCAACACTTACCCAAACTAATTCGTAGAGTTCCTCTAATGTCACTTTACACTAGACCCAAAAACGGCACAACCACCACAATTCACTATTTACAAAGAAGCAAACTAATATTGCGAGGAAATAGCCGGTGGTTTGAGGTTTCATAAGTGATAATTAGTATCACATAATTTCAATATGGAAGACCTGAGTCCCATAAACTAAGGATTTTCTAAGAAAATGACGATGGGAGAGTAGATAGAATGTTTTACTAACCAACTGCGGATACTACCGGTGAGCCGTGGTCCTCCGACCCGCTTATTCCATCAGCGCCTTGACGCTTCCTCTTTAGTTCCTTCCTCAGTGATAACTTCTCTCTCCTTGGTTCAGACTCCGTCTTTTCTGCTTTCATTTCTGATTCCACATAAAGAAGCCATAAATTATCACGTAGCCATTCAGCTTTGAACCTGGATATTGTAGAGCTTTCCTAGCATGGAGGCAGAGAAAAATGTTTTCCACACATGCTATCAGCCAAGCCCTCACCATCAGGACCGATAAAATTATTTAGGTACAGAAAGAAACTTGAGAAGGAAAAAATGGGACATCAAAGTAGTACACAGAATATCTGCTCTATAAGACATCCGCCAAAGTTATACCTGTGTCCAAGTAATACATATCATCTAATGCTTCCAAGTTTTCATTGCATCCACCAATGAACAGAAGAATTCCCCGCTCGGTATCTACAACATCTCCAGCCAGAGAGAACCGTGGAGAAGGTCCGACTCCACTAGTTGTAGCCCTTGTCCACACACCGTTATCTGCACATCAGCCATGGTAGTTCGGAAATGTGGGTGACGGAAAAAACATCAAGCGCTTTCAACCATTCAAATGACAAGTTTCCAAACGCTGCAACTAGGGAACTGAGAGATGAGGCCTGTATGCAGATCATTGATTAAGATATAATCAAGTGTACGCAACGTCTACAATCCCGAGTAGGCAGATAGCAGAACATACCAACATTAAGGACGTGAAGGTCATCGAAGAGCTTTCGATCGTCTGTAAAGCCTCCAAAAACGAACAGGTACTTTCGGAGAGCCACAGTAGTATGCCCAGCTCGAGGAATAATCTTCTGCCCACTAGTTCTCAACTCTTTCCAAACAAAGGAGTCTGAAAACGAATCCCACATTCCATTTATGATTATAGACTGGTAAAGACATACATCCTAGAAAAAGCAGTGCCATAGCAATCCATTGCAATAGCAGTAATTTTAATATTTAATAAAAGGCAGTGCCAAAGTTTAGCAAAGCTACAAAATCAGTTTGCACAAGTCAACATAATAGATCTCACTTAGTCTCCAAAATGCTGGAATACTACTATCCATGTATGTGGCTAAAGGCACCTTGGGAGAGGAAGTGGGCATTAATACTACTAGGGTTCGAAAGGAAAATAAACCAACAAACCAAGAACTCAAGGGCGCTGACCTGTGTCAAGAATGTAAATATCCGACAAGAACGAATTTGATGCGTCTTCGCCTCCAAGTACTATCAGCTTATTGTTCCAGGAAGACATCGAGTGGCTGTCCCTTGCAGCCGGGTGATTCCCCGAAGTTGATACCTTCACCCACCTCATCGGCTCACTCGCTGTAAATAACAACCACAACATTTTTACTTCGCATACACGTATCAGACAAAACTAGTAAAAACACGGAAGAATAATAGAAAGAAAGACCTCTGTACGTACACGTCAACCAAGCACATGAAGAGAAGCTAGGACATCAGAAATCACAACAACCAACCTAAAAAATATTAAGAAGAGAAAACCAAAAGAAAACTGGATCACCTGTCTCCAGATAGTACAAGTCATTAAAATAAGAATCATCTGAACCATCGTTAAGTTTTCCACATCCACCAAAAATGTACATGCGAGTTCCAATCACAGCCGCGGCATGTCCCTCGCGAGCAGATGGGGCATCCCCTGTGGTACTGGGCACAGACCATTGGTTGCTCACTGTCCTCAGCAAAATGTTCAAAATAAACAGAGGGTTGTCAGCGTCTACATAGTTGCAGCTATTTTCTCCAACGTCTAATGGAAACCAAAAGAACAGCAAAACCAGCCTAATCATTCACAGACCAGTTAGACTCTTAGTGCTCTACATTGAAACATTTCACACTTCACTTTCAAGAACATTAATCCGAAAACCCCATGCCAAAAACCCTGCATTCGGCTAGGTAACTACCTGTATCAAGAACATGAAGGTCCTCGAGTGGACTAGAACCATCAGTCCCACCAAAAACAAACAGACCATTCCCCATGGTAACACAGGTGTGACTATCACGGGGTGTTGGAGGAGACCCCTTGATATTTGGTTTGCTCCATGTTTGCTTCACTACACCAATAAAGACACGCATTTGTTACGGGAGTACAAGAACAGCGCCCAGCCAAGGTGCACATAAACAACACAAGAACATTATTGTGCGCCTGACTTAAAAGATTTTCAAACAAAAGCAACCGCTGAACTGAAACGTCTTGCATGCCCACCAAGAAGGGCACAAGATATCTAAAAACTTCAGAAAAGCACAGCAGGCAGAAAACAAACCTACAAATTTTCAGCAAACCCTCATGTTCGAAACGAACGCATTCTCAGCTTAACAAGATAAATCACAGTATTTTAGATGAAGGAATAGAATCGAATCAGATGTTGTACCAGAATCAAAGATATAAATGTCTTGGGTTTGACAATCATCCTTTCCATATCCACCAAACACGTACAAATAGCGGCCATTCTTTACAGTATTCGCTGTGTGACCCCATTTCTTCCCGGGACCAGCTGTGCCACCTTTGCGACCAGGTGACTTCTTCCCCTCCACGATCTCCTTCGGTTTGTGCTTCACTTTCACCCGCTCCCACTTCATGGTGGAGACAATCGTCCTGAGCTGGGTCCTTGGACTCAAAGCTTCGACTGCAACGACTCACTAACACATATCACACAAGAAAAAGTGAGATATAAGCAGGTTAGCTAATTCGAAAAATTCCCGGAAACCAACCAGCATTGCATAGGCAAACACTACGTAGAATTCTTTTACTTCATAAACGATATAACACCATGAAATTTATTCCACATAAATATCAAAATTGAGATAAAATACCAAAACCTTCGCTTGCATGCTATTCACTCAGGTCACGTAAAGACAGAATACCAAACCAGCGTGTAATACAAATAACATTCTCAAAAATCACCAGAAAATGCAAAACAATAAATCTCAAAAAAACCTGACACCCAAACGGCATTGCTCCAAAAACTCAAAAAACTCCCATTGTACTTTTCTGCAAAACCTCAAAACCCCCGACCAATCGAGCTAACCCAAAACCTCGTCCATGCAAACCCAAAATCCAAAAAACCAATACCAGGGAATTTTTTTAAAAAATAAAAAAACCCCACGAGAAACCCAGTTCCATCCCAAACCCCAAACCCTAGACCCAGAAACCCAATTTTCCCACAACCCTTGCGATCGAGCAACAGAAGCAAAATGCACCTCGTAAAAACGAGACGAATCTACAGAGAGCGACGATTGCGAGACATGGAGCAATGAGGCTGGACGAGAAGAGGAGATGGATGAGACAGTGAGCCGGGCTGGGCGAGAGATGGAGCCAGGGAGTGCTGGCGGTGAGAGGAGTATCGTATCGGAGCGTAAGTTACCGGGAATGGGAACAGTCGACGGATGCAGTGAGCGGTGATTGGGAGATTGGGGATGGAAGCCCTGCGCCCCTCCTTCGATATGGGCATGGAGGTGCGTTGCGTTGCATGCGTGAGTGCGTGAGTGCGTGAGTGCGTGAGGGCAGTGGAGGGAAAATGGCGATTGCAATGGCGGGCGCGATGGGCGCTTAACCAGAGCGCGAGCCAACAAGGACATGCGCAGCGTCGTCGTCTGTCGCCGACTCGACGCCGGGACTCTCCCGCCGCGGCTTTCCTCCGCCATTTTCCACGTCAGCCATACTCCACGTCAGCCATTTTCCACGTCGGCTCGGCCCAATCCAGTTGGCATCGGGTTTTCTTTTTATTTTTTCTGCTTCAGGTACCGTAGTGTTGTGAAATCGCCAGCGTTCTAAAATGGCTCCAATGTACCACCGCAGCTCATTTCACGGCGGAAATGTAGGCAACTAGTACCTTTCTCATTTGTTGTGCCTAAAACAATAAGAAACGTACTAGTCGTCTACATTTCCACCCTGAAATGAGCTATGGTAGTACATTAGAACCATTTTAGAACACTCATAATTTTGGATGTTCCTACCTTACTCCTTAAATAGTGGGACCTATAAACATGATCAAGGTGTACATTTCACACTCGAATTCATCCTTGAAATGAAGGGAGAAATTTCAACCTTATATACTTAGAACAAGAAGATAAGGTTTGAAGCTCAATGCAATAACAAATGTAATCTTTGATTAAAATTGAATTAATTATGAATGTTTATAGGGTACTAAATGAACACCACTAGATTAGTCAATGACCTACCTTATTAGTACTTAACCATCGCTAGTTATTGTGTAAAAAATCAACTTAATTCCATTCAAATACCACCATGTATCAAACTTCTTACCACGACAAGTTTTCCAGCAAAAAATAAAAGCATTTACTCATATTTTCATAAGCACCATTGTCCTTTTCAGTTTGTGCAAAAATTTATAGCGAATAATCATAATCCCCACTCTTGCATGTGGTGTCATTGAGTTTGTGACCTAATGGATGTGTACCAATTTTACAGCCTCGTATAATAATTCTCACTCTTGCATATGGTATGAGGCAATGACTCGAGTTTGGTGACTGATGGTTGTGTACCAATTTTTACAACCTTTAATCATAATTTCCACTCTTGTATGAGGTGTCACTACTCACTCAAGTTTACTGGCTAATAGATATGTATTCCCTCCGTCTCACTAAAAGAGCATGGTTTGGTAAAATAATATGTCTCAAAAAAAAAAAGTGGTTCCTAAATTTGGTCAAATTTTTTCTAAATTTGTCCAACTTGTTTTTAAATTTAGAATTGCCCTTAAATCTGCTATTATTAGCAAACCATGCTCTTTTAGTGAGACGGGGGGAGTACTAAGTTTTATAGCCCCTAATCATAATTTCCACACTTGCATGTGGTGTCATTAAATGATTCTAGTTTGCTTGGCTGATGGATGCGTGTACTAATTTTTATAGCATGTAATTATAAGTCGTACTCTTGCATTTGGTGTCATTGAATGATACGAGTTTGTTGGCTCATGAATGTCTACCAATTTTTACGGTCTCTAATCATAATTGTACTCTTGCATGTGGTGTCATTGAATGACTCGAGTTTGTTGGTTCATGGATGTGTACTCTTGCATGTGATGTCATTGAATGATTCAAGTTTGGTGGTTGATGGATGTGTACCAGTTTTTAAAGCCTGTAATCATAATCTCCACTCTTGCATGTGGTGTCACTCAATGACTCGAATTTGCCGGCTAATGGACGTGTATCAAGTTTTACAGCCTGTAATCATACTTCGCACACTTGTATGTTCAAGTTTGCTAGCTGATGAATGTGTACTAATTTTAACAGTCTCTAATCATAATTGTATTCTTGCATGTAGTGTCATTGAATGACTAGAGTTTGTTGGTTCATGGATGTGTACTCTTGCATGTAATGTCATTGAATGATTTGAGTTTGATGGCTGATGGATGTGTACCAGTTTTTAAAGTCTGTAATCATAATCTCCACTCTTGCATGTGGTGTCACTCAATGACTCGAATTTGCCGGCTAATGGACGTGTATCAAGTTTTACAGCCGGTAATCACTGATTTCATTCTTGCATCAGCTATCACTGATGACTTGATTTTAGTTGCTAATTAATGAATTTTTGGAAGTTATAAGCAATTTTATAAATGGTGTTTATAGATAAGTGGTGGTGGTAGGTTGGCTTAGTCTACGATAATTAAAGAGGCTTTTGCCCTACATTAAAATGTCTAATTTCCATCCAAAGTCATAGACATGGTTTCAAATGGACACATAATCTAAAATAGGGGAGAACACAATAAAGTGGACCACAAAGTGCAACATGTGATTATTAGGAAGCAAATATGAAATGTGCTGTTTTTTAAAACTCAAAGCTAATTTTGAGCATTTTCGTGTAGTTTTTGAGCATTTTAGTCATCTTTTAGGGTGTCATAAGGTATCTTACATGCATCTCCATAAAAAGAACATCCTCAAATGAAACTGAATTTGACCACTAGTTCTAAATCATGAAAATGAACTTTCCAAAGTCTTAATGTCTTCATTTGGTGCCCTCTACTGTCTTTAGAGGATGTTTTTTTCAATTTAAAAAACAACGTACGATGAAAAAAAACGCACAAAAAGTCTTACAGAAATGACCCTCTTAAAAAATATCCTTGCGGTACTTTTGGAACCCTAAACCGATTAATGAGTGTATGAATTGACTATTTTAGAATACATCTCAAACATACAAAAGGCATTACTTATCAAAAGTGATTTTTTGATAGTTTATGATTCTTTTATAGTCACTTTTTTAAATGACTGCATTCACTTTGCTTGGATTTAAAGCCTTCATACAATAACTTTAAAGTGTCTACTTTGTACAAAACTTTTTCAAGTTGTAGAAAAACAAGTTGAGAATCCATATTAGCAAAAACAATTGACTTTAATTACATCTTTCCATCACTTTTGTGCAATTTTTGCAAAGGGCTGAAACTGGCAAACAGTTAAGCACTTTTTTGGTCTACTTTATTGTGCTTCTCTCCAAATACATTAGTCTTTCAAAAAATATGAAAAAATTATTGATATCTCCATGTACTATAAAATAAAGTATTAAAAACATATATATAATGGAATTGTAAAATGATGGCAATTCAGTAACTGACTTTTAATTTGTAAATGTTGATATTACGCATAGTCTATCTTATGCAATATAAATACAACCAATATAAATATATTTATCAATATTACCACCTCAAGTCCTTCAATTACGCTGACATTTTGATTGCTAATTTTTGTAATCCCAATCTAAAATCACTAGAGTTCTAAGCTCTTACATTTCTTCTTTTTTAATGTTGAAAACTTAAAGATACAAGTTTTTGAATACATGATTTTAAAGTACTTATCTTTTAATATCAATAATATAAAAAATAAAAATCTGTAAAGTTGAAAATGTAAAAATAATAAAAACATTAAAGACATAAATATTGAAGGCAAAATTTTATTTATTTATTTGTATCAAGTTAATAATTAGTTGGAAAAAATTTGATAAGCTTCAAAGAAAAAATTAGATGTAAAGATAATTCAATGATGTCATTTTTTATGTTACAATTAGATGAAAAATTGATAATGAAAATTTTAGAGACCACCCTTCTACAATCCATACTATAAGATTATAATGACCAACTTTTTAATACAAAAAAATAAATAATAAATAAACTAGGGCTACGGAATGCTATGCACAACCGTCGAAAAAAATCATAATCTATCATGGCTTTTGGTACAAACTTGATATTTTTTAATTTTGAACATAAAGTATAAAACTCCAAAAAAATCAAATTAACAAGTTAGAAATGAAACTTGTTCATATAATAAAAAAATAAAACAAAATAAAACTTACACAAAAAATGAATGAAGTTGAGCTTGCTTTTGTTTTTAAAATATGTCAATTGATTTTTAAATATTGTTTGAAATAAATTTTGCAATAACTTTTTGAAAAACCATCTATATAATCTATACAACCTTTCAAGTTTCCAACTCCAACTTCAATCTCTTTTTTCTTTTCACGACTATATAGGACCAATAATACCAAAGAACGTGACGATAACGGTCATGTCAACGACGATGATTTTTATTCATATTTTTTTGGGGTAAAACCGTCTCCAAGTTTCTCGTTGACAGAATAAATCTATAAAATTATTTATGAAAAAAAATTATTTATATATATATTTTCATATTTTCCGATTCATATATAAAAAAGCTTATTAAATGTAATAAAATGTTGAGCTTGTCTAAATTCAAAAAGAATTAATCTGAATTTAACATTTTTTTAAGAAAAATATCTACTATAGTTTGATAAATCAATGTCAAAATTATATCTACTTCCAGAAAACAAAATGTAATGATTTCATCAAATATACTAGAATCTATTTTATAAAAACATGGTGTCAGTCCATTTATCTATGCCAATTCCACCAAAAAAAATCCATAAAATCTAATTTACGTGTCTTTTTAAAACGTGCAATTTATATAAAAGGGTTGTATTGAAAAGGTACATTAAAAGTAATTGAAGAAATCCCAAATATGTAAATAATATGCATACCTTTGCACAATGCGTATTACAAATGCATTCATAATTTCTTTTTGAAAATCTTGAAAATCAGTAAATTAACTAAATTTTTATATATTTTTAAAATGTAAAATTTGAATCAATAATCAATGCAGAAATATTTTGGTAAATCATGAAATTGTTTTCTCTTTATATATATACATTCTCACAAAACATACATTCGACATGCAATTATGTTATTTTCTTGATCAATGAGATTTGTATATCATATAAATTAAAACTTGAATTTTATTGTTATATTATAATGTAAACTAGTGGGACCCGTGCCGTTGAACACGTTGAGCTTGGGTTGTCTATGGCCATAACATTGAGTAGCACTCATTGTAGTAGATAGTGGGACCCAAAACTAAATACCCGAAAGAGAAGATAATCACTCAACTCTGTTTAGAAATGAAAATGTTCAATTATGAAAACGTTCAATTCAAGAAAACGACTCTTTTGTTCACAATAAGAGTTTCCAAGTTGGCCAATTTCAAGCCTCAATTTGTCAAATTCATTTGTTTGCACAATCTCTCCATCAATGACAAAACAACCTTGCTCAAGTGTGCCACTTCATATGGCTTCATTTGTGTCATTCAAACAACATAATACATCACAACAGTGCTTTCAAAAAGAAATTTACTCCTGCTATATGCTTGGGGAATCTAGCTCAAAGAAGGATTGCTTCTCAAAGCAAAAGCCAATAGTCACACATTTCAACAAATTGTACACTCAATTTACTTGGATTAATCCAAGTTTTATATTTATATTTCACTTGCTTTAAGTTTACAATAGAATAATGTATCAGCACCCCTTTTCAGATGATACTAAATTAAATCAATCTCTGGCTATAGCAAAGCATCATATAATAATGCATTCACATCTCTGCATATTCAAGCTATCTCAAGCTACAAATCAATACATTGCATTCCAATACAGAGGAAGGATGCTGAATAAGAAACCCTGTGTAAAGGAACTCGAAGTTCGTATCTAAGCAAAGGCAGAGTTCCAGAATCGCTTCCACTGCCAGCGTTACGCCCTCCACGTGGTTGTGCTTATTCTGGGCTTCCTCCAAGAAGCTTCATTGATAAACCCACATCAAAGTTAGGCAACCAGAACATCATGCACAAAAAAACATCATGCACACCAAGACACAAACAAATCCACTGTCAAAATGAAACGGCATCCCGACAACAAACAAAGACATGGTGTGCTCAAAGCTACTCCTGAGTTCTGCCCGCCAGTGCTAGACACTCAATGCCACCAAAAATAATTTAACATAACCAGTGCGCACCAAGCTAGTAACAACCCTTCCCACAATGACCCAACAGATACCACTAACTCCCATCGCTAGAAACAATTATTGTAAACCTCAAACCACACAGCCAAGGTCCTCAGAGCCTGCTGAAATTACAGCTATGAAAAAAAACTTTGCTCCCATTTCAGACCTTCAATGCAAAGTGATCAGACCCGTGCACATCCGATCAACCCCTCGCATGCACTCCTCCCAGATTCCTCATCGGCGCTCGCCACCCCCGACTTCTTCACATGCTCCGTTGCTTTCTAAACGTCGCCCGGTAGTTTTCCAGCGCTTTCTTGCAATTCATCGTCCCCGCCCTAGCTGCATCCCTCACCTGCCTCACACTCGTTGCCGACCGAGGTACCTGCATAGACATATCAATGTCACACTCCCTTCGCAAATATTGTCCTGATTAGGTTTTAAGGAACTCTCTCAGTCTGCTTAAAGCAAGCACCCCCGGCGCCACAAATTAGCAAAAAACCAAACCAAAAAACTTGCATTATAAAGGAACAGGAGAGATACAGGCGTTCTTCAGCACAAAAAAGATCATAAACCAGGGAAACACCTTCCAAAGAGCAAAGTGGGAAATCGTTACCACTCATTAGCCCGTTGTTTGAAGACTTTGTACAATTCACTCCCCACGACAACACTTACATGTCCCTCTTTAATTTGATACTAACCAAGCCAAATGCACACAATAGACCCGATTGAACAACCTCCACACCTAAAAGAAGTGCGATCATAAAGAACTATTTTTCGAAGGAACGACTATTACAGAGACAGAAACATGAAATAAGTCAGAATAATCTCAAATGCTGCAGAGATCGTAGAATGTTCATTATGCAACGCCTAGTTTTCCAGCATAGAACGCTGTGACAACACGCCCATGAATTTGGTGATAATGCCCAGAATTCAATGAATCAAAGCAGTTACGCTTCTTAAAACCACATACTCAAAACCCTACTTCGCAACCTTAAACCCCGACAATGACTACCGATAACAAACAAAAAATCCACCGCTCCACAGAGTTTACAGCCGAGAGAAGTGCACCATCTCTCCGCTAACAACCCACTGCCGCCAATTCACCCAAAATCCAAAAACCCAAAAATAAAAATGCAGGGAATGGAATAACTGGCACTCACATCTTTGCAAATCTGAATAATCTCTTCCGGCGGCGAGAAGATAACCGTCTCAATCTTCATAGTCTCCTCCAGCTTCTTCGGCGCAAGCGCCGTGTACACTTGGAGCGTGCAAAACTGGCTCGACTCCACACCCGCGCCTCCTCCTCCTCGCACAAGCTCTCCGCGACCAAAGCTATCCCGGCCGAGATCACTCCTGTCAACCAAAGTCTGAAGGAAATGAGGGAGTGTCGCTTGGAGAGTGGTAGTTCCGGAAGGTAAAAGCACAGTTTCTACTTTAGATTTAGAGCAAGTAACGCGGTGTCTCCTCGACGGATTCCGGCGTGGAACCGTCGAGTGAGACATCCATGCTCATTTGTATAATAGATTTCTTAGACGATTCAACTTTGTTAAAAATGCAAAAACTCCTCAAAATTAGATTTATAAAATATTTTAATTTTATGTTTTTACAATTCAATATAAAATAAAATTTGAGAATAATTTAAGAATATATTAATTAAGATAATATAAATTAATAATTAATAACTCATATTCTCTTAGTTTTATATTTTTAATAAAAATGTCAAATTTGAATTTCAAACTAATATAGTCAATGAAAAATAATTTGGCTCATTAAAACAATTTTATGTACTTTGTGAGTTTTTAATGATGTTTATGATTTCATATGGATTTATGTTTTTTACTTAATTATAAAATATTTCCAATTGAAAAGTAATTTCTAAAAATAAAATAAAATAATGATATAATTGTATAAACAGTTTGAAAATTTGTATTCCTTTGTATTTGCAAAAATACCTTGATAAAATGAAGTATAAATTTTATTTTATGTTTTTCATAGAATGATTATGTTTTGGCACAAAAGATGCTAAGGATTTGGCAATGGCGACTATATTGTATTTGGTTTTTATTCAATTGAATATTTCATATAGTATTAAAAAGAATTGCAACCCTCCATACTAATGACATAAGATTTTAAAGATATAATTTACAACATGATAAAAACCAATGAAAATGGTTGAAAATTATGTTATTGGTCACTCATCTTTTTCTTCCATAAAGTCAAAAAATTCATTTAGTGAAAAAAGATTATGTTTATTTATTTTTTCCCTTTTTTTCCTTTTTTTTTGAGTCAAATGGTGAACTTTCCATTGCAAAGATTTTTTTCCTTTTTTTTACAATGCCGTGTGATTTTAGAATTTTGATTGGAAGTTATTTAATTTTATTTAGTGAAGTTGGATGGTTTTTCAATATATAGTTATAGTATAATCACCAAATTCAAGTACGCTTAGATACAATTTATTTCAACGATTTTATCTTGAATGCATGAATAAACAAATTTAAAGGGAGTGGAGAGGAGAGGAGTACATAGCTTATTTTTCTTTGAGTTTGAGTTATATGATAAATTCATATATTATTGGTTAAATAGATGATTGATTTTCATAAGAATATAAAGTGCAAAATTTTAAGAAATAATGATATAAGAATTAAAAGCATGGTAGTGAACATTGGTGTGAATTCAAGAAATTGTTCCTTGAAAGGAAGTTCTAGAGAAGGTATAGAAGAAAATCCAAGTGACAAATTTCTATGTTCTGGAAAAAATGGATTGTTAAAGAAACTAAAGCACTATCAAATACATATGAGTACAATTGTATAAAACCAAAAATCCAAAAACCCAACCATAGAAAGCAAGGATAAAAGTATTGTGTAGTTCAAAATCAATAATAGACTAGGAAGGCTAAAAAACGAATTGCTTCAAAATCCTAAACAATGTTAAATAAAAATAAAATCTATTAAAAAAATGACATAAAAATGTCAGGAGCAAAGAGATGAAGGGTTTAAGTTTTTATAGTGGTTTAAAACTTTCTCACAATTTTTAAAAAGTAATGTCGTGGCTATTGTTTGTACATATATTGTTACGGTAGATCAAACTATATTCTATTTTTTTTTTTTTACTTTTGATTTATTGGCTTCATTTGAGTACAACAACCATTGTAATTTAATTTAAGTAGATATATTAAATCATAATAATCCTTGTGTGACTCCATTGTTTTCATGATTCATTAAATCCTATGTATATCTATTCTGTATAAAAAAACATTGTCACAATAGAATGTCACTACCTTGTGTGATATCCGTCACAATACCATATCACAAAATCATCCAAATATCACATCTATATCTTTGATCCGGAATGCCCTTATGTTTCCAAATGTTTCCATGTTCATTTCATTTTTCTAAGTAATTCTCACATTCTTGATGGCTAACGCAATTCTTACACTTTATTTTGTTGCATTGCAATATATTGTTTGCTAGTATCATGTCACTACCCTGCCTAATATCCATCACAATACCATATCACAAAATCATCCAAATATTACATCCATATCTTTCATCCCTAATTCCGTTTTATTCCCAAATTTTCCCATGTTCCTTTCATTTTTTCAATTGATTCCCACTTTCCCAATGGCCTATGCAATTCTTGTGCTTCCTTCCGTTGCATTGCAACATGTTGTTTACTAGTTCAAATTATTTACAACTTCTCAATTAACTTTTTTCAAGAATCAATATTCCATTCTACAAGTTCACGTTCACGTCCATATCGATATTCCTACTTTTGACTTTTCACCAAGCCTGTATGCCATGGATGCCATCCTATAATTTTCAAAAAGAGTTGCTCTAAAATCACTCACTCTTGTTCCAAGTCATCAGAAACACAAACCCCCACGCGTCGCCCCGAGCGTCACTCCGAACAGAAGACAGCACACAAGCCCGCATGTGGCATCGTCTACGACGATGCGAGAAACAACTCACAGACTCTCGCATGCGGACGCTAGTGACCGTCGAGCACCGCGCCCAATCGTCCCCCACCTTATCTCCCCTCCTCCAATCTCGCCCCCCTCTTTCTCCCCCCCGTCCTTTCCCCTCCCCCCCTCACTCGTCCACTTGGCCGCCCCATTCCCCCTGCCACTTGTCCCCCCTCCCCCACCCCCACAACCGTCACCTCTCCTAAAATTCCACAACTTCCATAGATAACAACCACCCCACCTAAAACCGTCACTATCTCTAATTGGTACATTCAAATATCCCAAATCCTGCTCATGCATGGAACATCGCGAACTGTCGCCTTTTGCTGACCCTCCAACGTAAATCTAAAACCGTCACTGTTTACTATCTTCGTGAAATGAACATTTTAGGTGAAGAGAATTTCCAGTTTTGTAGATAGGGTCTGCTCCACTTGTAGCAATAAGTTGGTCACGGGGCGCGTCAGTCTTTGTACTTGGACTGAGTGAGAACTAGAAGGAATGTGCTTGAGCTTAGCGATCTGCAGAAATTGTTGATCGGTTGGGTTGTTTGAGTGGATTGCAGTTAAGAATTTGTCGACAATTTTGTGTTGGAAGTTATGGAGGAGTACCGGAAGAGCAGTGTTACTTCGAATGGGAGGAGTGACGGGCCGGAGGTGAATTTGAAGCCGAGTGTGGAAGCGGAGACGTATAACAAGGTGCACCATGATCTAGATGTGGCGGCGGCGCATCGGAAGCCGATCGTGACGGAGTCGAAGTATAAGGTGAAGGTGGCGGAGCCGGGAGTGGATACGTTGCATTTGGCGGATCATGACCATGTGGAAGGGCATGGTGGTGGTCGGGTGGAGAAGAAGAGTGAGAAGACGACAGTGACGAAGAGTACGAAGACGGAGAAGGGGAAGGCGACTACCGGGGAGAGTCAGAAGGGGCAGTTCATCGCGAAGCCGGATGTGTATGGTGAGAAGGGAAGGGGTGGAAGGGAGGAGAGGGACGATGACGGGGAGGACGGTGGAGGGTTTCCGTGGTTGCCGGTGTTGGGAGGAGCGGCTGCCATTGCGGGTGCCATTGCAGGGGCGATGTTTTACAGGAAGAAGAACCCTGATGTGGACGTGAAGATTAGGAGATCGGTGGAGGATGTGGACCACCGTGTCAAGGGCGCGATTGGGAGTGGGGAGCGGACGGTGAAGGGGATTATCGGCAGTGGTCAGCAGAAGCTCAATAACTTGATACACCGTGGTGAGCACCACGACGTCAGTGACGATGAGGGTCATGATAGCCATAGCCACGTTGGTCACAATCCGTTGAATGTGTTCGGTGGCGGCTCAGGGGATTATCAGGTGAAGCAGGGGGACAATCTGACGAAGATTGCGAGGAAGTCCGGAAAGAAGAGCTGGCATGAAATCGCAGACAAGAACCCCAAGATCCGTAACCCTGATCTCATCTACCCGGGTGATCGTCTGAATCTCTAGACAGTAGACCTGGAAGTCTTCTTTCTGCGGGTATTGTGAAGCTTTGTTCTTGTTTCTGGTTTATGGTGCGTTATTTTGTATGAAAGGGAGAGTGTAAATTCACTGCATTAATGCTCTCTGTGAGCATGCTATACATGTTTTGTACAATTTTATGTTCTTCAATGAAGCACGTGTAAGATTATCTATTCAATCAACTGGTTTGCAATTTTCTCAGTTACAAGTGTATTTTTTTTCTCGGCTTGAGAGAATATACTCTCTTGTCGAATTGCATGTGTGAATATCGAAAGCATCATTCCTGTTGAATAAATTTGAACTTCTGCTCTGTATTAGGGATTGCATTCAGGTCTCCAACCTGTATACACGATGAATGAAACATCAGAACCTCATTTATTCCGTCATTTTACGGTGGAACTGAAAGGAGGGCCTCTAAATAGAGTGTTTGAGGAAAGATGAATCACAGTCATTGAATCAGAACTGTATTTAGGACTGTTTGTGTGGTGGTTGTGCTTGCAATGCTTACAAGTACAACATCTTTGTACTAGGTAGTAGAAATGAATATATCACAATGCCACAAATTTTTTAAACCCTACTAGTGAAGTTGTGAATCATTGCATAAGAGAATGTCCACTTTCAACTGTGTCAGTAGTATCATAGAAGGTTTTGTCCAAAAATAACTCTAAAAATTAAACCATTTAAAGTCATTTTTGCTGGTTTTGGTTAAAACACAAATATTGGGAAATTCAGTTTTTGAGAGGGAACCTTATTTTTTCAAAAAAAAAAAAAAAAATTGTTCGGGAGGAGGTAGAGGTGCTATGGTGTTTGGGTAGTAGCTTTGTACAGGTTCGTCAAATGCTGTTCATAAAAGAAACTGGATTTGGTCAAGGAATTATGCTAATGAAATAAACCCCTGCACAAAACCACTGATTTAGGAGAATTGGGAACATGTGAAATAGTTTACAAGTTGTGTAAATTGTGTCTGCTTTCTAGATGTGGGAGAACGCTATTTGCCATGTAGTGAAGGGTAGGGTTGGTGGACCCGCGCCTCGGCGGTCCCCGCGCCTCTCCACGTCGGATCCGCGGTTTCACCCGTCGCGAAGCCGTCGGGGTAACTCCGCCTGCCCGTAACTCCGCGAATCCGTAACACTGGACGCGAACACACCTCCCGTCGGACCCGGCATGTGACACTAAACACTGCTTGAACGTGACACTGTCCACTGAGAAACTGACCGTGCCCGAAATTTTTTTTTCGCGCTGTGACGAAAAAAAGTGTCATCCGTGTTCAATGTCACGACGACTGTCGTTGGGTCGATCTAGGGTTTGGGATCCGGTGACGCCAACCTTGCTTTAATGCTTTTTGAAAACCGATGCACAACGATGTGTTCTGAAGGTCCGATTGTTGATCTTGTTTAGGGTACATACACAATTGTTGAAAGTTTTGCAGGGTGGCATGGACTCGACTGTAGATGACACGAAGTGCTCTGGAAATGAAGTCCAGGACGACATAGACATTAGTCAGTACGATATTCACAGACTGAACTTACTAGCAATTGAGGATCGTTTGCAATGTCCGCCTGTAGGCATTTTTGGTCCTCGTGATTTGGGATGGAACGTTGTGTATCGTCCTCCTCGTGGCGAACACAAGAAGCCGCATGTTATACAACAGTGTTACATTCCCACTATCAGGGTTCCGGATTTCATTGAAGGGATGTAGTGTGGAAGAGAAGGGGCGCAATGCAAATTCCGAGCAAACAAGGAGAACCGGGCGGGGAGCCACCTGCGAGAGGGACCTCGAACAGCGTTGAATTTCGTCAGGTACGTTGAACTTCGATTACGTCTTCCGATTCGGTGTAGGTTTAGGTCCGAAGAACACTGTTACCAATTAGGGTTCATAAGGATCTAGAGTCACATACGGATCTCGAATGCACATTCTCTGACCAATGTTGATTTCTTCGCTATCTAGAGTCCTCGTATCCACGTAAGTACTGGACAGGGCCTCTACCACATAACCAAGCTAACACGATTTATTGATCGCTGTAGGTATAAATGCGAATATGGGCCTCAAGATTACAGCCGCATCGTGAAACCTATTACAGAAGAACTCCTGCCGAAACCCAGAAAGAAGGCCCGTGCTCCCGATGTAGTCCCGGAGGGCAACGTCGTGGCTCCTACTCGAAAAGCAAGAGCTCAGCGCGCGAAAGGACCGAATGCCAGGAAACCTCCAAGGAAGTTTAGATCCAAGACAGTCACCTCGACCCCCGATGCCATGGATTGGATGCTTGAGGATCCCCCTCAGCCTCTCCCCAAGAAGAAATCAACAAGGGCGAAGAAGGGTGTCCCCAAATCGACGGGAAGTCTTCAGTCGACGCCGACAGAGGTTGCAATCTTCTCTATTCCTGATTTAAATGAGGTTCCCACCGTGGAGGACCCTACTCCCGAAGTCCGTAAGACTGTGAAGAAACGACAACCGCGGAAGAAATTGATGCAGGACATACCCAACTGTAGCGGTGCAGAGCCAATGGATAGTGTCACAAGCGCTGAAGTTCCACCGAAGATTGTTAAGAAACGCGCTCCAAGGAAGAAGAAGGACGTCGTTGAATCCACTGTCACAGAACCTGGTCTTGATAACGTCGCAGTGCCTGGACCACCGGCAGCGAAAAAGCGGGCCCCTAGGAAAAAGAAGGGTGTACCAACAAGTTCCATTGAATAAGGAAGTGGTCAATCCGTAGGGCAGGTGGTTAATCTGATTGTTCCGGATTCTGCAATGTCTACGACGACATGTAAGATTGGAGGGTCACCGGCGAAGGCTACCTCGGAGTGCAGCGCCGGATGTCCAGAAGAAGGTGGAACCACGAACCACTCAGTTGCAGACCTCACTGAGGACAGTAATTACGGCCCGCAGGACAATGCTCTGGAAAGCCTTCTTTCGGTCCTCTGTGACACTGTCATCGACCCCGGTTGCTCTTCATCGGTACATGCAGGTGCATGTCCATGTGGGGAGGATGTTGTAGGGGAGGTTATTGACCCAGGCCCGGCAGCGACGGACAGCATTGGCGTTGAACGAAAGACAAAAAACAACGCTGCGAAGGCTGGACCCAAGCTCAGAAGAGATTCGAAAAAGAAGTGGGGAGCGTCGGTTAAAAGAGGATGTCTGGCCCAGTTTACGGTTAAGACTTTCTTACACCTTCCACATATATCTGAGATTTGCATCATTCAGGAGAAACATGTGAACTGTGATGGATTGGTGGTCCACGGTGGTATGAAAATAGGTGATCGTAGTGCGTTTTCAGCCCATTTATCCCCTGAAATTCGTTTGTTCGTTGAGGAGTGTCTTCGAAACAAGGATACTTCAAACCAGATTATGAAGAAGCATTTGGACGTGCTGAAGCGGTACCAGGCTGAAGGACGAGAGATTACACGTGACCTGTTACTGACCACCAAAGATATCCGGAACATATCGGGAAAGCTGGCGAAAGAAACTTACATGCTGGACAAAAATGATGCGCAATCTGTGCGCATGTGGGTGCAAAGAAACAGTGACAAAGTGTTCTACTACACTAAGTCAAATAAAGAGAAGCCTCTACCGGTGCCCGGAGAATTGACTGGAGAGAACATGCCTTTCACAATAGGAATACAAACGCCATGGCAAAAAAAAATGATGCTCGAGCATGGGCACCGTAGCGGTATATCAGTCGATGCAACTTTTGGAACTAACGAGAAAAAGGTTAGGTTTCTTGGCACATACGGAATTAGCTTCAGGGATGTCATTATATGTACTCACTGTGACACTGACTATTTTTATGTCATTTTTTTCTGGTGCAGTTTCCACTGTACACGCTTATGGTGTTCGACGAGTGGCATAATGGAGTTCCGGTGGCGTTTATCTTAACCTCTAGATGTGCCAAGAAGGATCTCACGCCTTGGATGAAGGCTCTGAATGACAGGATGGTTGAAGAGCAACCTGACTGGAAGCCCGCCGCCTTTATCGTTGACTGCGCCCAAGGGGAGATCAATGCAATAAAGTACATATTACCTCTTCCTTACTCCTCCATTGCAATTGCTGTCTCGATATTCGTTTCAATATACGAAGTGGAGTCCCTGTTACAATAGACTGCGTCCTTCCAATGTGTGACACTGATTATACAATACAGTCTACATGTATTTCTGTGACACTGTTTACTCTTCCTCCGCAGTGTCACGTGGCCCAACACAGCCATTTTCCTGTGCTTATGGCACGTCAGGAGAGCTTGGCAAAAAAACTGCTGCTACAAGATCGCAAATCAGGAAAGGCGTGCTGCGATCCTAAAAGAGTTGGGGTTGCTGATGTACGACCGTGGAGCACCAGAGGGTGAAGAAGGCAAACAGTGGGCTGTCGACCGGATAGAGGAGTTGCGAAAAAAGTACCCTGAAGAGGAAGAGTTCTGGGAGTATATGAGGTTTCAGTGGTTGGACAAGGTGCACATGTGGGTCGTCGGTTTCCGTAAATTAAAGTACTGCGGCCAGGACACGAATGCCGCTATAGAAGGTTATCACGGATTCTCAAAATCCATCCTCAAGTCAGAGCGTAGTAGGATGACGGGTAGAAGAGTCGATTGGTGTATAACGGCGCTTACTGAGGACGTCCTTGAACATTATTGGTACAAGGACCTTAGAAAGCAAGCGGGCTTCGTGGACAATAAAAAAATTCAGGACTCCGTTGTTAACTCCATTCTGAGAGCCAGAAATATACCTGATGAGGACGTGACACTGCCGGGTGAAAGCGGAGACGTTGCCCTTGTGACATCGACTGAACATCGGCACTTAAGGTACACAGTACACAATCCGGGTTCAGAGTGGGGGGTTTGCAATTGCGTGTGGGCTCAACGTGGAAATTTGTGTAAACATCACATCAAGGTTGTCATGATGATGCACCCCGAAATGGCCGAGGGTACAATCGCGAGATACTGTGGGAGATTAGCCGGCAATGTAAACGGAGGTTTGCAGCAATTGGTGACGCCCAGACGAGTTGAACATCCGCCAGTGTCACAAGCGCCTACCCCAATGTCCATCCCGAGTGTCACACCAGCTAGGCGTGCAGACCATGACTTGGCAGAGACTCTGCAACAACAAATGAAATTATTGCACGAGGAAGTTGACGGAGACGAGCTCATGACCCAGCATCTCATTGCGGATCTCAATCAGGCATTGGGCCGTCTGAAAAAATTGAAAGCAGAAATTAAGAACGGGAATGTGCACCCGATGGCTGGGTCCGCACACTTCTCGCCTGTCAAAGACGGGAAAGGTTTTAAACTTGGGCGATTCAAGGATTTTTTGGAGAAGCCGAGGACTTCTGTAGCACGCCGTCTGTAGACGATACCCGTCTGAAAACAGTACTCGGATATCAGTCTAGGGTTTTCAGGCGGGAGTCGCAATGTTCAATAGGTCGTACCGCAAGGATATATAAGACGTGTACATGTGTTTTCAGTTCCTCTCTGCCCGTTACATGCCATAGTGATTGCATTGTGGAAAGAGTTCCGTAGACGAGTACTGTGCAGCATGTTTAAGATGATAGTTTGCGTCGGTATAGACTTACCGGGATGGGTTCTTATGGCTCTAGTCGTGGCTGGACTGCTCTTTGCCTTCCTGATTTGTACCTACCCTCCAACCACAACGGAAGGACGCGACTCTTCTTCAGTACCAGTGGCAAGACTTGAGAGAACCTGCTGTACGTGTGGAAGTAGACTAGTGTCACAGGAGAGTATGCTTACCACCAGGCGTAAGCGTCGCGGGAAGAACGACGACACCATCGCGAAGCGTAATGGGGTTCTCCGCCGTGATCGTCGCGCATCCCGAGGATGCAATCACTCGTCCGATGTCGGATTGGAGAATGCTTCAGACAACGCCGCCGTCATATGGAACGAGTACTTCGGATCACTAGAAGCGGAAGACTTCCATAATCTTAGCTGTTATAGTGGAAAGTAGAGTTCCATAGCCAATAGGTTATGTCTACTCAATTGTGTGCCGGTTCGCCGAAACCCCCCTGTAAGCTTCCCGTCCTGCCGAAGAATAAACGGTTAAGTTATTGCAATAGCATAGTCACAATCTTACACTCTACTCTATGTAGACAGTTCTACTATGACAAGTATACTCAATGTGACACTGAATAAGTCCGCTTAATGATCCGATAATTTACTCTACTTCATACTTCAATGTTCAAGCATCATCAGCTCGAGAACCAATTTGTCTCCTACTAAACGCTTAAGATAGCTCGGCAGTGACATTATATTTCCCGCCATGTCCTAATGTCTTATGTTTCCATTTTCAATGTAGAATATGAATAATCATATTCTTTGCTACATATGTTTTACTTCTGAGTGATGATAATCATTCTTAGATCTTTAATTTTATCACGTTCATTCCCCTACATACCTTGTTGCGCGTATAAAATATTCATATGTCATGAAATTGTGAATTGTAAACATTTTATTTTTTATATCTTTCAATATTTTTAAAATTTATCATTTCACTTTTTCCATAATATATTATGCGCTCAAGATTTTAGCTCTTTCCACATAATTTTGAAGTCAATGTAAAGATTAAATATAATTACATTATTTGATATATTTTAATATTAAGTATCTTATATAATTCAATATATAAACTATAATGTCGTTACTTGGTACGGATATTACTTTGTATACCATTCCATAATTTATTATAGTATGTTAAAATTATTTTACATGAAATTACTTCATCAATTTTTGCTACATTAGAGCTCCAATTGGAAGAATAATAGATTAATAAATAGGTCATGATTTTTATTTCTCTTCTTTAAAATGATCTTCGAAGTCCCTATTTTTTTATAAGGATATAACTTAAGTAATCTTATATTTTAACTTATATATAACTTAATATTTTATAAGGATATATCTTAAGTACTTTTATTCTTTAAGTAATATAACATTGCTCGCCTTACCACTTATTTTGTTATTTCATGTATTAGTAAAATCTAACACGTATTTAATATACATCCCTATTCTTCATAATTATGTCATTATTGCTAATTTCCGAATGTCGTTAAGTGCCTTTTTTTAATTGTAATTACGTTTATTATTTCCGTACCAATGGAATTGAATGTAAGAGAGATGGTCTTCTGAAGTTTACAAATTAATATACTGTATTAACAAACTCCGCCCGTAAGTCCGAATGCAAACGTCTTACATCTAACACTAACGTCCTTAAATGGAAAAAGTTAGGCAAATCGGTGTTTTGTGGAATGCAAGTAGTATACCGTGAAAAGGCACCTGTACATGTCTGCTGTACTGTCCGTAAACTATATGCAGTCGTCCGCTTTGATAAAAAAAAAAACATAGGGAATAGATACTCCTCATTCTCTAAGACACTCACAGTGTCACTACCACAGAGTCACACTGTAACACTGAAATTCAACTGTTACAGCACAGTGTCACAAAAGCCGTTTCAATGTACAGCGGTTAGATGACCGCAATTTTAACAAAGTGTTTCTGTCACCTGAGAAAGGGCATTTACAAAAAAAGAAGTATGTCTAATTGGAAGTTACAACTACTTCTCCTCGGATTCTTCTTCCTCTTCCTCGCTCTCAACTTCGCCTTCAGTTATGACGTCCTTGTGTGGAATTGTGAACGGGGCTTTGTACCGTGTATCACGACGTCCAGGATGAAGTTCCTTGGCAATCAAAGCAAGGATCTCCACATTCACATCCTTCGGATTAAACAACTCCATTGCCTTCTTAATCATCATATACTCACCGTCGTCACGATCCATCGCCCGAAACTAGAAACGTCAGAATCTTTCAGGTTAGAAATTGTGCACCGCACTTCATTCACAGTGTGGCAATGCATTTCCAGAAGTCGTTCACTGTAATATAAGTAACCATCAAAAAAAAAAAAAAAAAACAATCGAGGTGAATGAGAAATACCGCGACGTACCTTTAGATATAGGAGAGCATTTTTTACAGTGTGATGGCCACACTCGTAATTACTAATCTGCTGACAGACGTCCTACTGCACTAATGTCACATCGTATGTTTCGACTCCCCTTAAACACTGCCAAGCATGACTCACCCACTTGATCAGATCATGATGAGCTCCTGTAGGGTGATGGCGTTCCCCTTTAGCACTGTCCATGTGTATGACACGGTCATACTGAAAAATCAGAAGAGACCAGTGATCATTTGTTACCCACGGCAGTATTATCTCTTTTATCTGATGGATCTGAACCGGTGGTGAAGGCTGTAAAAAAACCGAAGCCCACTTAAGTAATGAAGTCCTCCCCAAGACCATTGTCTGATAGCAGGAACTCACCCTAGAGAGTAGAAATTGAATTTCATGTCTGCCGCGGGCCGGGTACTGGAAGTACATCCTAGACATGACTAGATCGACGACGTCATTACCCAATCGTGTCCTTACACGCTTTAAGTCTCTGATGGTTGAGAATTTAACCTCAAGTTCCTTGCCCTTCTCGTTGAAGAAGATTACTTCAGTCGCTCCATCCTTTCTTCCTTGACGGCCACCCAGACGTTGTTATTGATCTTCGATGCGAATGTAACTGTACGCCTGTGGTAATGTCATCCGTTTCAGATCACTAATATCTAAGAGAGAACATCCGGCCCAGGGTTCACTCGCCAAGGCTAAGTTCAGGTCAGCTGACGACCGTGACACAGTGACACCAGGCTGTGTCACAGAGGTTGTTCCAGTGTCACGGTCTGTGGCCTGGGACAAGCTTACTAAGTGTGTCACCGCCTCCAACTGCTCTACTTCTTCGAATTTCTGTCGAAGATTACGGCAAGTGCTATCATTGTCAGCCACTTCCACTGTGGCGATGTCCTGACCTGTGACAATAGATACTCCCCGCGTGGGCGTTTGCAAAGGGTCATCAACAGCGGACTTGACCCAATGAACGAAACTAACATCTTGTGAAAACGAAGCCCCTTCGACATTCAGGTCACCGCCAGAGTGCACCGTGTTCTGGAATTGAGTCAATGTAATGAGTGCGTCCGCCGGTGGGGATTCCTGTGCTTCAACGTCAAGAATGGATCTAATCTCAGGAAATACCTGACCTCCGGACTCGGTAGCAGTTCCATCATTCTCTTCCTCGGTTACAGGACTACTCGCCGGTGGACTTGTAGTATGACCAACTGATAGAAGAACCTCCTCCTCTTGGACCAGAGCCCGGTCCACTCCAAACGTCTCCGGCTCACCTAATTTATCAGTCCCTTTCTCGGTATGTGAAATGACCGCGAACTCTGCACTCTGCAATCCGTCAGCTCTGTGACCCTCATCTACAGACATCGGATTCTGGCAAGTAATTTCTGTTCGACCATCTCCATCTGGCTGTCCGGGCGCTGAAATAGGACTTCCATCATCCCCTGCCGCCGTTCCTGCCACGCATCTGTCCAATTCCACCGCGGGCTGAACCGAAAGATCATGGCTAAACTCTTTTGCGCAGACATCCCAATGAACTCTGTCTTCCGATATCATCGTCTCCCCGATGTCCTCTACAGTTTCCTGGATACGAAGACGCAATGTCGCTAGTCGAGGATTCCAAGGAGGAGTATACCCACTTGGGACTTACCCTATGTCATGTTCTTCGCGGGTTCGCAGTGTCACCTCCCATTGTCTCCCTTCTTCCTCCCAATGAATAGGAGTTGTAGTTGCCCAAGCTCGCTGGAACTCCATAGGATGGCACACAGCATGTTCCTGCAGCGCTCGTAGCTGAACTCCGTACACCCATCCCATCACGTCAGCAACGACATCCTCACCCGTCCCCTGTTTTATCTGATCCACCTCCATCAGAACCCGTTGCCTAAGATCCTCACCGAAGCCATGAATAACGCGGGTAAATTGGTAAGGTCCCTCCGCCATGAACAGTGCCAACGAACGCTTGACATTGAAACCTAATTGACATTCCCTTCGCATCTCCTCCGAGGTGAGTCCATAATTTGGACAACAAAGAGGCCTGAATACTCCATACGTAGTACGAAAAAGAATTCTGAAAACATACGCAAGAGGCGGTGGCGAATTATGGTCTGTTCGAATTTGCCTTAACACATTTCGAACCTCCTTCGCTTCTGACACTGTCATAACATAGTTGCCACGAGTCCGATATTAGTGTCAAGTCATTGATTTCGGCGTTTACTTATGCATAACTTACTAGGCCATTATGAAATTTTCAATATACATGGAGGCGGTCAGAGTTCTCACTGTCGTGACGCCACGGATAACGAGGGAGACCACACAACATTTCCCTGAATGTCTTCAGTACACGGAATATCGGACACCAATCCCAGAGCACCTCTTCCGTGAGTACACCGTTTTTATCTTTGAAATCCGCACGTGCTCTTCGGATCTCATCCTCCTGCGCATTTTTGAGCCGTTCTCTGTGACACCGAAGGTCAGCCTGAAAAGCAGTGTAGTCTATGGTCCACTGAATGTACGTTCTGAGACTCTCCAACTCTGCGTATGGCACCCCTGTCTCCACAGACAGGACGACTGCCTCAATAGCCCGAGTGACACTTTCGACGACGTCTGGTGGCACTGGTTTCTTTATATCCCCTTGTCACATTTCAAAACGAAAATTTCAGTATCTACCCCACAGTGTTACAGTGTCCCAAAACAGGTAAAGAATGCATATCCATAGAGGCTGAAAGTTATTATACGTCAAAACGGCGAGAGGTAGAATGTGCAATGAGGAGCACTGTGACACACCTTCCTTATTATCCACCAGTAGAAACAGCGCATCAGTTTATTTCTAAACTCTTATGTCTGAACCGTACCCTCCCAGTTCCTGACGAACTCGTCCCCGCTCTCACAGTTCCACACCCAAGGAATAATTGCGGAATCATCTAATTCCTTAAGATAATATAGTGCGGGCATGGCAGGTTTCGGAGGACACACCGGCTCTGCCATGTCCTTCCTTAATTCGTCTTGTGCTCGACAGTGGTTGTCTACATACGTATTTTCCAACTTCTCCAGTGCTTTTGCCCTGTCTCTCAATCTATCCTCTAATGCGTTCCCGAAGCAGAAAGGTCTCTTCATTCCTTTACCATCCGCCCAGTATTCCTTTAGATCCGCTACCAAGTCAGCCGCATCCGTCCACACGTACATCGCAGCCACTACATCCTCCGTCAGAGTAGGAGATGGAGGTGGATACTGATTGAGCTCACAGAGAGGCATGTCACCGTCTTGGAAATCCCCGTCAGTGTCGTGACACTGGTCTTCCTCGGTAGTGTCACAGTGAACAGTATCCACCCGGAGAGGGGCTTCATTCAGAGTGGGACCATTTCTGTCAGCAACCAACTGCTCGACAGGTGTGTGAGGTCCACCCCCATTATTGATCACAAGTAAGGATAAAGGAATGTCACGTGATTCCCTACGACGAATGTTACTCTGCCTCATGACAAATCTCTCTCGAAGTAAGCAAATGGCCCTTTCTCTATCTAGTTCAACCTCATTCTGCACTATGCTCACCTCTTCACTGGCGTGGTTGACCTCTTCCTCAATCCTCGCTTGCTTGGAAACGACTCCGTCACGGACAGCAACGTGGAAGTCGTCCTCGTCGTCACGCCGAGCCAACTTCCTCTTCAATACGTCACCCTTTAGTGCTTCCGGTTCTCTGCCACCTGTAGGATTCTGACGGTGTCCGTGACCGTCGATACCAGTGTCACTGTAGGTGGTTAGCGATACCGCTTTCTTCTCTTTGTTGGGTACCTTCTTGCTAACTCCTGCCCCAATGTCCTCCAGACTTGTTAAGTCGAATGCAACCTGTCCGGGCTTCTTCTTGCAACTCTGTTTCTGCCGCGTGACCCTTGTTTGTACAGCTGTAACTTCTTCTTCGGGTGAAGGGGATTTCCTTTTACTCTTCTTTCCGTTCAGCAGAAGGTTTGCCACAGTCTGTTGGTCACTATCCTCTCGGACTTCACCACTCGCCTTTACTTCCCTACACGGCAGTCTTCCTTCAGTATCCACTACTGTAAAACTGTCGCACTTCCTCACAGGCGTGGTCACTGATCCTTGTTTTTTTTTCCTCGTTACTGCTTTCGATTTCCCTTGTACCCCCCCTTTAACATTGCCCTCACAGAAAATATCTCGTGGCGGCAGCAGTTTCTTCACGGCTGGGTCGTGTTGCTTTCTCTGAGTAGTGGAGACTTCGCCTCCTAATCCTTTAGGCCTAAGTGCACCGTCGTCCTCTACTTCTCCTCCCCCGTTCCCCCTGTTCTCCTCGCCTAATCCTTCGCCATCGTCCTCGCCATCTGTATTCTGAATGTTATTCCCTTCAGTACTCGCTGGCACCTGGTTTTTCCTTCCCAAAACCTCCACACGCTTACCTTCACCTTGCTTGAAATCTGGGTAAGGTAACAGTAACGCCCTTTTCCCGTCAGGATACGTAGCCTCAGGACACCCATGGAGGAAACGATGTCGATTGAGCATCATTATATTGCTGAAGTCGTTCTGCCCACAGTAGATGCACACAAAGAACTTTCGAGAACTCCCTGGTTTCACTTCACCCTTACACATGGTCGCGAACTCTGTCATCAAGTCGGAGACTCTCTGTTCACTAGGGTAAGTGATGTCGTACCGAGTCCCGTAGATGATGACCTTCAGTGTCACGGGCTCCGGTGCCATCTTCTCCGACTCAAACCCTTGTATTCTATCCCCACAACGTGGACAAGCCCCCTCCAAGTAGGATACGCCACGGAATTTGCTCTTCAATCCTACGGCGCATCGACACCCACCCTGACAGTAAACACTCCTGTAAATCCAGTCCTCCTCTTCGTGGAACACAGCGTCTCTGCATTGTGGACACGAGGAAGGACGATGAGATGGAGTCTTGAAAAGAAGATGAACATGAGCAACACAAGCAATGACTGCAGAGAGTACAGAACCCGTCCAACATTTGATTTGCAGTACAATCCCAAGATCAGAGTAAAGAAAGCTCCAAAGCTCGGAAAACCTAGCACATGGAACCCCACATTGACGATGCAAAACCCCCCCATACACAGCTACAGCATAAACCAAACAAAACAAAAACATACGCACATCATATGTTAGAGTTTTTTGGAATGCATCCCCGAGTCCCAGACCTAGGAATTCTCCAGAACCCGAATTGTGTTTTCCTCGGTGTCTATATATCCGAAAACCTAGAAATAAGCAATTTGGCAACACCCGCGGAGGTGAACTCCATCGCTAGAACAACTAAACACAATTGGGGCGAAATGAACTGTATGAGTATTTAGGTTTAGTGTTACCTGCATTCTTGCGCCTTCCGTCCTCGCACCCAACAATGGTAATGAAGGCGCCGCCCCGTCCACAATCCCAAAGTGTCAAATCTTCGGCAGCGGCGGTACTCATTGCGCCCCCATTACTTCCACCTCTAACATTTAATCAATTCTGTTGGCACCCTAAACCCACTGTACATGGTGTACGAGAGAATCGAAATGCGGGTGACAATCTAACCAAACGAATAAGAAACATCAATCTCTCTTCGAAAACCTCGAAATTTCCCAACCGAACCTCGAAAACCTCTCGCAAAAACACAGACAAAACACTGGAACCCTAACGGAACCAATGTCGCTAGACGGGGATGGCGATTACTGACGTCATTCCTAGTCACAGCGCGAAAAAAAAATTTCGGGCACGGTCAGTTTCTCGGTGGACAGTGTCACGTTCAAGCAGTGTTTAGTGTCACATGCCGGGTCCGACGGGAGGTGTGTTCGCGTCCAGTGTTACGGATTCGCGGAGTTACGGGCGGGCGAAGTTACCCCGACGGCTTCGCGACGGGTGAAACCGCGGATCCGACGTGGAGAGGCGCGGGGACCGCCGAGGCGCGGGTCCACCAACCCTACCCTTCGCTACATGGCAAATAGCGTTCTCCCTAGATGTGTATTGATCGGAAACTTTATTGAACAAATCAAGCAGGCTGCTGGCCAGCTGCCAATGCCAAGTGTAAGGAAGTGTACACAAAATCCTTATGCTCCCCAGAAGCAACACTATCTAGGGTCTACAGATTTTACAATGGCAATCGCAAACGTGAAGCAATGATAGGTGATGTTGGTTTCAGATCTAGTGATGCTTTTAGCTATGCCTTGTGTAATGTTGTAGCCTACAGCTAAGGTAGTAATACCATAAACCGATAGAATAAGGACTTTTGAGCAGTTTGAACTATCATTTTCTCAGGGAATTATTGCAAGAACGTAGACAAATTGAAAAGAGAATGATAGAAGTTGTTTCCATAATTTTCTGATGAAAATACAATTTCTTAGAAATATTTTAGCTGAAAAGTTTGTCCACCCCATTTCTTGTGTTGTAGACTTCATAAAGTCTGCTACTGGCATAGGCACAATTCCAAAAGCAGCTCTACCCAAAACCGATATAAGATCTCAACGCTTGTCAGGTGCATCAACACTTCTCAAGGCTTGTCAAGGTATATACTAACTGTACCCAAAATCAAGGATCTTGATTCCTGTTGGTGCGGTTTCAACACAAGTCTACTGCACATGTTATGGAGGGGTCTCGATTTATGGTATTACTACCTTACATGAAGTTTACATGTAAATGGTTCTAACAATTTTTCCCTCCTTTACATTGCGTAGGTTGCTTCACATTATGACCAAGTTTAGGGATAAATTGTCAAAATTTTAGCCTGAACAAGGTCCTGCGCTAAGAAATGCATTAAAATATTCAAATTGAAGTTTTTGGTAAGTGGTTTTGTGAAGCTTCAAAGTCAAAAATCAAAGACAAGATTCAAGCGCTAAATATTTGAAAATTCATAAAAAATATCAAAATAAAATAAAATAAAGAAAGTTAGTAATACTAATGAAGAATATTTAGGGATCGTTTTTTCAAAAACAAGTCCATTATTATTAAAAGTTAGAGCTAATTGAAATTTGACTTGATTTAAATCAATATGTTTTCAATATCATTGATTGTCAAAGGATTTATAAAGAGTGGACGAAAAGGTTTGTGGGGCATGAAAGCCTTTAAAAGTCCAAAAACCTAATTTTCTTCTTATGTATGTTTTATTTCAAAAAACATGAGATTTTTTTTGAGAAGGTTTGATTTCACAAAAAATGGCAATTCAAGTTTTCTTTGAGGGACTATTGCCTTAATGCCAAAATCTTTATGACTATAGTCATGTAGGTACAATTGAAGGCGTCAGACTTTGGATTTCGGCCTTTAGTGTAAAAACTAAAAGCCAAATTTTGGACTTTCTGATATTTTGATTTGCAGAAGTTGTTGGCTTCTCAACCTTTAGTCACTATGCAAAGGAATTTAAATTAGGAGGTGCAATGGAGGAAGCATGACCTACGTTTAATATAATAGGTTTGATGTTTTTCATTGTGAAATTGGTAAAAGTAAATGAGTAAATTAAAGAAAAATGACACTTTGAAAGTCTAGAAGCAACTTCAAGTACAAAGTGTAGCAAATTGAGATTACAAAGGACAACAAATTTTATAGAGTTGGATAATAGAATTGTTTGTAAGTGACTCCAAATATGTCACTTTAATTTAGCATGTCATCTTTAATCACACTTTCTTCTCATGTTTCTTTACCTTCATTTAGATTTATAATAAAAGCATACATATTATTGCTATATTTTTTTAATGCAAGCATCTTTGGTCATGATTCCCTAAAATAATGAACAATCTTATTAGAGTTCTATGCAAAACACTTGTATATTTGGTTGAATATTTATGTAGGCATAATGGAACTTGATGGTATTAGATGGCTAAATTATAAAAGGTTCAAGAAACTAAAATTTAAGAACTAAGTTTTACATCTACAATAAGCTTTGATGAACTTAAAAGGGGAAAGCACAATAAAGTAGACCAAAAAAATGCTTAACTATTTGTCAGTTTCAGCCCTTTTGCAAAAATTGCACAAAAGTGATGAAGAGACGTAATCAAAGTCAATTTTTTTTGCTAATATAGATTCCCAACTTAGAAAAGTTTCGTGCAAAGTAGACACTTTAAAGTTATTGTATGAGGGCTTTAAATCCAAGCAAAGTGAATGCAGTCATTTGAAAAGTGGCTAGAAAAGAATCAAAAAGGCTATCTAAAAATCACTTTTGATGAAGTGGGTCCCTTTGTATGTTTAAGAGGTAATCTAAAATAGTCAATTCATATACTCATTAATTGGTTTAGGGTTCCAAAAGTACCGCAAGGATGATTTTTAGGAGGGTCACTTCCGCCGTACTTTTAGTGAGTTTTTTTTCACCAAACATTGATTTTCAAATTGGGAAAAACATCCTCTAAAGATAATAGAGGGCCCTAAATGAAGAGATTAAAACTTTGGAAAAGTTTTTTTTCCATGATTTAGAAGTAGTGGTCAAATTAAGTTTCAATCGAAGATGTTTTTTTGGTGGGGATGCCTATAAGATACCTTTTGAAACCTTAAAAAGTGACTAAAATGCTCAAAAACTACACCAAAATGCTTAAAATTCAGATTTGAGCTTTGAAAAACAACACACTTCATAATCACTTCCAAATGATCACATGTGTCACTTTGTGGTCCACTTTACCGTGCTTCCGTCCAAAGTAGTATTTTTTTTGTATCTTTGCAATATAAACTTTAAACACCCACTTCTCATTGAGTATCTTCTATTCTTTACAAATAACTCTAGTATGTCATCCAAAAGAGTTTTTTATGAAATGTTAGATATTACTTTCTAGAAGATGTAGGTCTCACTAAACTACTCTCAAACTTCTTGTGACTTATAAAAGGCTTAAACTCCTCTCTAGCTGTGACTTCAAAGTCTAGACTTTGTGAGTTTTAAAAAAAATAAAAAATTAGAAATTGTGTGTAGTATAGGACAAAAACTTAATTTTGTGCAACAAAGACTCTAGAGGCCCTACAATGGACCTTAAGAAAGAGTGAAATCATGAGATATGCATTGCACGCTTCTTTTAAAAAACTTAATTCATTTATTTTTTTATTTTTGGAATTACCCAAATTGAGTCCAACCAAAGATTCCAAGGATAACTTCCCAGAAAATCTATAGAAACTTTTTAAACAACTTTAAGATCTCACCTTTTTTTTGTTGCTTAAATTATGTTAGTAACCACACAATTCATTCACTTGATTGGAGCATAAATTTTAATGTAACCATCTTGGATCATGTGACTCGAAAACAAGATGAGTTTCAAGTATATCATTAGGTGCAAAAACAGGTCAAGAAAAGGCCGTGTAAGCGGCACGTGAGAGAAAAAAATGGGCGCTGCCCGCGTACTTTTTGACATGGCACTGGACGTGCCACCGTGGTGCCAGCAAACCGCCGCGGGGGGTCGAACTAATGACCTCCGCGCAAGGCGTGTGAAGGGCGTTGCTACAGTGGCGCGCTGACAGCATTCTGCCCACTTGGAACCAAACCCCGAGCCGACCCGATCATGTCAGGCGGTATATTCCGAGGACCCTTGTTAACTGTGCGCCACCGAGGACCCTTGTTAACTGTGCGGGCAGCAATTCTGGCATCCGCTACCAGCGGCAGAGGGGTTTGGGCAAGGGGTTCACCTAACTTGGGCAGGCTTACACGGCCTTTTCAAGACGTGTTTTTGCACCTAATGCAATCTATTTTTGTCCATTTAAAGGATTACATAGTTCTAATTAATAAACCAAATTATCTTCAATTAGATCTCTTCATCATGGAGTTCTAATACATACATTCTGGACACCATTTAAGTTATGAACTTTTAAGATGAGCCATGTCCTAGGAATTGGTTGGTATCCTGCACAAATAAGTCAAATGGTACTTACTGATAAAGCCAACTTTTGGATACAATTAGGTAAAAATAAAAATTACCATTCGGCCTCAGTTTTATGGGCATTGCATGTCTGGAAGATGATTAAGGCAGAATTTTCACAATTGCTACCACTGACCATTTATTACAAAAAGTTTCCTTAATACTAGATAAGATGCTAATCAGCTGTGTGCAGTGATCAGCTACATTAGAGAAAACATGAAGCACCTACAAAAACCAGGTGCAGTGGCGAGGGTCCATAAATCCTTTACCATTAAATTTACTTCTAACTTCTCAATTTCTTAAGATCAGGAGTGGTTGCTTCTTGACAAAATCAATGCTATACAATTAGCAAAGACTTGACAAATGTAAACCAACATATCCTTATATCAAATCCAGCACAGGGTACCAGTCTGGGCCTTGGCATGGTTGCAAATTCGTATGCAAATCCAACTAACTTCGGAAGACTCCTCAGTCCTGTGCTTAGATCTTTCTGAAAAGCGACCAGTATCGGCCTATGTTGGTGCGATTGCACGCCAGCCTCCTAATTCATAATATGCGTGGGATCATAAACTGGACAAATTAGAATATCTATCCATCTTGCATACAATAACAGAAGTGGTTCACTTGATTACTTGATGTTGCAGGTTCTTCGCATTGTACTCTAGCTAGAGCTAATTCAGAAGATCAGAATAGAGTGAATAGCTAAATACGACCATCAACTTTGTTGTAGCAACTGTTGAGTTTGTCGAATTTCACAGCGGCAAAGAACTCCATTCGAACTGTCCGGACTCACTGTTGATTTTTGGCATAGACAGGGACCTAATGTCGAGCTCATTTATGTCATCGCCGTAATCCAGCTTCATGAGAGCACCAGCACAATCAAGATTCGCAGGCGGGCGTGGCGACCACATGGACGCCTTCAACATCCGATCGATACTGGCCATTGTAGGACACTGATCACCAGGAACTTGCAGCTGCTTGTTAGGAGTGCTTAGTCTAGCTGTCTCTCCCGCATTGCAATCTGACCAATTCAATCGGTCCACCACCTGGTGGGTCGATGCTTCGGCTCCAGCATTGCGACGCTGCATGAACATATGCTCTAATGCACAATACTTGTCTCCGAGATTCGGTGGCGCATATGACGAACTAGAGTTGCGAAAGTCACGACGTTGCACTTCTGCTTCTATCAGCTGCGCACTCATATCGTCAGTTTCATCAGGAATACCTGGAAATTTGTAACGGCTTACTAGATTTGATGAAAGGTCTGTTTGGTCTTTGACGATATTGGTTTTGCGGGCAGTACTGCTAGTACTACTCTTGGATATTCCGGCGTTCACATCCGAGTCCAGAGTTGATCCATTGCAGTGGCCGGCAAATTTCACACGATTCGGCGAAGGTAATGCCTGATTTGGAGCACTGCTTCCAGATGGATCGACGATGTCCGGCATGAAACTGTCAGCAACGAGGTTGGCGGTAGCTCCGAGGAAGTTGATCTGAAACGGTTTCTTGTAAATTCGGCATAGCGCTACTTCCTTCTGATTAAGATGATCACACATAAGTACACGTACAACATTTAATTTTTCAACTGCAATATCAGGTACGGATTAACTTACATTGGCAGATACAGCTAGCAGTATTACTAACTGATTGATGTTGCAAAGTACTCATACATACCATGTCCAATTCGGTGGTGGTAGTGTTGGACGTCTTCAGGTGAAAGTTCCGAACAGCTTGACAGAAAGTAGACCTCTGCTCGTTCTGGGGCAAGCGGTATTCGTTCATGATCCACTCCGTCTTGCGGCCTCGGGGAGCCCTGCCGGTGTAAAACACAAGCGTTTTCTTGAGCCCAATGCAGCATGCATCCTGGGCGCGTCGTACGGGCCGGTCTGTGCCCGTGGCCTTCCAGTAGCCAGAAGCGGTGACACGGTTGGGGCGGGCGCCGTTGGGGTACTTCGTGTCTCGCGGGCAGAAGAAGAGCCACTCTCTCTCGCTTTGCATGAAAGCCATCGCTGCATGCAGCTCAACTCCATCACACATCAGATCAAGACCAAGGACAAAGAACTAAGAATTAATATCTAATTCTTGAAATTACATATGACTTTGCATCACCTACCTGGCAGTTCCCAAGGATCGTAGTGGTAGAGGTTCAAAACATTGATGAGGTCTACCTCCGGGCGATTCCCCGTCACCATGCTGCGTAAGTAGAACCCCACAAGCTCCTCCTCTGTGGGTTGGAATCGGAAGCCTGGAATGGTGGTCACATCATGCGCATGAAGTTGGCGTAGACCTCCTGTTTGAAGAACCAGCTTTTGATCCGAGTCCAATTCTGTTTGCCGACTATCCAGCTCCATCACTCATTGACCTTCTTTCAGCAGGCAGTCTGAGCTAGCAGATTAATCTCTAGTCAACCCTGTCTTATGTAGCGCAAGGAAGCACACCTTGAAAGTCAACCCTGTCTTATGTAGCGCAAGGAAGCACACCTTGAAAGTAGTACTCTGTTGATCAAATTTGCTACATGTGAAAAATCGGATACGTCTACAAGCTGATATTTATTAGTAGTCAATCTACTTTGTCATCCCAACAACTTAAAATTGTCCCGAGCATTTTAGATTATTGGAATCAGCACTACCAAAGACTACGGCCACAGTTCATGTAAGCAGAAAAATACTGTAAACTTTCAGCTTGTATGCACCTGGTAGACGACGAACTTGAGAACAATGTTCGGAGGAGGTAACTGGAAGTGGCAATGCCTCGTGTGCTCCACAAACTTGGCAATTCCTCTTGCAACACGAGTGTGACTAAAATAGTATTATTCCTGTGTAGATGCAGGTCACCGATAAGAGTTTTTGAACAAGAGGAAGAGCTTCACAGAGTCACAGCAAGTCAACAAGGGCCAAGCCAAAATGCTGTAGAATACTTACAAAAGTTACCTCTAATGTAGGAGACTATATCATGAGTACACGTACCCACATTGTCGTCTCCAGCTTTCCTTTCAATGCCCTGACTAGGTTGTTTTCTCTACCAGCTTTCTTGTAGAGTGCCGGAAGTTCAAGCTACCCCAGTCACAGGTAGGCTAGCGGCTCTACCCTGCCTGTCGGTGCTAAAACGGACTGGAACTGGGCTCAATATCAGGATGTACAAGTCGCTGTCTGCATGTTTCACGAGCAACTTGAGTGCTAGTTTTGAGCATGCAATCGATTAGTGGGGCCTTAATGTAAGTTAATTTTGTCCTTCCTGATCATGAGAGAGCTATACTAGAGCTGCAGAAATTTGACCATCCACGTAAGATTTACAATATCCCAAGTTGGTTGCATGGAAGATGACACCCAATGGAAACTGGGAGCATGATTCACAAAAAACTCATTTCTGCGATTCATGATCATTCATAGATTTTGCTGGGAGCTAGTACGGTACACATGCCTGCTAATACTAGATGTGATGAGTCAATTGGTCATGCACTGTGACTGGCGTGGCTCAATAGTGTGGTGGAAAGGTCAGGCTCAGTTAAAGCCTGGTCCTCCAGTTCAATGCAAGTCACCTCACATTCCATGATTCTAATGCATCGAACTTAAGTTTGATTATACTCTCCAAGATTCTGTGCAGCAGGCAAATCTTTGTCGTACCCCTGGTTTTTAATAAAACGTTGCAGTCTGGCGCTACTATACTCAGTGACTCAAGTTATCTAGCGTGTGGTTGAACTTGCACATTATGTAGTTTGGTTATGATACTCTGAACACTACGAGAAAACCTGGACATTCTCTATCCAGCGCCTTTTAGAATTTCGAAAAGAGGCCTGAAATCTGTTAAATCACTAGAATACCTAATAAGATTAAAGAAGTATATATTTCCACAGGACCACCGGTGATATGTATTCTTTCAGACCGAAATTTTTTTATCAGAATCTGTTCATGTTGTGGCAAATGAGCGTCATGAGAATGTCGTGACTGAGGTCTGGTCGATCATGATTTGGAAAGTGCATATTGCCCAGGCTACAGAAAAGAGTGTCTGAGGTTCGCTTTGCAGCTCATTATCATGACTTCTGACGATTGTGGATAGAGTTGCTAGAATGTTCACGAGGTCCACATTGCTCTAATTGGGTTCAGGTAGAGTCTCTTAGACCTAAGTTGAAAGCAGGTTTAATGATTCTGTACACTGGGCAATTGAAGTTGTCGTGCAGAGAGTAATTTTGGTAAGCTTTCCAAATCATGAGTATCACATAATTTAATGGACTCCTAATTTCTGTAGATTCTCAGGCATGATCAGGCACGAGTTCTATTGCCCTCGCTAGAGACTCTCCCCCTCAGCTACGCCTGATCAACCCCTTTTGGGACACCCGCTTTCAAACAAAAGGAAGCAATTTGAATATGTAAATTTGTGGATTACAATATACAATTATTTGCACATTTGACATTACTTCACCTTTTCTCAAAATCTTTCCTGGTGTAACTGATATGGCAGTCTTCCAGACTGCCTTTCGATTGTAGACTGTCCTTGAATGATGGATTCTAAATGATATCACATTCCGTATGTTGATGTGATAATGTGAAAGTTTGTTACGACTCCAGCATCCAGCGTGAAATTCTCTGGAGAGCACCACTGCCATTTCATTTGCCTGAAGCTGCTCTGCAGAACCGAAATCTAAAATTTGCACCAGGTTAGATTTCAACAGTACGACTTTCACGCTGTTTCTGATGACTCTGATCGCATACTCAAAATCTTTGAATGATGAACTAGAAGTTCATTTGACGTCGTTCATTTACCCATGTCGAGAACGGGGCCTTTTTGCAGGTGAAGAAAATAAAGCGTTAAATTGATATCTCATAATGAGTCATAATATGTTAGTACATAATAATGGATTAGTATATACATAAGATTTTGACTACAATTCACATTTACTGCTCTTCACCTGCTAAGTACCTTCGTGATGATGAGTAAAATATTAATATCAACTAAAGTTTGACAGCAAAAAGAACACAAGTCACAGTGATGAAAAGGTACATCAAGACGCATCACAGTGACGCAAGACTTGAATTGGTGCAAAGCTACTGACAGAAAGGATAACCACGGGTTGTTGCACTAATTTGAGGAGCAATATCTTCTCAGACTTCCTCACTCTGCTAAATTTTTGTGCCAGCTGAACATGTAACTTAACGGTCCTCGATGTACCTCGGACCGTACTTAACATGTCTAGAAACGAAATTGGCAGGCTGTAAAAGGCATGCAGGTGATTGCAGGTAGGCAGTTTGTAGTATTGAGCATTTTTGTATCTGTCAGCAGAGTGAATTGGCAGCAGCATCATCATTCTAGACTCAAAAGAAGTAGACAGTCGATCAGCCTTCCAGACCATCGCAATTCGATCATGAATCTGTATAAGTCAGACTTCATGAATGACTAGTACCTAAAATAGCATGCATGCTAGATACTGGCCGTTTCGAAGATCAATTCAGAGAGTGAAACAACAGCCTCAGTTGAGACTGGTGAACAAATCAGTTTCAAGTGATCGTGAAGCATCGCTGGGGAGTACCTACTACCGGGGAGGGTTCAAGTAAATCTGGCATTAGGCGTCAGTAGGATGCAAGTTTGAGCTCACTAATTTCAGCCTATCCGCTAGTGCCACATGGCCAAGAGTTGACATGAGAGTTGACATGTCAGTTGAAGTACTTTTGGCCCAAGGTGCATAATGAAGCTATATTACAGTAAGCTTTTAGTTTGGTTTGCTATTCTAAATGAAGCAATATCTAAGCAGTTGTTATGAATTGCCTATTCTAAGTTGCATATTCCAAAATTTCTTATCTTACAACGTGAAAAAGTCAGATTGTAATTGAACTACATTGAACTACATGACGGCCTTTTGAAGTATAATACCTATAACTGAATCACACCATACCTTTGATACTTACCAAAAATATTAACAAAAATAAACTTTGAAGTTTCATCTTGAATTCAATTTTAACAATTTTCAAAGATAATTATCTTTTCTAGTTCTCTATTCTATTTAGAAATACTCAAACTGCAAAATAAGGTATACTACCATCATGATTCATTAAGTACTTTGTTATGTGTTTTCTAATTCTAAATTCATCACAAGATAACTTAGAAGTTAAAACCATCTATTCAATGTAATTTTATAGTTGTCTTACTCCGTTATACAAGTCCTTCACTTGAAAAGCTTCCGTAGCTCTAGTCATTTTCAAGTAGAGCACTCCATCTTTGATGCACAAACTTATCTATTTTAAATTGAGTCTTCATTTGCTTATGCACCAACCATCATTGGAAATAAATAGTATATTTAGTTATTCATCCAAGTATTAATAATTTTATTCATTAAGGTACATTAAAACTCTAATAAAATTATAAGAAAATAAAAATGAACAATAGTCGTTACAAATCAGGATTTTGTAGGATCTACAATGCCATGCCACAGGGTTGTTCATATAGACGTCCGACCCGGCTCCGGACGTCAAGACGTCCGACCCGGACGTCCCCCGTCCCGGACGTTGCGTCCCCGACGCTCGAGCATTACGTCGCGGTAATAATTTTGCGACTCCAGAGGGATAAAAACATTCCCCAACCGTCCGATCGGCCGATCCCGCCACCACGCCCCATCTCGGCCGTCTGTTTGCGGGGACGGCCGCGGAGACGGCCGCGGGGTCGCTGGGGACGGCCGCACGTCGATCCGACGGCCAAGATGCGGCCGTGCTGGCACATCGCGGGCCGTCGGATGAGGGCGGCCCTCCTGGGCCGTCGGATCCCACGGCCGTCGCCGCGGCCCACCGCGGGGACGGCCGTGCTCCACCCCGCGCTCGGAGGCTGCAGCGGCGTCGTCGGCCACGGCCGACCACGCGGACGGCCCTTCCGACCGCGGGGTGGGTCGTGGCCGTCCCCGGGGACGGCCGTGCTCCACCCCGCGGGGACGGCCTTGTCCGACCCCGCGAGGATGGCCGTGCTCCACCCCGCGGTCGGCCACGGCCGTCCACGCGGACGGACCTTCCGACCGCGGGGTCGGCCGTGGCCGTCCCCGGGGACGGCCTTGTCCGACCCCGCGGGGACGGCCGCGGCCGACCCTGGGGTCGGGGGGCTGCGACCGCGGTGTCGGCCAAGGCCGTCCACGCGGGGTCGGCCACGGCCGTCCCCGCGTGGACGGCCGTCGTCCGTAGCCGTAGGATCTTCTCGTCGGAGAAGATCCGACGGCCGTGGGCGACGGCCGTCCACGCGGGGTCGGCCGTGGCCGTCCCCGAGGACGGCCGGGGGGGGGGGAGGGTCGAAGGAACTCCCCTGCCCTTGTGTTTTCTCTCCTCTCCTCCCCCCTCTCCTCCCCTACTCTCCCCCCTCCTTCTTGTCCCAAACAATCCCACTTGGGATTGTTTGGACAGCATATCTCCTAGAAATGGAAAATTCAGACATATCCCGGATATTGTGGGGAATGTCCTGAAGATCCTGTGATCGGGGAGGTGGGGTCGACGTTTGAAATTGGGATCCAATGAACTATGTGATATTTTGGTTCTTTGGGGGTGGATAATCCCCTAGGACCTACAAATAATGTGAAGACCTTTATGAAGAAGAATATATATCCTATTGAATGGAAAGAACCGTAAACATTGTGGGTTTACTAAAACAGTTTTTACCAATTCTCATTTAAAGAAACGAAGTTACTCATGTTTTAGCATACGATAATGAATTAACATTTTATACTAACGAATCAAAAGAGTAAATGTCAACAACGAGATGATAAGAGGAACATCGCGGAGAGAATGCATTAGAAGTAATTCAACGCATAAATTCATGTACACACTTGGTTTTTCATGCGGTGCAACTTACGTTTAAATGGTTAAGAGATTTGCATTTATATTTTACCGGTTTACGGTTTCATAAATCTCTTAGAAATATAGATCCAATTTCTTCTCGAATAGTGGTACACAATGAAAATATTTATATATATTCTTTGACTCTAATTTTTTATGGAATGATTTACCCCAGTTTTATTTCTTTAATTTTACATACTCCCGTTCTTTAGTATTTTGATAAAATCAAAAATAAAAACATAAATAGTAGTTTAGATTATGAGAGAAACTGGAGATAATAATAAATTAAAAAAACAAAAAAAAAAACATTCAATTCTCTTGGGATTATGGAATTCATGGGAGGAATAAAACTCAAATCATTGTTTTCATAACAAATGGTCCAATTCTAATTTCTCATGCCTAGTTTAGAGTTATATGAAATATAAAAACTCTCCTTGCACTTTTATGTCTTTTATTTTACACACTCCCATACCCTAGTACTCTGTTAACATTAAAAAAAAAATCACTAGCTCACATTATGAGATGAGGAAGGGATAATAGTAAAAAACAAAACAAAAACACAAAACATTCAATCGTCACTGAATAACGCCAATTTGTGAACGACTAAAATTGAAATCATTGTTTTTATAAACAATTCTAGTTTCCCACGCCCAGAATTGAGTTGTAACTTATATGAAATAAAATAAATAAATTAGGTAAGACATTTACATTATATACTATACGAATATATGTTTATTCATATACACTTTAACGTAAATATAAATATGGAATTGGATTCTAACTTGTACAATGTATAGTATATACGTACAAAAGTAATTACTTAGTAATGACACAATGAGAGAATTTAACAAACACGATAATTCATAGAGACACATAGACTATACTGTACCAAGGAAAAATTAAAAAGTCACGATGTGAAATACTTGGAGCTATAAGTACGGAAATAAAATTATTACACGAAAACGTATATTGACGGGACATAATTTTAGAAATATATATATATATTATTGGAATACTAAAAATACTGATGAAAGATGTTTGGTAGGGTGGTATTATTTCGGAATAGTAATTAATTAAATTAATGAACAACACAAAGAATAAGAGGTTTGAGGACGGATATGAATATTAGAACTATAACGACGACGGGTGTAATATTAAGAAATAACGTATCGATACACTTGGGGAAGACTGTGAAGTAGAAGTATATTCATAAGTAAACAAATGAGTGAACCATCGAAATAATAGACGAAAAAAAAATAGTTTGAGAGGGAAAGTATCGAAATTATAATTATTAGAAGAAATAGAAGTCGGCCATGATGTACTGATACATGGAGAGTTCAAAACGTATATATGAAAGAGAGGTACAGTACTCAATAAAAACTAAAGCAGTAGGGTACATCTAGTAGAATATAATTCAAAACTAAAGCAGTAGGGTAGAATTAGTAAAATAGTGGAATAGTGGTCAAATTAGTAAAATATACTTTAACATAGGTCATGGAGGAAATAAATCGAAATACAAACGTTCGAAACGATATGAAAGGAAGAAATTCAACAGTGACATTTATGGAGCTTCGAGGGTTGCAGTGGTAGATTAGACAAATTAGACGTTAAAAAAAGGGCATAAACTAGGGGGGAATAAACATAGAGGAAAATAAAGAAGAAGTAAATGAAAACCATATTCGAAAGTGGAAATTGTATAGAGGGAGGAACGTTAAAAGTACATAAAGAGATGGTAACTCGAATTAAATTGAGAATATGAAGCCGTTAAATGAAAGTATAATAGAAGTATTTATGTATTTAAAAAAACAAAAATTCAAAGCGGAGAATAAAAAGACGGAGAACTATTAAGATTACAATTTCTGAAACAGGTTTAGATGAGTTCGATTTTTGCAAGGAACTTTTGGAGTGCGATGGTAGACAGCATGAAATGCGTACGATAGAAACAACAGAAAGAATGATTCAAATAAATGACACATACATTAACTTCGGTGGAGCGTACGGAATAATGACTCGTTGAAGAATTTAGATGCTTTGCATACCATGAAGTCTTTTAATTCATGTTAACATTAACTGCGGTTCTAATTTTAATTGGTGAAAGAAATTAACAGGTTTAGTTTAATATGTGGTCGGAAGATGTAGCATTATATGTTTTTATCATTTGTATTTAAAAAAGGGGGGGGGGGGGGGGGGGGGGGGGGGGGGATTTCCTGCGGCCGCGACGGCCTCGTCCTCATGGTCGGGGGCCGTCTCCGCGAGGGGCCGTCCGCGGGGACGGCCCTTCGACCGCGGCCGTGATCGAACGGCCGTCGCCTTGGAGACGGCCCCGATCGGACGGCCGCGGGCTGTCGCCGACAGGGCCGTCTCCAAGGTCGTCTCCGCGGCCGTCCCCGCGCGGTCGGCCGCCATCGGACGGCGACGGCCGCGGAGACATCCGCGATCGGAGGGCCGTAAGCCGCCCCCTCGGGGGCCGTCTCCAAGGCCGTCCACCGCGGCGACGGCAAGGGGCCGTCGCCGGGGACGGCCCCCCCCTCCGCGGCGACGGCAAGGGGCCGTCGCCGGGGACGGCCCCCCCCCCACCGCGGCGACGGCAAGGGGCCGTCGCCGGGGACGGCCCTCCCCACCGCGGCGACGGCAAGGGGCCGTCGCCGGGGACGGCCCCTTCCCGACGCGGCCGACGCCCCCCCCCCCCCCCCCCCCCCCCCCCCCCCCCCCCCCCCCTCCGCGGCGACGGCCGCACCCTCCCCCGCAATCCCTCCCCCGCGTAGAAGGTGTGGTTTCACCCCGGGGTGAAACCTATGCGGGTGATTTTTTTTTTCTAAGTCACAGGACGTCCTGTGGCGCTGGCGAACGTCCGCGGACGTCCCCACGTCCCGAGCGTCCCGGACGACCGTGACAACCCTGCCATGCCATAAGTTCAAATATCTTTAGAAAAAAAATGGGTTTTATATAACGTCCATATTCAAAACCACATAAATTTCTGTAAGCAATTTTAAGGTATGTAGTAATATAAAACTATTAGCTAGATATTTAAAGGCATGGAAAATTGTGATATTAATAAACCATGTCTATGTATGTTTTTAAAGCTTTTGAAAGCGGAAGTATCGAGCTCGTCACCGTGCAATGTTGAAGTTACTTGGCAACAAGCTCTGTGTGGCTGCCACTTCACCACCCATGCTCGGTCCTTCACCTCCCGTTCTTGGGCCCCTTTGGCCTCCCTTGACACCAGCCATTTGCCTCCTTGAATCTTCTTTTCTAAATTAAATGTTTTTAAATTTTAAAGTTTAAATTATTGACATTTCAAATATTATAATTCTTGATGCAATGTTTTGTAATGTATTATTTGAAAAATAATATAGGATGAATAAAAAAAATTGATATAACTTGAAGGTGACTTATGATCTTCTCATAGAAAAAAAATAAGAAATTATTTTATGAATTACATTTTCTTCCTTCATTTTAATATTTTAATATTCTTGGTTAGCTTATAACTTATAGACGATAATTTGATTATTGATAAAGTTTTATTTTCCTAATTATTGAATCTATAAAATACATAATCTTTTATAATTATAGAAACAGAAAGACCTTGACCTTCATTGGTTGAGTGCCTTCTTAGACTATAAGTGGGATGAAATATTGTTCTTGAGCCCAATAAGTGATATCTTTTTTATTATTTTTATTTAAAAGATAATTAAAATTCAATCAATTTTCTTTTAAAAAAGTTAATATATAATTAGATAATTTATTTCTTATTTCTTATATAATTAAAATTTAATTTTAATTTTATTTTGTTATTTTATCTTTAAATAATTTAATTATAATTCTAAGACTTAAAATTTGTTGTTTATATAAATTTTGATTCTGAAAAAATATTTGACAACTTCATTAAAAAACTTTGGTCAAAATATGCATTTGAGGAGGTGTCATGTATTGAAGATTTTATTAATTTATTCAAATTACTGTTGTTCAACATGTTCGGAAGCTTGTTGAGGGACAAAATTGGAACATGAGTTACCAGGAACATCTTAAATGTATCAATGGTCACAGGTTTTCATGGCCAATTGTATCTTTCCACTTTTGGTTCAATGTCCCCAAAATAGCACACATGGCATATAATGTAGCATTAAACATCGAAATGAATTACACACAATTTGGAGTGTATTTTTTTTTGAGGGAAATGGATTTTCATGTGCTAGAAAAAACTCAATTTTGTGAATCTAAAAGAAAATGGAAATATGCAATATAGACTATATGGGAAATTGAAGAAAAACAATTATAGAATGAACTAAAAAACAATGGACAACCAATTCTTACTTATTTAGATGCTAGATATGATTCTACCATATTTGCCTATCATAATATTCTTGTTGTGATACATGTTAAGATATGACATGTATTAAAAATATGAACTATGACAAGAAAAGAGGTGGGCAATTTTTGGAAAAATTTGAAGACAAAGTAATAAAGATGGCACTAAAAACATTTTCAAAAGCCTAGTGAAGATTGATGAGATAATACATGATGAGAAACGCATTGTGGATAGCTTTATAGCCATCTATAAAATAACATCTCAAAAAAATTGTCCCACAAGTGTAAACAATTCTTAAAACAAAATTGCAAAAGAAAGTTACTCAACAATCAAACACCAAACAAGTTCAAGACTGCAAGTTCACATAAGTTAAATTAATTTTTTTAAAAAGTAAAGATCTCAAAGACTGGCTTAAGAAGTGGAATAATAAAAGTTGAGAAGATTAGTGTTTACTTAATGTTTTGAGGAAGAAAGGTTAAGACCTTGTGAACATCATTGCAAAAAAGTTAAGAATATTTTTTGAAGCAATTGAAAGTTTGGCATCATTTTGAAGCCTTTCAAATTTGCTTATCCAAAGTTAAAATTACATGACATACCATCCAAACTCAAGAATTGGGTTTATCATTGTTGTGGAGTGACTAAAGCCAGCGGTAATGAAGATGTGTAGCAACTATGTTTGAATATATGCAATGCAGATGAAAATTGGGTTGGTGATCACATCACTTGTGAAATCATTGATAATTCAAAACAATGTGTATTAGAAAAGTGGGCCCTTAAAAAGCTAAGTTTGATTTAAATGAAAAAACACATATTGCATTACGAAATTGGTTGGCCTCAAACATCAAAAAGCAAAATTCCAAGTTCTATATTGGGGCTCAAAAATATTACTTGACTGAATCATTTTTAGCCTTAAAAATAAGTATGTAACCAAACTTATCTTTTTCAAGGCAACTTATGAAGCAAGAGTTGCATCTGTAAGCCTTAATTGGAATGAAAATTGAGCAAGAGAATGTTTAAAGATTTAGAACATGAAACCCTCTAAAGATTCAATTCGTAAACGTCCAGCAGAAAAGAAGAAATACAATACTTCCAAAGGACAAGTATCAATAAAATTGTCATTTTGATTTAGACAACACCAAGGAGATTGGTAAGTGTAGAAAAATACACATAAAGAATCAAACTATAGGTCTTATGCATTAAGTGTAAGGACATTTGGTTCTTTTTTGCAATAGGCTTTGATTTCTTAGTTAATTGTGTTACAAAAGATCTTAACAAGGCGTCATTGCTAAGATTCTTTAGTATCTTGAATAGAACATGATGTTACATTGAACACTCACTTTTTGGAAATACATCTTCCTCATTGTTCACAAGCTTTGTTTTTATGTTGGGATGGTCTGGTTGGGGTATCCAAAAAAGTCTGATTTTTGAGTAATTTTATTTGATTTTTGTGTTTAAAAAGTATGTTATATTCCACTTACTTGTAGTCTCTAAAATCAAGAATTATAATATCAAAAAAATTTGTTTTAATATTATTTATAAATTCGATCTCCATTTAATTTTGCAAATTACTAAATGTTATATTCTTATGAATAAAAAAAGTTCTAAAATGTACACTATAATGCCAGCAAATCCAAAAACTCGGATTTTTTTATATCTATGAATGGATTTTGAAAAAATTAATAAAAAAAATTCAAAACTTTTCTAGGTTGCAATTCTTGATCTAACCTCCAAGTTCCAGATCATTTCATACTTTGACATGGATTTCCTGGTGTGGGTTTCATTGGCATCTACAATGTTATTGAATTGCTATTTATCTCCCTTTTTTTGGAGCATAGGGATGGTCTTTTCACATATCAAGAAAGAAGAAAGCAAGAAAGATTTACGGCGTCGTCTTTTTTGAAAAGTCAACTTAACATTGGGTAGAAACGCAAGCATATTGTAGAGAATGTGCAATGTCTCAACGTCACATCTGCCATCACGGGACAACAATACCACAATTGAGAGAATTGAGAATGGCCCAATGACCTATAAGAATCCATACGATTGACCATGAACTACACCTCAAAAGCAAGCACAGCCACGCTAAGAGTTCTTGCTACAAAAGTCGAACAATGCACAACGTGATGCAAACTAAGCAGGATGTTCATCACCTCTTCACCAACCACGATTGGCTATATTGTAAGGCTCAAACATAATTCCTCCTTTACTACAAAGAAAGTGACACAACCTGAGGACGACCCAATATAATTCATTTTGTAATGAAAAGTTTCCACAAAATAGAGACTAACGCACACTCCAATGTCCACTCTTGCGCCTACATCAATCAGCAAAGCGGGGCGGCGGAGTTCAGAGGAGCCCCGGGGGCGCCTAGGGACATACGACATTAGAATTCCGGAGGTAATGCGACCTTTGGCTGCCTTTTATATATGTATCCCCGGTTTAAGCTAACAAAGTTGATTTTGTGTAATAAAAGTGATTAGAATGTTAGATAGTTTTAATCACTAATTGTTTTTTTTTAAGTATTTATTACTTTCATTTTTGTTGTTTTATAACTTTCCAGCAAGTTGTATCAATAAAATAGTTATTTATTGTTTTTAAATCTACATTTGATTAATTGAAAAACATAACATCATAATTCACAGGGACATATATTATTGATGCAATTTTCATTATTGATTTTGAAAATTTAAAGGTTTAATAGAGTAATTTAATAGAAGGAATGCTAATAGAAGTTGTGAATTCAATAGTAAATGCAAATAGTTGCTCCATTTTCCAACGCATGTAGATGATATTTATGATTGTAATATTTATGTTTTTTGATAAATGAAAAAGTAGAGGAAAATTGGTCACTACACGTGTGAATGCAATAAATTGTAGAGTGAAGTTTGGATTCAAAAGAGTTACATGAAGAAAAAGTAACAGATGGATATCTTTTTTTACTGAACAAGACTTTTTTATCTAACACTGTCTATATATTCTACATATCTAAATTTCAAATGGAATGTTGTTTGAGTATATGCAATCTTCAGATGGTTTGAAAAGTTGTTGGTGAATTTTTTCTAATGCCTGTATCAATCACTTACTTATCAATGATTGAAAATTGATTTATATTGTTTCAAAAATGTTTTTTATGAAAATTGTCAGTTGAGTAATTGTTTTGCCTAATGTCCTATATAAATAATAATTATACCTCCACAAAGGACTTTATTTTTTCTGGTATGAAATTTAATTAACAATTGAAAAGAAATTATTGAAGGTAGCTAGATTTAATACTTTTTTTTATCCATAAAAGTTTTAGATATTATTTATATCACTCTCTATCATTTTTTTGAAAAGATAAATGATTCTATTATTAAGTAGAAAACTTGATTTACTGTGAACAATAAAATATGAAGAGTATTAGTGAATTTATATTAATAATCCTTATAGATATTTTTCAAAAAAGTTCAAAGTGAAAATTTTGTTTAGTCTTCTAGTGGTTGCATAGTTTCATCTTAAAAGGTTGCTAATGACGATCTTAAATCAATGATGGATTGGTCTACAATTTGATTCAATATATAAAAAATAAAATCAAGAAGTCAATTAATTGCTATGATTTTAAAACAAAACAATTAAAGTCACACCAATCCATTTTAATGATATTTTAATGAATAATTAGAAGGAAGGGAAATTTAACCATTCCGAGTAAAAATTCATAAGTGTGCATAAAGGTCTCCATCTTATACTCTTTTCATAAAAAAAAATTTAAATGATGTAGATGAGCATATAATACACCATTTGCCCTATTATTAAACAGTTTCTAAATTGACCTTGATAATATTGATATAGGTATATAACGGCGTATTAATGATGGATATGTAATGCATTTTTTTAGTATATAAAGTAATGAAGGAATGAAAGGCCTTTATTTTGGAAGATTGTGATATATAATTGCTTTTTGAAAACTAATCATAGAATTATCAGTAATCTAAATTAATAACTTTCTTTTCAAGAAAAACTTCATGTGTTTGTGCTCAGTAATTTGTGCTCTATTTAGATTGATCTTTGTCCACTAAAGATGTGATAGAGATACAACAACTCTCATCTTGTAACTACTTTTAGCACCCATTTTGTGCAATTGGAGATCATTTCATGGAATATTATCTTGATTTGTAGTACCTTTTGTGAAATCCCCAAAACCATGACTTCTATTGCAATATGAATTGTAGGAAGTGTTAATATGATGCATTTTATTATATTAAGATTTACAAAGTACCTTATTCTCCAGCATCTAAAAAGTAAAGAGAGCATCAATAAATCCCATATTTAAGTAACTTTGGAGGTTGGCGGGCAACTGACCAAAATAGCTGGAAAGTAAAAAGAAATTGGGGGGATTTTTCACCCAATATATGTTGTAAAAAATATTTATTTAGTTTAAATTCAGCCATGAATTCTATGTTTTGGACATCTTTAAGTCTATTTTTTGTGAATTTATTGAAACATTCATTATTCTATAGTATTTATTCTAATTCAAATTTAAATTTTCAATGATTTTAAATTATTTACTACAAAAAAGTTGTCGCAGATGAGTTGACTATTAATCATGGACTTTAAAAAGTCCTTAATTACTTAAATATGGGTTATAAAAAACAATAAATAAAAATTAAAAAAATATAAAGAGTTGGATTTTTGAAGAGTATCTCACAACTTGATAAATATGTGCAGTGTTTGTTACTTCAGTAATACAATGAGGTTTCATCCTCTTGTTTCCTCAAAAGTTACCTTTAAAACAACTTATGGATTTTTTGGAAGATTGTTATTAATTAAACTATCATATTTTTTAAATGTAAAACTCATATCATCATTTAATCTCCATGAGAAAATGGAGCATCCTAGAATGACTGAAGCATGCAACAGGCTCGTCATTATTTTGCATTCAAAAGAGTGATGCATTTTCTTCTGACTGAAGCATGCAACAGGCTCTTTTAGCATGTCATTATTTTGCATTCAAAAGAGTTTTGCATACTTCCCCATTATGATTGTACTTCACGCATGCATATTTCCTTTTGTGATCTGTGCACAATTCATTTCTTTTTCTAAACTTGTATCTTGGTGATGTATTGATTAGTGCCAACTTATGGGCACCATAGCCACAAATGTCAAGTTGTGAACCACAAACTGTGCAGTTCCGAACCTTTAATAAATCAATTTCTAAATTTTTACTTTTGAAATTTAATAAGTAACTTAAGTTAGTAAAGTGAGGTGACTCAAGGTTTCTCTTTCAATAAAGGTTAAGAGAAATAAATTGGTGTCTAGTTCACAGAAAAGAACAAATTCTTCCTCAAGGAAAATGCTGGACACCTTGACAATCTTGAGTAATTGCTTTCGATTGAGGACATGGCTTTTTCTTTTCTTCATTTTCGTGCAGCCACAGTGGCAGTATAAAATATTATACATAATCACATTTGTCAACGTTCATCCATATTGTGGATAGAGTGGACTTTCCTTCCATATCTTACTATTGTTTTCATCCAAACCATCAATACCATCAAATATTTTGTGAAAATATTTGATGACATAAAATTAATGATTTTGGACATTTTACAACTAAACTAGTTTCAATTGGTGCAATCTTACAATTGTAAAGCAACCAAAAAGTCTCAGCTAAGCATGAAGTGATTATAAACTGGCATTAGAAGAACCTTCGCTAGGCTTTTTTAATCAAGGTAGTTGTATTTTGTTGGCTATCACTAAGTATCTTGCTTAGGGATTTAATTTCAAAATTATGGATATCCATTACTCAAGATGAAATAAGGCTCTTGTTGGAGAGTAATACGACATTCTTTTAGATCCATTATCAAATCTCCTTTAATCAAATTTACTTCAACTCTATGAGATTCAACCCATTTATTACAAGTTGGTTTCTACATGAATAAAATAAAAGGATCTTTATGAGTTACAGTATGCTTATTTCATCTCTTTATGATCAATTTTTTCACAATTTAGTCCATGTTTACTTGGAATAATTCAATTTTTTTTAAAGATTGTAATTTCATTCAGAAACTATGCTTTTAGCTCAAGAATTCACAAAAGTGTTGTCATATAGACACTTTCAACAAGAACCAGTCGTAGGCTCAGATGTGAAGCTTGAAAGGTCAAATTTTTCGGCGTGAGAATTTAGTATCTATACTCTATTGTTGATATGGATTTGCAATAATAGCAAAAAGCCCTTGAACTATAATAAATGTCATTTTCATATCTTTTGAGACATAGTTTGCAGTTTTGTTAAAGTATACTAACTTTTCACCCAATGGAAAATATATATTATGAACAAAAAAGCTCCATTGAAGGTATATTCCATTGCCAATACAGTAGTAGTAGAATCAATTATAGGATTTATCATCTATACAAAATTAAAATTCACGTTCTTCACCTTCTTCACGTTCTACCATTTCCTAAACCAATCAATATCATAAAAAATAATTAATGTCATTATTTGCATTAGGCATGCCAAAGGACATGTGAAAAATTTGTAAACTTTGATATAGCACGGCCTCTAAAATGACCAATCAATTGCCATATTCATTATTAGAATTCCTTCGTGAGGCTACAATGAGATTCGTGTACCAATAATGTGTGTAATCAACCAATGCACCCATGCAAATCCATCTCGGCTACTCATTGATTTGAAGGTACTACTTTTATAATCTTCTCTTAAAGTTTGACGAATAGGATGTTTGCGAAACACAATAGCTGCAATATATCTCTTCATGGACTTCATCATTATCTTATCTTCTAGCGAAGAACATCCATCAATATAGAATACTAGCACACGTTCCTTAGACGAGCATTTGAAACAAAACTAAACATTTCTAATGTGACAATATCATTATTAAACTTGTGCGATCTTTTATTTTGTATAAAAATCTAAATCAAAGACAGATACTCAAACAACAATTAACAAAAATCAAAATTATTGAATTCTACACCTTTACATAATATTGATAGGCCAAAGACTAACAAGTTAACAAAATAGTCTCCAATTACAGATTTATAGTTTTATCTTACTAAGAAATCACACAATTTAAGATTTGTTCACTAGCAAGGCAAGTTGTAGGCTTGTTGATTAACCCCAAAAGGCCCTTGGTGTTTTATGGGCCAAAACTGCCAAAAACATACGAATACTGATAAAAACCTATTGTTTTCTAAAGTTACCTATTGTTTTCTAAATGTAGACTTAATATTGAATATTTAATCAAAGGCTCTTGTACCTACCTTATCCAAAAAGGTGTATACCAATTTTGAGAACAATCCACCGTGCAGATTGCGAGATTATAACGTTTGAAGTCACTGTAAAAGTTTTTTTTGACACTGCCCAGTGAGTATACCTAAGTTTTGTTGCCCAAAAACTATACTTTGCAAACAAATCTGATGTATGGAATATCATCAACTCATTTAGGTATGGAAGTTAGGTATAAGCTCACAAAGTTTGAGCCTCATATGAGCTTGAAAAGGCAAAAAAATCCTTGATTTTGTGAAAGGAGGTGTGTTGAAATTGCCTTACATTCTCCAATTTAAAACAACTAAGTTGCGTAATATAACAAGAAAAATAATATCAAGCAGAGCCAGTAGAGTGGTTACAAACATTATAAGCACCAAGGCCATGACATTGATGTGGTGTTCATTGGTCTTTACATATTTTAGCTCAATAGGATTCAATGGAGTCACTAAAAAAAAGCCCATGGAAGTTTAAGATTTAGTGTAGGTCCTTATTAATCTTATAATGTGCATGGAGTCAAAGGATGGTGGATGATGGATCGAACATGGATGGAACAAAAATAGGGGCAGCTTGCGGAGGACCTTGAAACCCTACAACAAAGGTTTGTGTGTATGATATATACATACATACACACATACACACATACACACACACACACATAGATACACATGCACTTAATTACATATCATTCTAACACATTGGTCGTGGATCATTCACTACAATAAATTTATTCATTATATAAATTCCAAAAAAAGTTCCAAAAATTGCTTATTAAAAAAGAAGCTTTTGCTATGTATCAAAGAACAACCAAGTCAATTGATGTTTGAGCATTCTCTTTGTAGGCCGCTACATCTTGACCAATTACAATCAATATGGAATCCACTAATTGAACTATGTCAACCTCCTTTCACTAGTTATTAACATTTCTTTACTCTATTGCTTAATATCTCAATCGACAAAACTCAATTGAAATGATAATTTTTTCAGATTAGATTCAAATATTCTATCCAAATGTATGTATATATATATACATATACATATATATATATATATATATATATATATATATATATATATATATATATATATATATATATATATATATATATATATATATATATATATATATATATATATATATATACTTTCCACTTCAAGAATTTGTCATGTTTTAAACTTTTTTAACTACAAGATTTTATCCCTTTCTATAAACATATTGCTTAATATTTCATTTTTATGTATTTCAACTATCTATAAGAAATATACCTACAATTTGTTGTCTTCATTTTCTTCAAGTAGTTGACACTCATTTTTACCAGTCGAACATGGATTAAAGTTATTGATGATACTCAATCTATTTTCATGATATGATAATCATACCTTTTTCCATTATTGTCTTGTAGTTGTTCTTAGTGTAAAAAAACCATAGTTATTATTTTAATGATAAATTGACAATAACCTTAAGTTTTACATAGTTGTCTTCTTAGGTTGCCATTAATTTGTAAAAACTTTGTTTTGTTTAAAATTTTCAATTAATAATAGAAATCATAGATTTATTGAGAAATGATTTAGAGAAGCTTTGGTATCAAAAGGATAATATTTTGACCTTTAAGTTAGCACATGTGGTTGAATTAAGCAAGTTGATGAATTATTATTTTGAAAAGGTACACATAAAATCTTAAGTAGAAAAATTAAAGTATATAAGAGTTAGTAGATTGAAAGATATTAAACATGATATAAATTACAAAGAATCCTTTAGAAGAAACACAAGCAACTTTAGGATATTTAGTAAAAATTTGAGCGTGTTTGTCTATCCAAGACTTGCTTATTTTATCTAATTGTTTACATGAAGAAAACGACTTATGGGATTTGAGTTTTCCAAACTTGCAACTTATCTGAGCAATTAGTGCCAATTAAATATGTAGGTGCATCATAATGGTCATAGATGGGCCACCAAAGAGACCTTGAAATTAGTTTTAGCTCATTTGTTTAAGAAACAAATGTCAAAGATGTTCTTAAAATTTTGATACATGATTGTTTTTTTTTTTTTTCTAAAATTTTCTATATTCAAGTTTTCAACTTAAATGTAGCCTTTTTAGCATTTCCTTTACAACATTCTATTTTTTATTTTTTAAACCCCTAAAGTTATGAGGGTATTTTTCATCAAAACTGCCTCAATACAGCCCCTCTTCAAAGCAAGGTGGATTTTGCAAAATTGGGGTCTTTTTTAGTACATCCAACCATAAGATCTTGTAGCTAACTTCTATGTCTACATGTCCAAAAAATCTCACACACTCATTCCTCACCAATTGCAAGATAATAACGTTCAAAGTAGAAAAACAAGTTTTTTTTCCATGCAAAAAAAGGGGACAGCAGAGTTTTGAAGGCCCAAAAAACCATTTTTTAAAGTAGATAAGGAATGAGTCTCTCCATATTATTGTTACTTAGTGAGTTAGGTACATGTCCAAAAAATACCATATTCAAAAAAGTTGTGGAAGGTTTCCAAAAAAATTGTTTTCCGCTTGGAGGTATGCTGAAATTTACAAACAAAGGCCGTTTTTTGACAATAAAATAACATATGAAAATTCTTGGATTGAAAATCTGAGCAGTGGAAACATGCTCTACTACCTTCTCTATAAACAGAAATTTTTACTTTTGAAAAATATCAAAATCTCAATTTTTGGTGGAATTTCAAAGTTTCGTCTTTGGGCAGATTTTTGCAGATTTTTGCAATTTTGGGCAATTTTGGGCAGAATTTGCTGCATTCACAGTGGCTTAGAAAATTTCAGCAGCTGCCCAACAAGCAGCTTTGACACTCAAACCTTCATAACTTTTGATCCCGATGTTGGAATTGAAAAATAAAAATGCCCACACGAAGATCTCCGAACGGCCCACCTTCAATAAAAATTTCAAAAAATCTCGATGTAAATTGCATTTATAGGTACATGCCCAAATTCCAAAAAAGCCCAAATGTGGATGATTGTCCTTTAGGGGTTAATCTATTGAATAGTATAGTCTATAGTCCAAATATTACCTATGAGGGTGGGCTCGTGTGTTTTTGGGAGGGTGGGCTCGTGTGTTTTTGGGAGGGTGGGCTCGTGTGTTTTTGGGAGGGTGGGCTCGCGTGTTTTTGTGAGGGTGGGCTCGCGTGTTTTTGTGAGGGTGGGCTCGTGTGTTTTTGGGAGGGTGGGCTCGCGTGTTTTTGTGAGGGTGGGCTCGCGTGTTTTTGGGAGGGTGGGCTCGCGAGTTTTTGTGAGGGTGGGCTCGCGTGTTTTTGTAAGGGTGGGCTCGCGTGTTTTTGGGAGGGTGGGCTCGCGTGTTTTTGTGAGGGTGGGCTTGCGTGTTTTTGTGAGGGTGGGCTCGCGTGTTTTTGGGAGGGTGGGCTCGCGTGTTTTTGTGAGGGTGGGCTCGTGTGTTCTGGTAAGGGTGTTTGTGTGAAGATGGGTTGCCGAGGTTGGTTTCATCCTAACTGCCGGGGCAAGCAAGGCCAAAACTAGTAACGTTACTCCAACAATCGAATATGTCGTACGATTCACTGTATCCAGCATAGTCACTAGATGTAGACTCAAGGTGCAGACGAAGGTCAGTGGTATCGACTGCTGGAGTACTGTATCTCAAACAACTATTTCTGTATCATCCACGGACCACAGCCAACTATTTTCACCACAATATTGTATTCTTGTCAGATCTGGCGTTCTGATACGAATCCAATTGTCAGCTTCTACTTCTATTCACGGTTCACCACTGCAGTTAAAAATTAAAATACTCCACATGTTTTCCGCAGGGGAGGAAAAAAAAAAAAAAAAAACTCTACATGGGTCGCCGATAAATCTCATGCGCGTTCTAAATACTCTAATATGACAAGTTACTGCAACTCAACACTATGTACCGACTTCTTCTTTCCACCCTTATATGGATCTGGAAAAAAAAGTTGAATCCCTTGAATCTCTGGCGTTGAGTGCTGGTAAATGGTAAACAATACGGGAAGAACTAAATTAGCGTGGTGGAATATAGTGCAACTTTTAGTGGAATATAGATTAGTTAGTCAACTGGCTAATCTAGAGAGTCAATATATTTTGACGTGCCCATGTATTCTATAATTCACATGCAAATAAACATGCTTTTATGCCCTGTCTCTCGAAGGAAAGAACGATTTAAAAATAAATAAATTGCATGTACGAATGTACGCTGGAATTCGATCCCATATTAAACTATTGTAAGAAAAAGAAGTAAGAGAAATGAGTGCAAAACGGAGCGTGGAGCGTAAAAATTATGATAGTACCAGTAATTTAAGAGCAGAGAGTAGTTAGGGGAGAAAGTTTCGGGAAGGTGAGGGGCGGCTGTGGCGATGAGGTGAGAACAGAAGCGACACCTACGGCAGTGTTGCCGCTTCTACTGATGGGTAGATCTAGATTCTAGACTTTGGAGGGAATGCAGGTGGAAAGGCGCCCTGCTGGTGTTGCTGGTTTGAAGGCGATCTTTTTCCCAATCGCTTTGCCAGCTTCGACTTCAACAACCCGACCTTCTTTCGAGCTAGAGTCCTGGTTCCAAGCTGTGGATGTAAGTTACGTGCACAGATCCCATTGTCAACGCGGTTGGGCCAGTCTCCAGTCTGCGTCTGTCAGGTTCTACATGGCCACAGCTACTGTAGTGTTACGTTTCGCAGAGTTACAGTGCGACCGTTATTGGTGTCCTGAGAATGCAGGCTGGTAGTGTAGACACGACGTTGTGTCAAGCTGGAGATCAGTCACGTGATCCGTACAGGTGCATGATACCTTGGGATCTTGCAAGCTGCTACCTTGGGTCTGGATGCTGCTGCATTGTGGGTTGGATTTTTGTTTTGGCGAGGCAAGGATCAGGTGATGAATGCTGCTGCAGGGCTAGCATTGGAAGCATTTAGTGCGGATGCGGGAGAGGTGGAATTGGCGCGCAAGGAGAGGAGTGAAGCGGTTAGATCGCCGGAGGGAAGGTTTTTTGGGATTGTGGTGGAGCAGGCCGGGTTGGAAGTTCGAAGGAATGTGAAGGCTGGGTGGAATGTGAACAGTTTAACCTTGGAGGATTGCGGCAGCTGATGAGGCGTTTAGATTGAAGGATTGCGGCAGTTGAGGAGTTCGATTATCAGTTAGATTAGTTAGGTGGAGGAACAAGGGTTGGGGGGAGGAAGGGAGGGGGTTCAGCATGGGCTGTGGGCACAGGTTCATCGGAAGCTGGAGTACCAGCATTGCAGGTCATTCATCTTCTCTTGGTTAAGATGACGGTTCTTGCTCTTGAATCTTGCGGTTTCTAGCTACCTGGTTCGTGCTGTTGGAGTTTGCAGTTCGTTGAGCTGAGCTGGGGTTGGGATTTGGTGCAAACAGGGAGATGGCTGTGGGGGGGTATGGGCAGGTCTTGGTTACTGCTAGTTTTCGTGGTGGTGTCGTGGAGCTTCCCTTCCTGTTCCGCCACTCCTGAAGGTAAAGTAATCCTCTGTTTAGAGCTGAGTCTTGTTCCTCTAGATCAATGTCGGTATAGTTGCCAGTAGTTTGAATTATGAACGTTGGCCAGCGGCATCTCTTACTTTTCAAGTGGTGCTATCGTTCTTTGTAAAGTCACTTGCAGGTTATTTCGTCTTGCGGCTCTTGTCAATCAGAACTGCAGCATCTGTTTCAGTGTAGAATCGATTTCTGTGAAACTACTGAACGATTCATGTATGAGAATGCGAGTGCTGGCCAGCTACATTTAGAGCACTTTGAAGCTCCGAGCATTTCGTTCCTTTTGCAGATTTGCATTTGCACGTGGGCTTTTTAGAGTGATGAGTATGTACTTGTGCGTGCAGCTGACGCACTCTTGAGTATGGCATCCTCGTGGGGTCGCACGTTTCCAACGTGGATGGGGTCTGATCCTTGTGTGAATTGGGAAGGTGTGACTTGCTCTTCAGGTGTAGTCATTGGACTGTAAGTGCACTCTCCTTCAATCATTAATCATTAGGGTTTTGGCCACATTTCCGACACTTGTACATGGAGATGGTTCGGCACTCGATCAATTTGGTCATTCTTTATGTGTCAAGCGTGCATCCTAGTCCGTCGAATGGCACATGAACCTGTGAGAAGGAAGGAAATGCAAATTGAGCGGACTGTTTCGATGGGTGGCTTCAACCTCTCGGCGCTTGTGGTTTGTGCAGGAGCTTGGGTTCCTCGCAGTTGACGGGGCCTGTACCGCCCGCAATTGGCCGACTGACCTCATTGACCTCATTGGATCTTAGCAACAATGCTATCAGGGGGCCTTTACCTCCAGAATTTGCTTTCCTGCAAAATCTTCAAGTTCTGTAAGTGTCCTCCCTTCGTCGGGGGAAACCAGGGAAGACAAGTCTATTAGAATCGGGTGGTTGTTAACATTTCTGCCATTGAAATGTGATTCTTTTAATAGGGACACCGTTTGGCTATATTTCCTTATTGTACTTAGATAGTTTTGCTGTTTTTTGCAGGAACCTTAACCGAAATCCGTTGAACGCCCCATTCTCTACAGAAATCTTACAACTTAGGAACCTGACTGAGCTGTAATGATGCCCTGATCTCCACCAATGTCTTTATTTTGAACTTGCTTAGCATTGAGGTGCATATCAAATGGATATTCGACAGTTACCCTACCACTGTCGAATAGTTGATGCTTGTATTCGGATTAGAGGTTTAATGGGACTCCCACACCACTGTGAAAATTATACCTTTCCAGCTGACATTGTAAACTGATATGATTTATCTGCTGCAGGAGGTACGATGTAGCAGGAGTCTTTGGCCTCATTCCTAATGAAATTTCAAACTTGAATAAACTTGAAATCCTGTAAGTTACGACTCCTTAGTGCTTCTCTGGGTTTAAGACCAATCCAGGATCCTGCTAGATTCATAGAATACTATCTGTGACACTATTTACTCAAGCTTTTGAGTTTTTTGTGTGCTTCACAAGCTATTTATTCTACTTTCATATACTCTGTTTTCTGTTGTGGTACAGATTATTGTCAGAGTCCACATGCAGTTCTGATAAATTTTGTGTTTTCTGTTTGCTTCTGCACAGGTTTCTTGGAAACAATTCATTAGTTGGACCATTGCCAGCCAAGAGCATTGGATCACTCGTAAACTTGAAACAGCTGTAAGCATGGAAAATATCAGATTGATTAGCCAATCAGTTTCTTGGCTTTCAAATTCTGTTACATTAAGCAAATATACTTTCGTGCCCATTTTGTTTTAAGCATTTCAAAGTGCAGACGTGAGGTAAATGTGGATATTTAAATGAAGGGTCTGGTTTCAAAGGTTAAAGGTTGAATTGTGATTGTAATGAGTTGTAAAGGAACTCACAGAGATTTTGGTTATTGCAGGACTTTGTGGGGCGGCTCTTTTAAATCCCCACTTCCACCTGAGTTTGGCAACTTGGTTAACTTGCAATATTTGTAAGCAATATAGAGTTTCTTCCGTATGTTTTTCACGATCTGTAAATAAATGACTTGGTGTTTTTGTCCAGACATTTGTCATTTACTTCCTCTGTGTTGTCGTAGTATCTGTCATGCATCACATGTTCTCATGTTTTTTTCCTTCTGCAGAAATATGCATACTAGCACTCTTTGGGGCGGCCTCCCTCCATCTTGGTCAAACATGAAGAATATTAGTAGAATGTAAGTTTGAGTACCTGAATGCTTCAAATGACTATGGATTTTGTATTCTATTTCATATCAGTGGAGGTCCAATTTAGGTTTCCATATTCTTTCTGAGTTTTCGTGTCCTCACTCCATGCGCAGGCTGTTATACAATAATGACCTTACTGGATACGTTCCATCCAGTTGGCAAGCACTGACAACATTAAAACAATTGTAAGAGATACCATTGATCACCGATATCATTCTATTTTATCCAATTCTTGTTAAAGTGCTGTTTCATAGGACTCAAATGACTAACATGCTTGTATAGCAAACCTGCATTGAAGAGGATGGTCGTATTACTGATTGGGCGGTTCACTATTAGTAAAGCGTAGAGAAGTTGATATATGTAATCTTTGAGCTTGACTTTGCAAGTGCTTGGTTGCTGAGCAGACACGTTGGCCAGAATGCTCTCTCTGGCTCATTCCCGGACTGGCTTGTCAATATCCCCGTTGAAATCTTGTACGTTCCTCGGGCTTTCACGAAGTTATGCTGTAAAATTTTATACGGTCGATGCACAAGCTAATGCCCATACATTCGAAAATTGTATACTCATGCTCATGCTTAGACGAATCTGCAATTTTTTTGGACAGGGATATGTCAAGAAACTCATTTCAAGGACCATTCCCTAATTTAAGCGCTAATCTTCCTCTGGTAAATGCAACCAGTACCAATATGAGTTTGTAAGTTCCTCTTCAATCTATTGTTACATCTACTATTATTTCCTATCCTTCTGTTTCTGAAAGTAGCATTTGAAATAATCGCTTGAATTTTGGATTACTTTGCTGCGCGCAGATATTGCAACTATTTCAATGGAAGTTATCCTACTTTTCAACTTGGAAACCTTGTGTAAGTTCTCAACATCGTTTTTTGGCGTGTATAATGATGACATTTTTCGTCTACGTATTCTAGTGGAGGGTTCTTGAATCTGACTTTTTCCGGCTCAAAATAAGAAGTTTCGTGTGTCATCTCAAACCCTAGGTTGTGTGCCAGGGCTTTTGATCCGAATTTGATGCATTCATTAACGCCAAGTCTGAAGGAGATAGTTTACCATCTAAAGTGCTGTTATATCTGGAGTATTGATTGTTCTCTTTTTCACAGAAATTTTACAGGCAATTGTTTCACCAATGAGTCAACTAGAGAGACAGACAATACCAGGAACACCTGCAATCGACCATTTTTCTGCAGAGATTTCTTCATGAGATTGGAAGATGGTAAGAATTAAAACCTCACCAATTGTGTCAGCTATTCATGCCCTTGAGGACATTCAGCAGTTCTCATTTTGGCTTTTGTTATGCAGGCTGTGCTCCCTGTCCAGCAGGAAATTACATCTATGATAATAAAACAATTTGCACTTGCAAGCCTGCGGACTATGGTATGCTACAAAACACTTAACCTGCTTACGCGACATGTTCTTGTCCTTCTTAGGAATGATCGGTTCACAATGCAGTTTGTCTGGAAAGTATACATGTTTTGTTCACTAACCTTCCATCCTTCCACCAAAAGCTTGGTAGCATCATATCAATTCACTGATTTCACCGTATACTGTAGGGCACGAAAACTACGAGGGCACGCTATTATTTATTTATTCATAAGGTGTGGCATAGTTTGCCACTTTGAAGTATAGTGCACCTGACAATCACCTCTCACATGCTTATTGTGGGACACAGTAGTTACCCACTCACAGTGTATGGTGCAATCCGTGTAGTTATGAATTCCGGTGCGAGCACCTCGGTATTTTCTAGGATTAACAAGACTTGCATGTAGGGCATATTGAATTAATTTTTGATGACTTGATGTTCTAGTTGATCAATCTGGCGGAGGAGGAGGATTTCCATACGGAGAAGTAATTGGCGGTATAGTCGGGTCACTTGCACTGATTCTTGCCCTGGTAGCTCTCTGTAAATGGGATCCCATTCATAAGCGGCTTCCGTTCGACCCCTTTTTATTGTTCAGTACTAACGACGATGGTAGGCTAATTACTCTGCCTCTTTTCCGCTGAAGTATGATGTGTTATGTCTGTGTTTCAAGCTCTAGACCGAATAGTCTTTAACACAAATGTTTGTAGAACTTTCCATGCTGTTTTGGGTTTTGAAGTAAGGTCTGGGATACGAGCCAAGTCCTCTGACCATTCTTTTCGGTGAGCTCTGGATTATTCTTTTTTTTCCTTTTGATTGATGGTAATGCTTTGGATGATACAGATGAGGATTGGGATGTTCCTGAAGGTGTTCACAGATTCACTATGGCAGAGTTGTCTAAGGCAACCGGACACTTTGACAGGGAACATGAAATTGGAGCGGGTGGGTTTGGTAAAGTGTTTTTTGGAACTTTGGCTGATGGTAAAATGGTGGCAATTAAAAGGGCATCTACGACAAGTTTGCAGGGTCAGATAGAATTTAGAAATGAGGTTAACCTGCTCAGCCGTTTGCATCATCGTCACCTAGTCCGGTTGGAGGGGTTTTGTGAAGATGAAGATCTTCAGGTAAATACAATTAGCGAAGTAAAACAGAGCATACCTGTCGTTCACTTTATATCTTGCTTTTCAATCTGATTTTTGAGGTTTTTGAGCTAATTGGTTTGAATGCACTTAAGGCGTAAGTCATCACATGTTTGGCAAATTATTATATATATTATATTTGCTCTAGATTGTTTCATTTCATCTCTGTTTAAAGCTCTCATGTTGGGTCTTCCTTTGATATTCAGAAGCGTTATGTATGTATCAATTGAATGAGGGATCACTCAAGATGTAATGTTGAGCTGGAGATTAAAGTGTACCCTTTTTCAGTCACACTGTTGAAGTATTCTAAGAATTTTAACTTTCCTATGTGCTTCGCTTTTATTCAGATCCTTGTGTATGAGTATATGAAGAATGGTAACTTGGGCGAGCACATTTCAAGTAAGACCTGGGATCTCAGCAATATATCACTTGTTGTCTCACAAGGAGTCCAATTTGTCGGACTAAGCTGTCGATACTCCACTCGAGAAATTTATGTGCTATGATAATTAGATCCAAATATGGGTTCATGAGACTTCTTTCCAGTATGAGCTATCACAGACCTCTGTATTATGTAAATGTCACTTCCTGCACCGTCTCTTAAATGTTGTGAGGGCTTTCTGAACGTTTAATCACTTGTATGCAGGAGCAAAAGGGAGTAACGTGCTGAGTTGGTATAAGCGTCTGGAAATTGCTGTTGGTATTGCTCAAGGCCTCGATTACCTTCATTCTTTTGCGGTATGTTCAGAGCTACACCGGCGTAACTTTATTTTCTAGCCTGTATTGATAAACACAGTTGAGTGTAGATAGGGAGCTCTCTGACTGGCATGGATGAATGCCCTTGGGATGTCTTCCACAAGAACAAGACACCCTGTATATTGTGAAATGTACCTATTCTGTCCTACTGTGAATTCTGCTGAATTTGGCTGTTCTGGCATCCTTGTTGCAGGATCCACCTGTAATACACAGAGATATAAAGCCGACTAATATCCTTCTTGACGAGCACATGGTTGCTAAAGTTGCGGATTTTGGCATCTCAAAGGCGACATTTGATTTTGATACTCATGTCTCCACCAGGCCTGCTGGCACTGCCGGGTGAGACTTTATGTTCTGTGGATCTGAATTTTCTTTGAATACATCGTGAGTTTTATGTGTTATTAGAACACAGGTTAGAAAAGTTCGTGTCAATTCACTATCTGGCATCGCGGTGCCTAATTCTTGCATGTAAATGTCATCTTTTGATATATCTTTCTTTTCAATTGATCGGTTTAGTACGTGACAGGTATTTGGACCCAGAATACTTCTTGAGACGGCAGTTAACCACTGCAAGTGATGTGTACGGGTATGGTGTGTTATTACTGGAGATCGTTACTGGTCAACAAGCCATTGATCATAGCCGGAAGGAAGAGTTTAATCTGATTGAATGGGTAAGTACTGCTTAATGAACACCTTCTTTGGATCCGTCTTCTTCGTAATAATTGCATTGATGCCTAGTACAAATGCTGTGTTTGCGCCTCAATAGTTTGACGTGGTTACCAGTACATTAAATGCTAGTGGTTTTGAAAATTTTGTTTTGTCTTGGTGGCAAAGGTGAGACCAAGGTTCCGTGAGAGGGGTGTCGAAGTTATCGTGGACGCCGCTTTGGAGGGAAATTATGACAAGGATGTCTTCACTGATATGACCAATGTTGCACTGATGTGCGCATCGTTCAACAAAAACGATAGGCCAGCCATGAAGGTACACTATGCTCTGTTAAGAATTTCGTTTTTCTTCTGCCAAAATGTTCAGAAAGGACTCCGTTCTCTGTGTGACCGAACGTGTGAACTGTTCTAATATTTGTTTGCCATTTGTAGGACGTTGTGAGCTACTTGGAGCCCCATGTCCGCATGTTTCAATCATTGAGTGGTAGTAATACTGAAGCAGTCTCGTCGCACATAAGTCAGCTGCGGGGGAGCGACTTGGAGAGATTGACACGACCAAACCCAAATGACTACCTAAGCAGCCAGCAGTTCATGACTGTGCCCTTGCACACGGCTGCTGTAAGTTCTAACAGTAGCACAGAACTTGGATTTAGTAGCATGGTTTCAATGTATTCTCCTAGATACTCACATGTTGTTTGACTTTGAGGTCTGCTTTTCAGTGAAGTCCCTTTCGGTGGCTTGTAGTCTTGGAGAACTGTCGTTTGTGCTAAAATCCTTGAGAACTGTATCTTATTTAATGTTCTCTGCATTGATATGATTACAGAACGATTATAGTCCCTTCAATACTAGACGACCCAACACTTTCTCTTGAAGCTTCAATCGAGCCCTTCTTGCACCAATCAGACTGGGGTATGCATTGCTAGGAACCACATAGTCCTCACGCTTTTATGGAAGCGATTATTCAGAGGAGTGCTTCCAGTCTATCATACCCCCACAAGTATCACTGTTTAGCTGAGATAACAGAAATAACTGCTACAGTAACGCGCTCGTGCTTCACAAATGCATCAGTCTCCACGACGCGAACGATTTATGGTAAGTTCTGAATCATAAAATTTAAACTTACGAACTTGAAATTTGCACTCTGTCCTAATTATGGCTTGAAACTTCAACGTTTGTCAAATTTATTTACATCTAAGCTATGTGCGCAGGTTTGTCTTACCAGCATACCGTAAGCAGAGGGTTTGCTGGCAGACTTCACACCATCAAACAATTTCTGAGCACTCGCATTGAAACCTACTTCCTCACACTTTCCTATACAACTTCTGAGATATAGGCTACATGTACACAAAATTTACAGACCATTAAGGAAGGCCTCACAGACAGATAAGTCACCGTGATTAATGTGCTCAACGGTTGTCGTGAAGGAGGTACTGCCCTTCACTGGAGTTGAGTCTGTGCATCTTCGTAGAGAAACCTGACGATATCACGGATTCCATGTTATCTACATCTGGAACCTGTATTTGAACTTCGCAGCCAGGCTCGTTTTATCCGCACCGCACAGATGTTGGACGGAACTGTATAGTGGCAGACTCTTTGGAAATGATTCGGCTTTTTCAGATCGAAAAGCGCATTTTAACCTGTAGATTCATGTATGAGCTATGGTAGTACGTTAATGTGAGCCTGGGAGAGTTCAGCTACTTTTTTAACCTTTGACTCCTGAGGAACAATTGATACGGAAATCTAGACTTGTACGAACCTCGAAGTGCCAGAATAAGACTATTCATTCAAGAACATGGGGAACCACGGTTTCGAAAGAAAAGTGGTGAACGAATAATTATCACTAGATGAAATCCTTCATGCGCAATTTGGCAGATTATGAGCATTACAAGATGTTGTCAAGGATACGCCTCTGTGTCCTCAGAAGGAAAACTGAGTTCCTCGCTCCTGGTAATTTGTAGATATCAACGTAACTAATTCGTAAGACAGGCCCTCTGAGTAAACACTAGCCTGAATTCGATATTGAATCAATCGTGATTGCTTTTAATGGAATCTAAGTACTGTTACACAATTGAGCCAGCGATTTGTCTTCACACTCTGCAAGTTTGCAGAATAGACAGCTTTGATCCAATCAAAAGTTTACAATTTCTCCTAGTTACTTGAATTTCGCTATCGCTCAACAATATGAACCAACATTTACTGGCAAGTTAACCATGTCACAGAAAACCAACTGTGATTCACAGAAAACCAACTGTGATTCCGGTTTCACGTTTGCAAAGGTTCTCTCACTTGTTCACCTTGCTACCAAGCACCCACTTGGTACTAAACTTGAAGTCGTAAATCACATACACACCATTCGGTGTCTCCGGCACCCTCGATCCGAATCCCACATAGGAGAACTCCTTCACCTCCTTGGCCAGGTCAAGACCAGTATACGAAATCGCCAGACTGGCACGGTCCCGCACTACTAGAAAATCGTCTAAAAATCAACTAAAAAACAACTAAAAAGTGTTGATTCTAACACCAGACCTGATGCATAGTTGATTACAGGGGAGGTTCCCAAGAGAATGAGCGCTCTTCTTGAAACCAAGTGAAAACTATTGAACTCCCTGCTGGACCAAAATATGCTGTGTTGAACCAATTCTGAATCTTCAAGGCGGCTGTCTGGTATCATGAATCACGAATATACTAGGAAAATACACTTTCAAACACTATGTGCAATCATCACTTCCTGAGTACTCTACAACACAATGACCCAAGTCCAACAATTTAGTAGCGCACAGAAGAATGCACAGTGAGACTGTGTCTTTAGCAGAGGTTTTACACAAGCAATAGCGGATGTAGACCCATCTGTCAGGAACTTTGTCTCGCACCTCGAGGGGCATGTAACACCCACTTCTCAATTGACACCTAGGTGTTATCCGGCGATACAAACGTGAAATTTAGTGAAAATACCTGGGTTGATACCTGGGAGGGTATGTGAAGAAACGAAGACGACACAAGAAAATAAACATGTACAGACATTTGTTTTGGCCTGGTTATGGTTTAGGGTTTCATTTGGAGGAAGCAAGCTAGGCGAGTGGAAGCGCGAGCGAGGCTGTTACGGAGCTCACTGTCTTCGCATTGTAAGCGCCCAACCTGGTTCATCTTACTCCCTCATCTCCCTCTTATGAACAATTCTTTCAGTACTCATCTGAGTAGGAAGGTGAGCTTGCAGCAACTGTTTCTGGAATTCTGCAGAGTGGTTCATTGTGGTGTGAGAAGGAGCAGCAGATGATACTAAGGGGACAGGTATCGTATGGATTTCGAGTTTCAGGTAGGTCGATGATTTCAATTGGAACGAAGAATGTGGCGCTCATTTCTGTGAAAATACTTCGTCCCTCCTCCTTTGCCCTATCCTCCCAGCATTCTCGCTTCTATACATATCTGGTTCAAGGCTTGCTGGATTTTGCGGGATGGAGTATTTGGTTGGGAGTAGCAGTTGAACTCGGGTTGTGAAATTCTTCCTTAGCTTACGCATAGCTTGTGTCGTTGATTGGGCATAGCTTCTGTTTCAGATAGTCTTCCAAGTTGACGATGTATATTTCCAGAGTATCGCTTCTTGAGCTTCTCATGAATTCTCGGTTGTTGAGTGCATTGCAGATACATTACCAATAGCAGACTCAATAGCGTCCCGGGTAGCGACGTAGTATTCCGGGTATCGATGTGGCCACCCAGTCACCGGGTGGTACACGCTGGAATTCTGACCTGGCATTGCACTCTCGAGACACAACAAATCAAGACAGCTCTCTTCCTGACGTGTGAATCAACTCGTCCGATTCAAGAGGAATCAACTAATTTGATCAACAGAATTCTCTTCCACAACAGTTGATTCACCTGCGGGATTTCTAGTAGTGCCGCCTGGGCGTCTGCGTATCCTTCACCTTGTGCAGGGACACCTTGAGCGTCATCTTCAACGCGTCGTACTCTACCCACACTCCATACTTCACATCAATGACCTTATTGGGATCACCCAAAGACTTCGTCGTCACGGACTTCATGCTGTTGATGTCGAGACCGATGTGGGGCGCCAAGGGGTCGAAGCCCTGTGGATAGAGCACCCGCAACTGCCACTGTTAGATCCTATTCTCAGATAGCCAAAGATGTGCAATGCAAATGTGGATAGATAATTTACCTCACATTTCCAAATTCAAGGAGTTCTTACATACCAAACAGCTGTTGATTGAAATTTTGAGAATTATTCATGAATCGTTTTCACAAAGTTCCGTTGACACAACCACAAACCTCCCATGTGCACACATCATGGATGCAAATGTGCAACACTGACTGAGAGCTTCCAGACTTGTCAAGTTGGGATCGTTGCGTTGCATATCATTCGGAAAAGCAAGACCTACCTTGTCGTCAATGCGAGATAGATCCATCTCCACCGCCACTGTCTTGGTTTTAGCGCCTCGAAGGGAGGCGCCCGTCTGTTCGTTGATGGGGAACAGGCCGAACGTTTCCTGGCCCGTGCCAACCACCGAGGTATCCGGGGTAATGGCGAAGGCGAGGCCGCCCCCGCTGAAGAGGGGTCGCTGCGTGAACTCGATGTCGCGGTTGAAGTTCACGACATAGAAGGCGTTGAAGGAGGCGATGTACCTGGAGTTTTTCTTCCAGAGCTGGATTGGGGTTCGCCACTGGTAGCGCGCGGAGCTGACGTCGATGTCGTTGGACAAGATGAGCAGGCCGGTGGGTTTACCGTTAGTCATGTCGACGGAGCAGACGAACTCGGGGGCCGGGGTGTCGGGAACATTGGGGTCGGTGCTGCACACGAACTTGTTCGAGGGCGGGAACGAGATGGTTGTTGCCCTGGGTGGGGTCTCGTAAGTTCTAGCACAGCTGGTTGTTTGGAAGATGGCGAGAACCGCCACCGCGAGCAGCAACACGACTTCGGGTCGCGCCATTGTCAGATCTGCCCGGGTCGAATCTGCAAGTTCCACTACAACTCGAGAATCAGTTTTGCAGCTGAAAACAGGGACGGATATCTAGAGGTATAGTGAAAGTACGCAATCTATCAGGAATTGAAATATCGTACAAAGTGGTACACACCTGCACTTGACAAGTGAATCTTTCGCCCCTTGCAACAGGGTCGAGATCAGATGATGATGAAGAATCCCTAACGCTTATTCAGATGTTAAACCCCAGGGCCCATCGGCCTTATAAACTGCTGACCTTCATCTTCTCATTTGACCCAAGTGAACAAGTTGACTATCAGAGTGTCACCAAAGTCCACTCCGATCGGAGCTCATCCACAGTAGACATGGAGCTCCGCATGTCGCTTGGTTCGAGCGAAGGGTTGAATCGGCTTGTTGCGGCGTTGTCACTTTAACTTCCTTGTCGATGGATTCGAGTCTTCAGCATCACACTAGATCCAGCGGTAGAGGTGAATGGTCATTCTTCCTGGTCAGTTTTGGGAAAGGGACGAAAGGACGTCGGTGAGGGGAGAGTGTAACTTTTGCCCGGCCTTCACTGCTGATTATTTGCACCCCTGGTTTCAGGTGGTTTCAGCCTTCAGGTGACAAGACGGCCCGGCTGCAGTTGTCAACGGAGCCGGAGGCTGGAGATTAGTGCACCTTATGTTGTCTGAGATACGGATGAGTACGATTAGTACCAAATTGTCAACAACGCCAGGCTGGGAAGTTCTTTGGATAAAATATTTTCCATCTTTTACAAGCAGTTGGAGTCAATTTGATCTGTTTCCAAGTTAAAATTTTCCCCTACTGCAGCTCATTCAGCTGAGGCGTACGTTATGTGTAGGCTGTGTGATCCCTTCAGGACTCTTTAGTTGTTGGCATCTGCATTCGTGATTATTATCCTGAAGAAGCAAGTTATTCGATGAACGTTGGTTCCCGGCCAACGATGTTCTATCCTGAAGGTGCAACGTAGTTGAATGGACAGCTGAAAGAACTCCGACGTTGGAGGCTTGCTTCAGGATATGCAGTTGAAATTTGGACCTCTCCAAAAGGTTTGTTTGAAGCCCTACTGATCGGGTGCCTTCGTACAACGTTAACGACGATCGTGCTGAGCTCCGGCGTCGGGCTCGGTCCAAGTCGTTCAGAGCTGCTCTTGGAGAGTAACTCCTGTTGGCCGGCCGGCTCTGGGGAGAAGCCACCAATCACACACTGAGAGTTTCCTGCTCGAATGAGTCCGCAGTTCGCTGCTTCGATTAGCTCTGGAGATGGACCAGCTGCACCGTGTAGGGTCTTCGTACCTTGCATAACGGCACTCGCTAGGAATATCGCCGGTTATGGCAGATATGATTAGTAAGGGATTCGTGTTTAAGGAATTAAGGTGAGGAACATTTTGGTGCAATAAAAGTTTCGTCGTCGTTAATCTCCTCTGCTTGCTCTGTTTACTTGTGAAATTTGAGTACGTACAAACAAATGTCTTAATACATGCGTATTTGTGGCCTGAGTAGCGTTGACCTCCTGAACGACATTCGGATATTGGCAGCGAAGTCGTTTGCAAAGTGAAGACATTATTGGTACGAAAGCAGCTTGTGAGTGCTTACAGGTCTGTAGGCAATGACGTTCAGTAGACTAAATTCTAGAATGTTCCATCCATCCAGTTGTCCTTGAAATAATGTAGCTTATACAGAATTAGTAGTACACAATTTGCCAGAATCACAGAACAGGATAAATCCCTGAACACGGTAACTGCCCAGAGGACAGCCGACTAGAAGGGTTACTTGTGAATAAACTCGGGAGAGGAGAGAGAGGAACTCTGGCCCGAAGGGACAGCGTGAATAAAGGGTTCGTTGGGGGAAGTGCTACCAGTATGGTCACCAGGACCAGGCTGGGGCGGGCTACCCTTGATGCCTCCTTTCGAAGGTGAACCCTATGGACAGACAAAAGAGAAAAGACAAAGACTGGATGAGGGGGCTGTAGATGGTCGAGGGGGGTGGATGTGTAAATGGAATGGGGATGAGGTTGTGGTTTAGATATGGAGAGAGAGGTGTTTATATATGATTTATATATGCATATGTATAAATGTATGTATGTATATATATATATATATATATATATATATATATATATATATATATATATATATATATATATATATATATATATATATATATATAGATATATGTATATGTAAATGTATATGTAGAGAGGAGTAGGGGGGAAGGGTGTGAGAGAGGTTTTTGTATGTATGTGGTTTGGCAATAAACTTGGGATATCTGAATTTTCACTTTGACACAAGTATCTAGGCTGTTAATGTTGGGACAGGAAACCTCCTGGAGGCTGGACGCTGCACTTGAAATGCAGAATTGGCTCCAAAAAAATGATACATGTCCAGAAAAATACGAAATTTCTCCTCACATATTCTTCGACAATTAGATGATCCAATTTAATGGGCAAAATTTCAAATTCAACACCAATATTATTCGCAGCAAGTCCGTCAGATCTTTCGCAAGCTGACATGCTAATTCCTAACAATTGGGACATAAAGTCATATTGTACAGGACGAGATTGACGATCTGCTGCAAGAACTAAACAAACTACCCAAGAAAAGAATCTAGTTCACATGATGCTGGTTCCTTGACATGTTTGAGTGACCAGTAAGTGAAACTGCACTAAAGTAAAACTCTAAATTCGGATCAACAGGATTTAAAAGAAAGACTAATCCAAGCAAAAACGACCAACTCAACATCGGAGAACGCTATTTCGCATGTAGGAAAGGTGGGCCCCGTCGCGCCGTCCGACGTGGCATGCCGCGCTGGCCCCCGCGTTTTCCCACGATCCGATGGTTCCGGTAAGTCGCGAGTGGAGTAAAATCGCGATGTCACGTAACACTGGACTACCGAGACACCCCGTCGACCGAGACGCCGTGACACTGAACACTGCCCACTTCCGAGACACTGGAATCGAAAACCTGACCGCGAACTCAAAAAAACATGACGTCATAATTACGTCACAATCCCCATCGTCTTCTCCATTCCGATTAGGGCTTCCACGGATTAGGGTTCCAGTGTTCTCGTATTCTGCCTTCTCCTGGCGGATCACCGTTTGAGGGGTTTCGCGATCTTCAATGTAGACATCGTACTATTTGCTAATCGTTGTAATGGGTTCTGAATGCGTTTTCTTGTGGACGTGCATTGTTGTCGATGTCGTGCATGGGTTTCGGAAGTTGCAATGCCGTTGAGATTTCATAGACATCGCTGTAGGGTTTCACTTCTAGGTCACACGACAATTTCACCTTATGGGGCTGTCTACTTAGATAGGTTTCGGTACTGGTTGTTTGGCCTGCAAGCAACGGCCAATGGGCGGCATGGAGGGCGCCACTGCGGAGTTCCCAGTGTCCATGGAGTTCGACGGTACTCGGTCGGATGTAGATCTCGATGCTATGGAGGGGCATAAACTACAACTACAGGCAATCCTGGATCGCGTGCAGAATCCTCCCGATGGTATCTTCGGACCACGCGATCTGAGTTGGGAGCTGGAATACCGTCCTCCACGTGGTGAGCACAAGAAATCTCATGTAGTACAGCAATGTTTTATTCCATCTGATAGGGTTGAGGACTTCATAGACGGAATGCAGTGCGGGCGAGAAGGTGCACAGTGCAAATTCCGCGCAAACAAAGAGAATCGTAAGCCCAATCAAAGGCGAGATGGGCACAAGACTGCCATGGAATTCACGAGGTTTGTATCTTACTGTCACAGTGTATTGTCCAGAACTTCCATTTCTCACGTGTGTAGACATGAGGTGTTTAGTGAGTACTGTTGCATGCGCAGGTTCAGATGTGAGTACGGCCCGAAGGATTTCTCACATATTGTTAAGCCTATATCGGAGGATTTACTTCCGAAGTCTAAGAAAAAGCCTAGGGTTCCTGACAGCGTTCCAGAAGGCAACATTTTGGCCCCGACTCGGAAAGCTAGAGCGAAACGGACAAAGGCTGATGGAGGAAGAAAACCTCCTCGGAAATTCAAGGCGAAAACAGCTGCCACTGTCACCGATGCCATGGATTGGATGGTTCAGGATCCCATTCCCTCACCGAAGAAGCGACGTGGTAGAAAGGGGAAAGGACAGAATACTGTTGCAGTGCCATGTGACGCCACCTCCACCGATGCATGTGCAACTGGGATTCCGGACCTCAATGAGCTCCCACGCGAGGTACATGTCTCCGATCCCCCTCCTGCAGTCGCGAAGAAGAGATCAAACCGTAAGAAGGCAGCAGGTGCCGGTTCCGAAGTGTCCAGTGTCACTGCTCCGGGAACAACTACCTCAAAACCTAGAAGACGAGTATCAAGGGCGAAGGCTGTCGCTGTCGTCACGCAAGATCCGCCGATGGCTTCGGAAGTGGATGTTCACGGTGCACTTCTGTATGATATTGGTTGCATAACGGACGTCGCACCACCTAAGAAGAGAGCTCCTAGGAAGAAAAAGGGCTTTCTAGAGCTTCTGCAGGGAACTGATGTTCAAGTTCTGCAGACCACATGTCATCATGAAGGTGCAGTGCAACATCCATCCATTTCCGGATTATGTGACATTGCGGGCATGGTTGAAGATCATCCCCCTCCCCATCCCTGCCTTAATCATGGAAGCGGTGATCCACTGGCTAGTTCTTTGAAGAACGCCGCACCAACCTCTCGAAAGGCGGCACGGAAACCCAGTGCAAGGAAGAAGAAGCCGTCTCCTGTGACACACGCCGTTAACACCCAGTGTCACGTCGAGGGAGGACCTGTTACGACGATGAATCCGGTAGGTACGGTGCACACACCAATACTTCCAGAGGATTCCCAAGGTTGTACGACCCACTCAAAGGACGGTTTCGCTGAGACACAAGGTACTCTCAATTACGGACTCCCTCCTATATTGTCTGTTCTTTGTGACACTGCAGACGCCCTACGCGAAGAGATGACGGACTCCTTGGTACGTGATGGACGGGAGGCTGTCAATGAGGATTTAGGAGAAGTCGTCGACCCCAGCAACAATACACGGGACGAGGTACAAGACAATCCCCCTCAACATGTGCCTAAACCCCTGCCCCGGCCTAAGATCAAGAGAGACTCGAAAAAGAAATGGGGGAATTCCATTAAACGGGGCTGCCAGGCACAGTTCACTGTAAAGAAGCTTCTGTATTTACCCCACATTTCTGAAATTTGCATTATACAGGAGAAACATATTAACCGTGACGGTTTAGTTGTTCACGGTGGAATGAAATACGGGGATCGAAGCGCCTTCTCAGCTCATCTCTCTCCCGAGATCAGATCATTCGTTGAAGCCTGTCTACGCCGCGGGGATTCGTCAAATCAGATAATGAAGAAGCATCTTGAGCTACTTAAGAAGTACAAGGCTGAGGGGAAAGACATCACTAGAGACTTATTCCTCACTACCAAGGACATTCGCAATATATCCGGTAAATTGGCGCAGGAAACCTATATGCTGCATAAAAACGATGCACAGAGTGTCCGGATGTGGGTAGAACGAAATCCCAAGAAGGTATTTTACTACACAGAATCGAACAAAGAGAAACCTGTACCTGTTCCAGGGGAATTGACAGGGTCCAACATGCCTTTCACAATCGGAATCCAGACCGACTGGCAACGTAAAATGATGTTAGAACATGGCCACCGAGGGGGGATCTCAGTGGATGCAACGTTTGGAACTAATGAGAAGAAGGTATGTATTTACTTAACTAGCTTTCCTTGTTGTGGTTAAGCTTGACTCTAATTCTGTTATTATCGTGCCTACCATGCGCAACAATCATCGTAGGAATCAGTTAAATCTATTTCATTCATACACAGATATTACTGCGAAAAGACTACGCTTAATCGCCCATGTGGTTTTCTTCTTTCTGTGTGGCAGTTTCCACTCTATACACTCATGGTGTTTGACGAGTGGCACAATGGGGTTCCCGTGGCTTTCATTCTTACCTCTAAATGTGCAGAAGTTAACCTAAGTCCCTGGATGAAGGCACTGAACGCAAGGATGATTGAGGAGAAACCAGATTGGAAACCGGCTGCTTTTATAGTAGACTGTGCACAAGGTGAAATCAATGCGATAAAGTACGTTCCACTTCCTGTTTCTACGTTAAATGGAATGTTACAACCGATGCTATGTACTCTGATCTATAATTACAGTGTCACAATACGTATACGAAGGTCACGGTACAGACGTTAGTGTCACGGACGTCAACTACGACTCTGTGACACTAGCGTCTCTATCACAAATATGCGAATACGTTCTCTCTTCAGTGCACTCTACTTTTATCCCATTATCCCAGGTATTGGATGATTACTGATCTTCGACAACCTACTGTGACACTGTCTGCAGTGACACGTGGCCGGATACCGCGATTTTCCTTTGCCTATGGCATGTGCGAAGAGCTTGGCAGAAGAATGGGTGCTATAAGATATCAGACTTAGGTAGACGAGCAGCTATTATGAAGGAACTGGGGCTAATGATGTACGACAGAAGTTCACGCACGGGAGAAGAGGGACAACACTGGGCAAAATCGCGTATTGAGGAATTAGAGAAGAAATACCCTCAGGAGGTGGAGTTCTGGGACTACATGAAGGAGTATTGGATCGAAAAGGCACATATGTGGGTTGTAGGCTTCCGAAATTTAAAATACTGCGGACAGGATACTAATGCTGCTATTGAGGGTTACCATGGATTCGCCAAGTCCATACTAAGGTCCGAGCGTAGTAGAATGACTGGCAGGCGAGTGGATTGGTGCATCACTGCCCTGACAGAGGACGTTCTTGACCATTACTGGTACAAGGATCTCAGAAAGGAGAGTGGATTCATTGACAACAAAAAGTTGCAAGACATCACCGTAGAGTCGATTTTGAAGGCACGTAAAATTCCAGACAATGATGTCACTCTACCAGAGGAAACCGGCGGATTTGCATTGGTCACCTCGACAACGCATCGTCATATGCATTACACAGTTCACAACCCTGATTCAGAGTGGGCGGTTTGTAACTGTGTCTGGGCACAAAAGGGTAACATGTGCAAGCACCACGTGAAGGTTTTGACCATGATGAATCCGGACCTCGCAGAAGGAACAATTGCAAGGTATTGTGGCAGGATGGCTGGAAACATCAATGGTGGACTGAAGCAGCTACTGACACCTCGTCGTCAAAACAATGCTAAACCAGTGGGAGCATTCACACCGTGTGGTGACTCTGCAGGCGTACCTGTGACACCAAATATTATACCAAGATGGCGGACGGTAGAGGACCTGCCGGACATGTTGTCACAGCAAATTTTACTACTGTCGGAGGAGGTTAACGGAGATTCCGTAATGATGGAACATTTGGTGGCTGAGTTCAATTTGACTTTGGGGCGCTTACGAAGAATTAAGGCAGAGAGGCGGGATGGAACATTACATCCTATGCAAGGAGAACCCGTTTTTTTCCCAGTAGATGATGGCATGGGATTTAAGCTAGCCCGAAGGAAGGATTTCCTCGAGCGTTCTGGTCCCTCCTGTGCCCGTCGACTTTGACCAGGTACGACTATAACTTCCGTATGGTGGCGGATCTTTTCTACTAATCCTAAATCTTCATACGCAGTCTTCGGAGAATATTCTGTTATCACGAGTATGTGAAGGTACTTAATGCCGGGTCTTCTTTGTTCAATGTCTTTCGATAACTCGTGTTTTTAGCGATTCGAGTGGAGTGTGTCCAGAAAATATTTCGTTTCGGTCTGATTGTGGAGATGGGTTCTCTGGAATGTGTGATTCTGGGATGTACATTGCTGTTTGCTTTAGTATTCTGGAGGTGTGTCCGCAATGACTGCGGAGGCCGCGTTGCTTATGCCCCGATGTCACTGGGCGACTTTCCCCAAGCACCTCATACTGTTTGTGTTCCGCAAGAAGGTGACCAGCACGGTGTGCGCTATCGGGAAGGAGCATGTGTTGCTGAGATCGTCGCACATCATTTCCGCGACGGAGAAGAATTTCACAAGAGGGAGGCGGAGATGGAGTCGCGTCGGAGTTTGTCCGCAGAGGACTTTGGCGATTTGGCATGGGTTATGGAACAGCGATGCTACTGTGGCAGCGGCGAGCAGTGAGCAGTGAGCGGTGAGCAGCCAAAAATCGCACCGGGGGTCAAAAGTGAGCAGACAAAAACCGCACCGGGGCCAATATTTTCGTGTGCAAAAAACGCACCGGGGACCCATGGCCGTGGAAATTTGTCGAGCATGTGTGGCATATAACCGTGGAAATTGCGAGGTACCGCCCCCGAATATTGGCAGCGGAAAGACTGTAAAATCCGACAGACGCTCTTGGGCGACCATAGAATGTTGAGGTACCTCAGATGTGCGCAAGTGATTAGCGGCATGGAGATGGTGAAAGAGGACTGTGAAGTTTGGGTTCCGAGTGCGGAAGAGTGCGAAGTAATTGATATCCTCTCAAACCTAGGTGACTATTCGATTCAGTCTGGAAGGGAAGTGGCTGTGATCGACAAAGCGGAAAACATGGAGAACTTGATTCCTCCAAGAGCAGGCCCATATTCTCAGCTTCGCGGTTCGAGGAACATTCCAAGGATCGCAAGTCGGTGTTGGAAGCCAAAGATGATGAGACCGATCGTGACAAGGACGTTGAGATGCGCGGCCAATCCATATGCTGGTGCCGTTGGGGACGGAAAGATGTACGTATCGCAATTGCCCAAGCATTTAGAGAGACCAACAACGCCAACCATATCGGCGACTGATACTGCAATCAATCTTGAAGAACACCAAGGATGGGAGAGGCTAGACTTTTCTGTTGATGGAGAAGATAGTATTGCCGTTGAGCAGTAGTAAGGCTAACAAAATATTTAAGTGTAAACTGCATTAGTGCTTGCAGCCGTAGCATCGTCCGAGCCTAGGAAATCTAAATGTCGTTATCATGTATCTTAACCAACCTGGGTACAATAAAGAATGACATGGGGGGCGAGAAAATATTTCAATTTTGGCATTTCAATTTCACTCGATCTAATGTGACATGTTTCACCTCCATTCTGGGTACAATTAAGATCCGTAACAAGGACGTAGTGCGAAGGACGGCCGGCGTTATGAACTTTTATATTCATTATGAAACCATAAGTTACCGTGACGTAATTCTACAATTCCAATGTTAGTCCTGAACGGGTGGGCACCCTCGATATTGTTGGCAAGACTAAACTTACTGACGAATCCGTCAGCCACATACAGGAGAATGGTAGGGGTGCGGTACTAAGGTAGTAGGGTGAAGGGAAGGACGACCGAGTGTCATGGGACTCCGACGGCCGGACTACTGCATCATCTGGAGCCGGTGGTACCTGGATTATAGTGAGATAGGAAATGAAAATAGTTTGTGGGACAGTTTAGTGACAAAGAACTCAACATACACAGACACTTGGTTTGTGAAACGGGGCTTGATGATGCACAGTCTGCTGTTAATTTGGTTCAAGAATTAAAGTGTAGTGGTTCAAACAAAGTGCAAATGTAAGCTTGGCAAAGATAGACTGATATCAAAGTGATTACATATGTATTACAGCGATGCTACTGTGGCAGCGGCGAGCAGTGAGCAGTGAGCGGTGAGCAGCCAAAAATCGCACCGGGGGTCAAAAGTGAGCAGACAAAAACCGCACCGGGGCCAATATTTTCGTGTGCAAAAAACGCACCGGGGACCCATGGCCGTGGAAATTTGTCGAGCATGTGTGGCATATAACCGTGGAAATTGCGAGGTACCGCCCCCGAATATTGGCAGCGGAAAGACTGTAAAATCCGACAGACGCTCTTGGGCGACCATAGAATGTTGAGGTACCTCAGATGTGCGCAAGTGATTAGCGGCATGGGGATGGTGAAAGAGGACTGTGAAGTTTGGGTTCCGAGTGCGGAAGAGTGCGAAGTAATTCATATCCTCTCAAACCTAGGTGACTATTCGATTCAGTCTGGAAGGGAAGTGGCTGTGATCGACAAAGCGGAAAACATGGAGAACTTGATTCCTCCAAGAGCAGGCCCATATTCTCAGCTTCGCGGTTCGAGGAACATTCCAAGGATCGCAAGTCCGTGTTGGAAGCCAAAGATGATGAAACCGATCGTGACAAGGACGTTGAGATGCGCGGCCAATCCATATGCTGGTGCCGTTGGGGACGGAAAGATGTACGTATCGCAATTGCCCAAGCATTTAGAGAGACCAACAACGCCAACCATATCGGCGACTGATACTGGAATCAATCTTGAAGAACACCAAGGATGGGAGAGGCTAGACTTTTCTGTTGATGGAGAAGATAGTATTGCCGTTGAGCAGTAGTAAGGCTTACAAAATATTTAAGTGTAAACTGCATTAGTGGTTGCAGCCGTAGCATCGTCCGAGCCTAGGAAATCTAAATGTCGTTATCATGTATCTTAACCAACCTGGGTACAATAAAGAATGACATGGGGGGCGAGAAAATATTTCAATTTTGGCATTTCAATTTTACTCGATCTAATGTGATGTTTCACCTCCATTTTGGGTACAATTAAGATCCGTAACAAGGACGTAGTGCGAAGGGCGGCCGGCGTTATGAACTTTTATATTAATTATGAAACCATAAGTTACCGTGACGTAATTCTACAATTCCAATGTTAGTCCTGAACGGGTGGGCACCCTCGATATTGTTGGCAAGACTAAACTTACTGACGAATCCGTCAGCCACATACAGGAGAATGGTAGGGGTGCGGTACTAAGGTAGTAGGGTGAAGGGAAGGACGACCGAGTGTCATGGGACTCCGACGGCCGGACTACTGCATCATCTGGAGCCGGTGGTACCTGGATTATAGTGAGATAGGAAATGAAAATAGTTTGTGGGACAGTTTAGTGACAAAGAACTCAACATACACAGACACTTGGTTTGTGAAACGGGGCTTGATGATGCACAGTCTGCTGTTAATTTGGTTCAAGAATTAAAGTGTAGTGGTTCAAACAATGTGCAAATGTAAGCTTGGCAAAGGTAGACTGATATCAAAGTGATTACATATGTATTAAAGGAGCAAGTTAAAATCAGTACAACGACTATACCCTGTTACAAAACAGCGACTATATCACGATGCTGTCAACATAGATGTCAAACGGGAACTTCCTTCGCCACCTCCGATACAGACTGCAGACTTGGACCTATCACAGAACTATCACAAATCCATCTTTCGCCATTTCGTTTCCATAGAGAAATCATGCGCAGCGTAGGGCACTGCGTGGAAGGGTTGTCAACAACGTTAAGAACCTGCAGCCCCGAATACGCTTCCTGGCGGTACGTGTCTCGCCAGAAATCGACTCTCAGAAACGTGACTGGGTCGGGTGGGGAGGGCTGCGCAAAACACAACGTCACGCTGTTGCCGTCCGGGAAGAACCCCACCTGACTCAGTCGATGAAAGGTTGTGGACTCACTCGGAGGAATATGAGGTGTCATGATTCCTCCGGAAGGTGCTTCCTGAAAGCCTTGGCCAGGTACCCAGACAAAAAGCATGATGCACCTCATCATCTTTGGAGCGTCAACGGAATGGAGAAATTGATCATCAAAGACCACACTGCAGGTAAACACTTTCAAAAGCCACGTCTTAAAATTCTGAGACCAATCCTCAGCGCACTGGTAGAGTGAGAACTCAATCTTGGCCTGGGCGGAGGGTTTGCGAAATACAATATCCCCGATCTGCGGATCCATCATGGAGCTGGTGTCTAACATAATTCGCGATTTACGGCCTAGGCTAAAATAGATTGGTTTCATCGCGAGGTCCATTGGCATGAGGCTTGAGCTGAGAATGATTATGCGATCTCCACTAACCTCATATATAGAGATCATCCCACAAGCAATCACAAAGCGCCGGAATTTGCAATGAAACATTGGTAATTGAATACAGCTTTATCGATTGAGGTGTATCGTACTCTCACGAATTCGGCGGCAGTCTGGCAGGATTAAGGTGAGTTAACCGAGATTTTTTGAACTCTGGTTATGAGGAAAGCGTGCATTTCGATGACCTCCAAAACATTATCTAATCATCATTTAGAATACAATACATATATCTCTCTTAATGGAGCAAACGGGATGATTATATAACGGGATATATACCTGCCAAAAAATCCGGCAGTAGGATCCCTGCAATATTGTGTCATCCGGGAGATCAACATGAATTTTACCGGACTTAAATTACTGAGATGTCATTTTGTTACCCGTAGGGTAGTTCTCTGAAGTGGTGGAAGGGCGCCACCCGTGGTTTTGGTTCGGACCCAGAACGTAGTGCCGGATCCGTCAGATGATTTCCGGGACGGACTTGAGGCAAGGTACCCTGCCGCGGGAGGGGAACGAAGTGGACTCAAAAAAACCGTCAGCCGGGTTTGGGAAGGGGCCGTGATGAGGGGGACCCGGCCCAATATCAGAATTCTTCATTATGCCATGACGACAACGTTTTTCGGGATGAGAATTGCGACGGCGTTTGGATGGATGCAACAGTTAGATAGCAGAGAAGTGAGAGCATGTGCATTCTATGTCTTCGGTGTGATTGGGTACCATTGATAATATGAAATTTTACTATCGTTGGCGCATAAAGTAGATCAATTTCTGGGAAAACTTAGAATATTTATAGAAATAAATACAAATATACAAAAATGTCTGGATTGAACCGTATACTAAACGATGCTCATGCCAACACATGATCTGAATATCCGACATGAATACGAGCTGTTTTGCCACCGCTTTAATCTGTGACGTAATAGGAATAAAAATGTCACCGAGTTCGTACCGAGCGCCCTAGGATGAAGGTAGGGGAAAAAGACACATCAGAAGCAAACCTAGACATTGATAAGCGAAAGAAGGCCACTCTGAAAAATAGCCTTGACCTCGTTAAAGCTGAGGCTTGGAGCATGGATGTAGGAGTCCTGGTGAATATCAAGGTTGCATATAGCATTGAAGATGTAATAGAGATGCTTGCAAGGCACCCAGGGAGGTCGTTTTCCCAGCGACTTGATGGACATTTCCTTGAAGTTGGGGCAGGTGCAGGCGGGCTCCGGGCCAATTGTTATTTTGTAGACGTTGGACTCCGACACGGTCTCAGAGACAACGCTGATGATGCACCCGAAACCTGGGTTAGGTATGAGTGTGACTGATTGGATTCGAATGGTGAGTAGAGTAGATGAGGCCCAGTTGTTCTCGTGCTCTGTTCGTGGCACCCGGTTACAGCGCCGAATCTTGAATCCCCCTCGCACCGTGGGATATATTCCTGGAGCAGGGGGTACACTCCACTGCGATAGGTCAAACCGTGGCCGCTGTGGGAGAGATGCACCGTCGTGAAAAACTTGGTGAGCGGGTAATTCTTGGCGTTGAGGGAGTCTGAAACCGGCTGCCTCGAGGTCAAGTATCTCCCTCTTTGAAAGGCGAGAGCCACGCTTGACAGGCCAGATAAGCGGGGGAGGGGGCATGCTGGAGACCCAGTTCCGCTTAGTACCCATGACGCATCTCTGGATGTCGTCGTTACAGAAGCAGAACTGCATCCATTTTTGCTGATCCTTCCTGACGTCGGTGAAGATGCCCCAGTAGCATGGCACAATTGTAGCCTTCTTTCCCCGTATGAGCCTCGCCGTGCACTTCTTATTCGTCCTCGCCTGTTGAGCAAAACACGCCTTCGCCAATCCCTTTGGAAGCCTGACAAGGTGCCACATACTCTCGTCCACATCCGTCTCCTCCACAGCGGTTACGTGATGACGACTCCTGTTCTCGTCCGGGCTTGAGACTGGCGATGGGGGTGCCGCTTCGACCGTTTGTGGAGGTGAATCCTCTGGTTCAGCATCAGGCTCCTTGCGTGCTCGCGTATTCCTAGTGCTCAGACGAGGTTGAGAAAAATTTACCTTGTCCGGCCTGTGGGAGTCATATTCGGATCCGATCGGTTGATTCAGCTTCCGTTTCGTGGACCCAAAGAGCTCCTCGCCTTCGCGATGTGGCTCACGGGAGAGCAACTGTGGAGCGTCATGGAAGTGTTCAGTGGCATCGGCAAGGCGCTTGGGAATCCCTGATTTTTGAGCTCGCCGTAAACGGAGTTCGGCTTTGCAAGGTCCCTTACCCGGGGTCTCACCTCGCAGGTAGGCGCTATAGTTAGTGCATTGCATGAAGCCCCTGACATAATCGTCCACCGTGGCAAAGTAGATGTTGTCGCCACGATTGCCCGACATCTGAAGCCATATATTGTGCACAGTCTCCGAGAGGTTGCAAGAGGGCATCTCGTCCTTCTCGGCGTCCGTAAGGTCCTGCAATCAAAGAAATTGCTGATTTAATCAATTCTACGTCAAATAAGTGTATTAAGTGACTGGATAAAAAAAGAGATGTTGTACTCACCAATTGCATGAAGCCTCCCCACTGCCGATATCTAAAGTGCCAAAATACGAGCTAGAGTTCGAGGTCACGAAGACCGGAGGCAGTAGTAGCGCCTGAGGAGGTCCACCATGCTCGGATCGCGTGGAAACGAATGTCGGCTTCTTCCATGTTCTTTGCATCACGATACTGCTTGCAAAGCACGTAATGCTGCCTCTGCAAATCTGATCCGATGATGTGAGCCTCAGTGTGCTTCCTAAGTGAGGTTGCCCAATGAAACTGGCACGTACGCTCACGGTCTGGCATTGGAACCGTCGCGTCGCCACTTCCATAGATCTTCCGCACACAGTTCCAGTTGGCCTGGGCGCTGTCCGCCATGAAGCCCTTGAAGTTGACTTTGTCATAGCCATATTTTGCCATTATTCCGTTCAGGAATTGCCACATCACGGTCTGGGCCCTCACGTCTTCTGACTGCATATCACAAATGGCAATAGTCATGACCCGGCAATACTGAGAGTCATAGACATGACATGCCATGGTTGTCCAACCCTTTGTGCGCTTGACGTGATCAAACATAATCCAGGAATCTTGGAGATCCCCGCCAGGTTGCATTCGCTTTACAAGGTCCACTCCCGACCCGGGACCTTTCTCGGACATCTTAAAGATAAAAACCTTATCCCCTTCAGAACCCTGCCCGGGAAATTTATTGTCATGAATAAACTCCCACTTGCTGCAGCCCCGCAAGGCAGCGATGCCGTCGATAATGCCCAGGTTACCGATCCCCCTGAAGGTCGTCACGGCGTTCTTAAGCCCGGGCTTGCTGAGTGTATAATACTTCTTGAACACCTCATCCAACTCTTCGTCCGAAAGAATGGTCCGCTTCTCCCCCGGTGCAGTTAGGAGGTACTCACTCAGAAAATCCTTACTCGCCTCTAGAGCTAGGGCCGATGTCTTGGCGTACGGAGTGTTCTGCATATGCAACTCGAGTAGGTCGAGAACCTTCTGCTTGGTCTCCCTGCACTCAACGTATCCAACAGGGTGGTTATGTGTACCGATATGGATACACGCACGTGACATCGCAGGATTCCCGAGCACGTAGTACATCCTTGCAGGGCACGTGGCGATGCATTCCGGGGGATATCTGCAGATTTTGCATACAAGTGTGGACTTCGGAGGAGGATCACAACCAACGACAAACGGGGTAAGCGTGACACCGTCCCACTCAGACTCGTTCACCTCCATCTTGCGTTTGTCTCCTCGAAGCAAGAAGTCGCACTTCTCGTTCTGGCATTTCAGATGACCTGCACATACAGAATATCTGAAAGTCAGTCCTTGGTCGTTTGTGATGTTGGTCGTCATGGTCTTGCACCATGGATGTGCGTCGTACTTCTTATCCATCCCTGCCATCGACTTTGCGCTCGCTGCAGTGCCGCGATCAGGGATTGGTGGAAGCTCGAAGAGCACGTCCCCGTTAAACTCGGTCGGTAGAAATGGCACCCGATCCCTCTGAAGTGCTCTAAAGTCCAACCTCGACAATGCATTCCTCGCTCCGGGTTTGGAAAAAAGACGCATAAGGCCGGGGATGACACTGAAGCTACCCGATACTGGTTTCTGCGAAGAACTAGGCTGAGCTTGGGACGGCGTAACGAAATCATCCTTATCTGACTCACTTAGGACATGAATGCGTTGAGCTACGGGTTGTTTCACAGGAGGATTTGGCTCGGTTCCAACATCGACAGTCGATGTCATGGATCGGCCCGGTGTTAATATCTCAGTGGATGCAGCCCAACGATCCGCAGTGAGTCCCCTCACGACATATCTTCTAGCCTCAAGAAGCCACTCCCTACCATCCTCAGCTCTAATCGGCATCTGATATACAGTTTGAATCAGTTCGCCGTCGTCGTTGACAATTTCTTCCTCAAGATGGACGGACTCAAGAACAAGGTTGTATCTCACGCTCAACAAGATAGCGGTAATCGACCCTACACCCTCCGAATTACATGGGACACAGAATGGAACATCGTGACCTTCAGCACGTATACGAGCCATCTCTACGGGGAAGATGTGCACAGAGTGGAAGAGCCGAAGTGAAGCAGGAAGGCTGTTGCATTGGGTGGTTTAAGAGTTTTGTAACCAAGTACGTGATAGTTCACCATTGCAGCGTGGTTCAAGACCAGTATCATGTCCCAGAATATAGTTGAACAGCTTTTATTTTGGGCACACAATCAGCATTAATGACTGACAGATTCAAAAATAAATCGTCTATGAGAAGAAACCGTCATGGCAAAGCCTATGACGCCCTATGGAACCTCAATTAATAGGCGAACTCAGAGCTCGGTGGGGGACATTTAGCCTAAGTGCATCACACATTGGCCTTAGTCATTTTCAACATAGCACGGTTGAGGTTCATTTCTCTCTCAATGCATCAAGGATCTGATAAGAGTATGAGCCGGTTTTGTCTTCGAAGTAAGTTTTACGTTCACCGTCACAGATGCCCAAGTCACATCGGAGTGGGGGGTTAGGCTCCCCCAGTGAAGAAACCCAGGAGAGATCAGGGAAGAAGCGCAGAAAGAGTAAGACGGGGTTGCGCTTGACGGACAGGAAGTATCAGAGTCAGAGCAAGAGTCAAAGCAAGGTTGTTCGTTCAGTAAGCTCGATTCTCAGGGACTCGAGATCCAAGATTGAAGGGTGTCCGAGCGTCAACACTGGAGGATCGGCCACGAAAGTTAGCAGCAATCACTTCGTTGACGGGCAAATGACGGTGGCCGTCTCAAGGAGGGTGTTCAGCGATCTACACGCCAGTTCCATTCTTCAGCCGCGACATTCTGATGTAAGCTTGTCAGCACGATGTCTTGGTACGTTCTAGACGCAGCTGTAGCATCATGATTGATCAGCGAGATTTTCGCTAGCCAGTGCCAGGTCGGGATCAAGTACTCGTAGGACTGGTTTGCGGCATCAGAATAGTGAGTAGTTTGATCGTCATGATAAATGTTTTATGGTTTAATAGTTTGCCGTCGCAATTTTCATGGTACGCTGGGCGTAGAGGAGGGAGTGGTTGTAGTCATCATCCAACCGGGTTGAAGCCGGCCGCGGTGTGTACTAATGGCTTATGAGGGTTTTAAAAGTTTGTAGGTTCTTGGCATGCATCACAGTCATTGTCATACTTATCTTTGAGTAGGAAGTTGGTGCGGTCATCATTGTAGTTAGCTGTAGGAATTGATGGTTGTCGCGGTTAGGGTAGAGTGGGGGCCGCCGCGAGCAGGAAGTGTGGCTTAGAAGCTAATCGTGGCACGGGAGTGAGCAAGAAGTGTGACTTAGAAGCCACTCGAGGCAAGGGAGTAAGCACGCATAAATTGACAGACGGGGAGCCTTGCTCTTCAGTCTGCTGAGGGTTGTCGTGTTGGAGGTCGGAGATGCATGGAGGGGGTTTGGAGTGAGGTTCTTTGGTAGGTTAAGGGTATGCTGAAATGGTGTAAGTATAGGTTTTGAGAGGGTCTGAGAGGGGCGGCTTCAGAGCACATCTCCATCTGGGTTGCCGTTGCAAGGTTTAGGTGGATAGTGCGAGGTCTGAATTATTGTGGCCGAGAAGGGTTTGTGGGTGTCAAGAGCGGCGTTTTTTCAAGGCTTTAATCATTGGGAGTGCACAACAGCTAGTGACGGATTGCCGTATAATACGCATTACATCTGTAAGTGTTGCTTAGGGTTTTTGTGACTTCTTAGGGTTTATGATGTTATGCTTCGCATTTGGGTGTATTTGTTGTGCTCTGAAATGCGGCCTTCTATTGACTTGCATGTAACGTGCCTCTACCTTGCAGGGCGCGATGAGCACTTCCCACGATATGGTGGACGCGGCCACAGAGGCAGTGAAGAGCGTGATAGACGATATTCCGAGAGGTTCCTTCATGGACGAGGATATGGGTAGTTCGCAACCTCCCATCCGTAATGGCAGGGCCCCACCAAAAGTAAACTTTATGGGCTCCTTGCTCGAAGGAGATGATGAAGTGGGCAAGGCGGGGTTCTCGAGCGAGCAGCAGGAGGAGGGCTCGCGTGAGCAGCAGGAGGAGGGCTCGCGTGAGCAGCAGGAGGATGGCTCGCGTGAGCAGCCGGAGGAGGACTGGTTTCAGCCAGAACCCAGCAAGGACAAGGACAGCAAGGAGGATGACGATCAGACCGAGGATCAGACCCAAGTTGGTGATGGCGAAGCCGGCGCTGATACTCTATTGAGCCTTGGTGGGCAGGTGGAAGAGATTGAACCTCCTCGAAAGCCTGTGAATGTTCGGCAAGCATTCCGTCAATTCAGGGAGGAGTTGAAGCCGGACCCATACGCTGCATTACTCAAAATGCGCCGCAGACCTCACCAATATTCAATGATCAAGATTCCCTTATGCCGGTTAATCCCATGTGATTTCGTGCGTCCAGCAATGCAGAGTGATGTACAGAAGTTGCAAGCTGAGTTCTTCAACGGCATAAGACCCGGGTCTGGGGCATTTTATGTTGCAGATACATCGCACACGGGGGACGTCGCAAGTGTCACCGAGGAGATGAAGTCAGGATGGTGTAACGCTTGGAAGGTGTTGAACGCTGCGTTTGAGGATGAGATCAGGCAGCACAGGGAGACAAAAGATCTTACAGGAAAGATGTTTTATGTCTTCGATGGTAACCACCGCACAAGGGCATGGCGGGAGTTCATCGAAGTGGAATACCCAGATGATCTTGAATGGGCTAAAGCAAACGGAAGGCCGGACTGTATTCTGCTCGATGTGAAGGGAAGCCGTGAAGCTCTAGTGACAGCAATGCATGCCATCAACAAGTGAGTCCTAAACTGTGCAAGAGTATTGTATTTTCTCCGGATGTTGATGTTGGATATAATAACATGGAAATTTAGAATCTTTGATATTAAAGAAGTGTGTGTTGTATTCGACACAGGGCCAATGAGGATGCTTACGTCAAAGAAAGGCTGCCGCACACTCTACACAAGATACAGACGTACGGGCAAATGTCTGTGGAGGAGCTGGAAAGGAGTGGAATTCTAACGCCGGATCTTCTGGCGCGCACGAAGAGTTCAACTAAGAAGTCGTGGCATTCGATGCCTCAAGAAGTATTTGTGACGTTTTTACACAGCGTAAGTGTTATAAGAAATCAGTGCTGTCAATTCGTAATTGGATGATTCAAGTCCGGAGATGTTAATGGCACGTGGACTGAAACAGGCAACATTGGCCCAAGTCGCAGAGGAGGCTTCTCAAATTTGGATCAACGAGCACCCTGGTGATGATTCAGGGCACGAGATGAGGGCAGCTGTGGACAAGGCCGTGAAGGAAGCCAAGGATAGGCTGCAAACAAAGTTCAACAGAGAGCAAGCCGTTGCAAATCCAGTCCATGGCAAGGGATTTCAAAACGAGGTAAATACTTTGGAGTTGATCAATTGGGTTATTCTTTAAATATAGGACGTTAAAATTCGTGGTGATGAGTGGAAATTGATCTCAAAAATGGTCTGTCGGATTGTTCTCTAAATCTTTGGACGTTCGGATTCCGAAGGATTGTGCCCATTTAGTTCGTAGAAATGATTTGTCGGATTTTTATGAGAAATTTAGGATGTATAATTTCCAAGGGGATGTGCCCATTGAGCTCCTTTAAAATGATCTGTCGGATTCTTGGAAGAAAATTCGGACGTTCAATTTCCGAGGGGATGTGCCCATTAAGTTCGTAGAAATGATCTGTCGGATTCTTATGAGAAATTTTTGATGTTCAATTTCCAAGGGGATGTGCCCATTGAGCTCCTTTAAAATGATCTGTCGGATTCTTGGAAGAAAATTCGGACGTTCAATTTCCGAGGGGATGTGCCCATTAAGTTCGTAGAAATGATCTGTCGGATTCTTATGAGAAATTTTTGATGTTCAATTTCCAAGGGGATGTGCCCATTGAGCTCCTTTAAAATGATCTGTCGGATTCTTGGAAGAAATTTCGGACGTTCAATTTCCGAGGGGATGTGCCCATTAAGTTCGTAGAAATGATCTGTCGGATTCTTATGAGAAATTTCGGACGTTCAAATTCCGAGGGGATGTGCCCAATGAGCTCGCGGAAATTTTCTAAAAAATCCGACAGATCGATTTATAACACTCATGGTAGCAAGGTACCACAGAGATTTTACATACGTTTAGATGATTTGGATCAATTATTTGCACTTAGATGTGTTTTTTTAGTAATTTTAAGGAAAATGTGCCTCAAAATGCGAAAAATACCGAAGTACCCTGGAATGTTTGAGTCGAGAAATCATCTTTAGAATCTGACAGATGGTTTTTCTGTGTACATTTACCTAGGTACTCTGGGAAACTAGTCGCAAGAAATTATCTCTAGAATCCGACAGATGGTTTTCGAGTGTCAATCATCTCAAGGTACCTTGTCAAGTTGGTGATAGCAAACAAGTTTAGAAATCCGACAGATGATTTTATTGTTTCCATTTACCTGGGTACTCTGGAATTTTTCTCCAAAGAAGTAATCTCTAAAATGTGTCAGATGATTTTAATGTGTCGATTACCGCAGGGTACTCTGTCAAGTTGGAGAATATAGATTAGCTCTGAAATCCGACATATGGTTTTGATTGTGTCAAATTACCTTGGTACTGTGGGAAGTAAGACAGTAGAAATAATCTCTGAAATTAGACTGTTGTATTCAATGTGGCCAATTCCTCAAGGTACGTCAGGAAATTAGATATCGTAAACAATCTAAAACCTATGACAGATGGTTTATTTGTGTCAATCTACCTAGATACCTTGGAAACTTGGAGACATGAAATAATCTCAAAAATCCGACAGACGATATTGATGTGTCGACTTCCGCAAGGTACCTTGTCAAGTTGGCGATCAAAAATCATCTCTGAAATCGGACAGAGAATTATTTTGTGTTCACCTAGCTAGGTATTGTGGACTATATGACTGAAGAAATATTCCCTGAAATCCGTTTCATGATTTTTATGTTTCGAATACCCCAAGGTACCTCGGAAACTTAGCATTGATAAATCATCTGTCTCATCCGATAGATGAAATCTATATCGTAATCTTTACATGGTACTGTGTTGCATTCGTATGACAGATCAGCTGTTGGACCCTTTAGCGGTGATCTAACACACTTTCTATGAAAGAAAATGATGATTTTACATAGATAGTTAATGCTCTGTTATGAGGAAATTTGGTATTCGATGCAATGATGTCTCTCAGATTCTAATCTTCACTAGTCTGATTACTTGGGATGCTGTTGATTTTCAGATCAAAAGACATTATGATCGGCACCAAACCAAGGTTGAGATGACCATCGACAAGCTCCAAGCAATTGCAACATCTGAGGTGTCGGCCAAAACAAAAGCGAAATGGCTGAGGTGGTGGAACGGGTCGGCGAGTTCAAGGAAAACATTGAAGTTTCCACCATCACCTTGCTCAATTGAAGTGCTTAACCCCTGGATTACAAAAGCTGCATTTTGGGCAAACGTAAGTGTATTTCATTATTTCTAGAACTCTGGGTTGTTACACTGATTCGAGGTTATAGCCAATGGCGTCCTCTTTAGTTATTTGTGTCTCACTCTTAAGTTGATGGTTTTGTATCAGTTGGAAGACGAAGTCGAGAAAGAGTGGCTCAACTGGTTGGCAACCAGTTCCGATTCAGAGGAAGACGTCAACTCGAAGCGCACTCCTATGGCCGAGTACATCGAGAAGTGGCGTGTGCTCCTATGGGAGAAGGCATACTTGTCGTTCTTCACGGGAGCTAATGTGTATTCGAAGTCGCAACCATTCAATTCCCAACCAGGGACTGACATGGCTTGGAAGCGATGTCTGTATCGGTACTTTAAGCGGGAGCTCATCCCAGCTGGTGTGGTAAAGAGTATACCACCTCCGTGGTTCAGCTGGACGGAGACATTGAATTCCGAGTTCATCTTCACAACCAACCAGCGGAAGATGTTCAATTTGAACCATCTGATTGAGTGCTGCTGGTATATCGAGTGCCCAAAGTCATTTGTAACTGCTGAGGAGAAGGCTGTAAGGGAGATGTTTACCAAGAGGAAAGATGGGGATGACGACACCCATGATATTTCAGATGAAGCACTTCCTGCTCAGGATGCAGAGCCAGAACAGGATACACAAGTCGTTTCGACATCCACTGGTGCGGGGGATGCGAACACAAAGAAACGGAAGAGGGGAGCGAAGTCGGCATCGAAGGAGTCCCACCAGGAACCAGTGAAGAAGAGGAGCAGGGGGAAGAAGTCGGACCCAGCGACTGTTGAGCCGAATGGTGCGGAGAATGGGACATTCTCTCCAAGGATTGGACATGCTGAGAAGCCAGACGTCAGCGCACCTCAAGCAAGATGCCCTGTTCATGAGTTGATTCTGAATGAATCAATAACTGAGTGGCAGAAGGCAAATCCTAGAATGAGGTTGAAAAGCATGCCAAAGGCTTTCAACGACATGGTCCAGTGGATTCGGAGCGTCACCCCTCAACGGGTCCGGATGAAGGACGGGAAGAGTGTTCGGGGGGGTGGATTGGCAGATCTCATTATCATTGATATTCCGGAGGGTCTACCGGTCCCTGGTATATCCGATGAGGACGAGATTCCAGATTGGAACAGCAGAGGCGACAATTACCTTGCAGCCGTCTTTGGCTTTGTTAAACTCGTTCTCCAAGACCAGGGGTGTGTGATCATTATCCATCCGGATGACAATGGCGAAATTGAGGACGAGATTCGTGATTTTCATCAAGTGGTTGAATTGAAGTCTGAGAGGTCGTGGACAGGCATCAATAGATTGCTTCTTCGCTCCGCGAAAATAAGCGGCATGACAACATGCTTCTTTAAGGTGCAACTTCTTACATTATCCTCGAATAACAGCTTTGACTTCAGACCGACACCCGAGGATTACAAGAAAAAGAGCATCGACATCGTGGACCGTGATGTCATCCTAAATTGGGTTACGCTGGAGCAACAGACGATGCGCAAGGAGGTGCCATGGCGAGGAGCGAGGGAGAAAGACGTGCTGTTCATCAAGAGCTTAATCAGAGCCACCACCGACCCTGGTGACGTCGTCGTCGATATCGGCGCCGGAATGGGTAAGTCTCGTCGTTTTTTTACATGCGAGGTAACTTTGAAGAAGGCCTTTTTTTTGGATTTCGAAACTACTAAAATCTAACAAAGAGGCACTCAATTGTATCAGGTGCATCAATCAAAGCATGCCGGCAGTCAGGACGGAACATAGTCGCGCTTGAGGATGATCAGGAGCTGTATACAGAAGTCCTTAAGAAGATGGCCCTGCCGCCACTGCCTCTACCAAAGGCGGATGCATCTCATGTACCGATGAAGCCAATGATCGAAAAAGACGTGGTGGCCACTCCTAAGCCGGTGAATAAATTCATCGCCATGATGACCGAGGAAAGCGACGACGAGTAAGTGAGTATTCCAATGAACATATTTTAACTGAGACATTTTGAATTGACATGGATTTTTGTACAATATGAATCTGTTTTTTGATACGGTTGTTGTCGCAGACCGCTAAGTCCGCGTTCCGGGGGGATAATTAACGAGTGCATCAAGAAGATTGCACTATCACCTGATCTGCTGCGGCTTCCAGAGTATGCCGAGCTAGGGGCTCAATTTCAAGCTAATGTGGAGTCTCCCAGAATGAAAAAATTTACGCGTAGAAAATACGATGGTCGCGTCCTAAACTTTGTGGATATTGAAGTCGAAGTTGTTACTCATAGCATTCTTGTTGATCCTGAGTAATCGTTACTTTACACGTAAATGAATTTTGGATTTCTAGTTATTCCTTATGTTCTATGGATTTTCAATGATGCAGTTTTTCATTTCAACAATACTGCCTATTTATTTAATATGCATAATAGTAATTGATTTGAATGAACTCTGTCCCTCATTGCAATGATTAGATACTTCTTTATAAGACCGTCTTTACTCTTTTCAAAATTCATGCTACTACTGAAATAGCAGACTCAATCTTATTTGTTCATTTGTTGATATGCTGTTTTGTTACTAATATTGTGGGCACTATCTCTTAATTTTTTGATATTCTGTTTCTACTATCTTCAATAGTAAGTTATCTCTCTCTTTCATTTTCAATCAATTGTAACAAAATTTAAAAATTCATTCAACCGAGCTCGTGTTAATATCACAATTTATATTTGAAAAAATATAAATATTAATTGATATGTATACTTCGATTATTTAAATTCTAATAAACCAATGCGCACAATTCTTATGGATTAAATTTGGATCCGGGAGTAGGTTACCAAATGTCTGTCATGTATAATCGCATGCAGTTCATTTGAAAACGCCCATAACCGCAAGTCGATATCCTATTTCCGGGCCACACCTACCACCGACCCCGGTGGTTTCCTCGGCTCCAAAAAATCATGTGTCGGATCCGTCAGTTGCTTTTGGCTTGGGTGAAGAACCGCCGGGGTCCATCACCCGCTTCAATGCGTGCCCTATCTAGTGCTTGGTTGTGCACATGGTTTTACCTGCGCGGTTCGGCACATGGTTGCTATTGCAATTGATCTTACAATATTTTGCTGCTCATCCGATCAACCTCTCATTCTTTTATCCGTTTCACTTTTATTTATTTTCCTCTTTTATTATCAAAGCTAGCCATTCATAAACAAAATCCATTTAATTATAAATTGCAAATCTATTGAATTCATTAATTGAACCTTCTAATCATTCAATCAATGATGCTTTATATTCCCGATTCAACCTTGCCGTCTCTCTAATATGCATTATTCTTCTATTCTATAATCCCTGCATTTGTGCATTCTCCTTCTGTTTTTATTAGTCCTTTTTGGATATCTTTTTTTTCTGACTCACCTTAATCATTCTTTCTTACATTCATTCTCTTAATTGCTTAATCGTCAAATGTATTGATCTCTCATCTTTTGATGCCTATAATATATTATTCATGTTGTAATGTTTCCAGTCTTGTTTCATGTTTCAAGTCTTGGTATTGGATGCTTTATGTTATTTAATTGATAATCCTTATCCTTATCTTCTATCCTATTAATAGTCTGTTCTTTTTAATCGTCTTTTACTTGTGAACTCCCTCTTGCAATTTTTATCAATTGTAACAGTATTCTTGAATTCAATGTTTACGCCTTTCTATCACCATTTTATTTTTTAAATTACCTGCTCTAAATATTTCTGTAACTCTTTTCTTATTTATTTTTCTAACTAAATTTTATTATACATTTTGTAATAATCATCTAATACACGCACGCTTAGTATGTCTCATGTTTTTCTGATTGAAACAATTTGTTTCTTCGAGTGGGTTATCTAATGTCTTCTACAGGCGAACCGCAAGTCGCAATGCTGTATCCATACCTCCGTTGCTGTAACATAATGCCCATGACCGCTAGTCGCAACCCCATATCCGCATGGCACCTGCCCCTGACCCCGGCGGTTCTCATGAAGCGCCTAAACCTAGTGTCAAATCCGTCAGATGGTTCTGGCTTGCGAGAATTTCCGCCGGGGTGTTCATCAGCGCCGTTCTTTGCTTAATTATGTTCGCGGTTTGGCACTTGGTTTCTTCTGCGCAGTTTCAGGTGGTTCAAGCCGCCGCGGCCCTCGTGCACAGACTTCATACTATAAATAACCATTCACTTCACAAAGTTTGTCACCTTCTTTTCGATCCTTCTCGGTGAGTCTCATTCTCTACGCTTTTCTGTTGTTCACTATTATTGACTTATTGTTAATTCCTCCTCTCCTAGCCTCGCATTTGTATATTTGCACTTGTGTTCGTGCGCTTACAATATGGCTATGGAGGAGGGGGGCCGAGGCTCAAGGGGGCCGAAGCATCCTCTCCCGGCCTCGCATTTCTCTGTTTCTTTGTGTGTGTGGTTACCCAATATGGCTATGGAGGAGGGGGGCCGAGGCTCAAGGGGGCCGAAGCATCCTCTCCCGGCCTCTTATTTCTCTGTTTCTTTGTGTGTGTGGTTACCCAATATGGCTATGGAGGAGGGGGGCCGAGGCTCAAGGGGGCCGAAGCATCCTCTCCCGGCCTCTTATTTCTCTGTTTCTTTGTGTGTGTGGTTACCCAATATGGCTATGGAGGAGGGGGGCCGAGGCTCAAGGGGGCCGAAGCATCCTCTCACGACCTCGCATTTCTCTGTGTCTTTGTGTGTGAGGTCACCCAATGTTGCTATGAATGTGGGGGGCCGAGGCGCAGAAGGGCCGATGCATCTCTCCCGGCCTCTCATTTCTCTGTTTCTTTGTGTGTGTGGTTACCCAATATGGCTATGGAGGAGGGGGGCCGAGGCTCAAGGGGGCCGAAGCATCCTCTCCCGGCCTCTTATTTCTCTGTTTCTTTGTGTGTGTGGTTACCCAATATGGCTATGGAGGAGGGGGGCCGAGGCTCAAGGGGGCCGAAGCATCCTCTCACGACCTCGCATTTCTCTGTGTCTTTGTGTGTGAGGTCACCCAATGTTGCTATGAATGTGGGGGGCCGAGGCGCAGAAGGGCCGATGCATCTCTCCCGGCCTCTCATTTCTCTGCTTCTTTGCTAGAAGAATGCTAGAAGAATGCTTTTAATTCTAACACTCTTCACATTGGTTATGTATAAGGAGGCCTCTGAGGATAATATGGGGAGCCGTAATCAAGTCCCGAATCCAGCAGAGACCGAGGTACTAAATTAATAGTCACAAGACCTTGAACTGCACTGGTTTACATAGATGACTTCTGCCTCTCAATTATTTGCTTAACCTGTCATTTATGAGTGGAATTTAACCTTCTATTGATTTCTTCTATTCTAGGAGTTTTCCGATTCTTCTGAGATGTCCATCTCCACCCCAATTCCAGTGATTAATGTCTCCGATCTCTCGGATTCATTTGATCAGCACTACTGTACCTGCGCCAGAGCAAGCCCCGACGCTTTAGGTAGAGGAACGTTCGAGGTCCATTCTCCAGAGTACATGCCTACTTCTCCAGTTTACATGCCTACATCCCCAGTGTATGAGCCTACCTCCCCGGGCTACATACCCACATCTCCTCCACAAGATTCCCCGCCGATGTCTCCTCCCTCTCCTTCCTCGCCTATTAGAGTGAGGAGGCCAGCCCATGTGGTCTTTGCCCTTCCGGCAATACTGCCTTGCCCTAATCAACAAACCAGGCGATTTTGGAGGAGGCGCCGCAACTGGAATTGTAGACAGGCCCGGGAGTATTATAGTCGTGCATCACGTAGATGATCAATGAGTTGTTACAAAAGATGGCCCCATATACTCCTTGTTTAAAAATTTCACTCATAAACATTGTATTAGATGCATATCTTTTATGAGCTAATTTATTATGCGGTTATTTTCTATGTTATCAAAGCTAGCATCTACCTTGCTTGATATACATTATGATATGAACACACTATTAGTAATAGATTGTATATATGAGTATGCTTGTTATTTCATCGATTTAATTTACTGTAAAAATATTAAAATGACTAAGCTACAGATTTTTTGAATATTGGTATATAAAATATTCTCTGCTCTTTGCTCACTGCTCACCGCTGCCACAGTAGCTTCGCTGCATACTCAACCATCATACCTCGCTGAGACCCCGGCCGCTGACAACCTCAGCTTCTGAGCTCCAACCCCGTCGGCATGATGGAACGCCTAAACTTTGCTGTCCGATCCGTCAGTCAAATTCTTGCCTCCACGATATCCGCCGGCCTCAATCTCGAGATCCACATCTGTCTCGAATTCCACGGCTTCGCCCCCGATTATCCCTTCGCATTATCCCTGACCTAGCCGCGACCTTCCTGCCTTCTCTATTGTATAAACCATGTCGTTAATTTATAAATCAAAATTAAATAAGTTTCATAATATATTAATTTCATTTTAGAAGGTTTCAACAACTAATTCCATAAATGGGATCAGGACCATTGGGTCTTCCACAATTAAATGTGGCCCTACATTTAAATGTAACCCACTACTTATAAGTGACTACAAATTTATATGTAACTCATTTTCTTCATTATTTCGTCGTGTTTTCAGTTTTGATTGTCTTTTAAAAGTGCTGTCTACTTAAATATATTTTGGTGAACAAAATAGTACAGAATATCAAACAAAATAAAGTGTTGCCACAAAATGGATTGATAATGCAGGGTTTTTATGTAAAGAAGAAAAGTCATGAAAACATAATAAGATAATTGGAAAATGATCACTTGACAATGCTTTATTACACAATAATTTTGCTGCTTTTTATTTTAAAATATATTCAAATACAATAGAGGCAATATCAATTTTCAAACGCGAATGTATCAGCTTTATCATATGAATATTTGAAATCGCTCAAAATATTAAAACCAGAGATATACCACTGTTGACTTATGTATACAATCTTTATGTTTTCTCTCTTGTCAGCCAACCAAATGCGATGAATCCACACACTTGGTAGCAATTAATCAATTTTTTATTTTTTTACCTTACCTTTAGTTCAATTCCCCGTGGCACACAACCGTCAGCTTCCTTGACCGCGGCGGTGTTCAGTTCAATTGGAATCCCATTGTCGGATCCGACAGTCTTATCTTGCTTCTCACCAACTGCGCCGGCTTCTATATCGAGGATGGTTTGGCGCCCAGTAAGCGCCTCTCTCTGATCCCTGACCTAGCCGCCGCCGCCGCCGCCATCGTGCCCTGACGATGGCCTATATATACCTTTTTGTTTCCTGCAGGTTTTCATCTTCAGCTTGATCTTTCTCGGTGCGTCTCATTCCCTGCATTATTCCTAATTCTTCTTGAAGTTCACATTGACTTCATGCATTTTTCTCAAATCATCTTGGATAGTTTGTGATCTCGTTATTGTTTTTCTAACTTATTGTCGCCCTATCTACAGATCTCATAGTTTCTCATCTTGAGTCATCGCTGCATCCATCGCCAAGGTCGGAGCTACGGCACTGTAAGCACGGCATTGTTTGTTGTTGTTGGCCGTGTTTGTTGAATGTCGGCATTGGCCGTGATTGTTGGCATTGGCCGAGATTGTTGGCCGAGTCGGTAGCCCTGTCGTAGAGTCGAGTCAAGGAGAGGTGAGGACGGGATAGATGAGGGTTGAGGAGGGCCGAAAGGGGTGGGACGGGATGAGGGAATGAAGAGAGATAGACCGTAGACATTATCTGCACAGTGAGGAGCGAGATGTAGTACGTGTGGGAAGTCGAGGCTCCAGTGGCCGATGAAGTTTTAAATAATGTATGCTCACATAATGTATGCTGTAGACGTGGAGGGCCGAGGCTCGATTTAGGCCTCGCATTTGTTTCTTTTTAGAAGATATGCGGACAGAGAGGAGACTCTGGTAGACGTGTTTGAGTCTAAACAGTGGGAATAGAGGAGATGAACCGAGTGTTTTGATATTCATTAACTGTTGCAATCAATTTACTCATCATGTTCATCTGTTTCCGCAGATGGCAAATTCAACCCCAAGTGCTGCAATGGTTTGCAAGACATGCCCCGCCCCCGATGCTTGCATCTGTCCCAAGTTGTCTAGTCCACCTCTATTGAAAGTCCCGGTCCCGAGCAGTTTGCCTCCGATGCCATCCGTGGATCATCTTCACAAGGGTGGCAACTCCGTGGAGCAGCGTGACCAATGTGGGAACTCCCTTCCTCCAAACAAGGACACTATGCACGTGATGTGTGTGCAAGGTCACGGGCGCTCTATATGTTTTGAAGTGAACAGTTCTGAAGATGGTCTACCTGCCTGGGTCCAGAAGTGGATGGATGACGTGGCCAAGGGCGGCGACGGGCGTGATTACTACCCGGAGGATGGTGGTCATCTTTCTGAGGACGAGGACTCCGATTATCTAGAGTACGCAGGAGAATGTGTTTACGACGAGGTAGATAGTCCTGCAGTGTCTCTTGTAATTCTGACCGGAATGGAAGAAGACTCGGATAAGTAGATGCGTGTTTCTGTAGCTAAAGGGGTTCTATGCGGCACACTATATTCTCTGATGATGCTCCTGAAGAACCTGTGGAGCCCTTTTAACAGTGGATTTTTGTAAAAACAGATATCGGCTTGTATTATATCTTTGCATACTGTTGAAACAAGAACATTAGACTTTGACTGATGATCAATATTTGTCCAAATCAACACAATGCATGAACACTTTAAGATTGTTCGCGTTTTACGATTAATGTTGATATACCCCTTGCACCCCGCATTTTGAAATTCAGTGGCATCCCGGAGTGGTTTGCAGTGAAATATTTGAATGCTATTTATTCTGTAGATTCGACAGTGAGATGATGAAGATGACTGAGCAATTCCTTTTCAATTTCCCGAATTCGTCGAAGTCGATTTCTATTACGTTTCCAGGCGAAAATGCGCTTGAGGCAAAGGTTGATTATTTTTATCGAGTAAATGTTCATTATTAATCTTGGAAGATAGCAAATGTCTTATAAAGTGTGTAAATGGCTTGTAGCATTCTCAATACCAATACCTCCCTGTCTTACTCTTATTATTGCTTCCATTTGTCTAAAATACTTACGGAAGGTTTCCTTTTTATCTCATTACTTTTTTACTTCTTTATATTTATTTCAATACTGTTACTGTATAACAATTTCCTTTAAATTTCCTCATTCAAATTTACGAATGAATTTAATTTTTGATTACCGAACTATCCTCATGGAGTATACGATTCTTAATTTTATGGTTCAAACATTATATGAGTTCATTTACAGTGATAGTCTTAAGTATGAAATTTATATCATTGTTTTTATAATGTTTGCCACTGCCTCAGCATCTTTCCCGACTATTCACTAAATACCTTTCCTATCCTTTTGATTCCTCTGCTTTAGAAATTGTAATCAATACACTCAAATTTTCAGTTTTTAAATACAAGAATTAACTGCTAACAGTGTACGTGGCCAACCATTGGCTATGAGGAATGTTCGTGATAAGTACTGGAATACTTTGAAATAAGTAACTGCAATGCAATAACTATTTTGAAATTCAAAAGGTATAACTGTTACTGAGAAGTCATCACATGTGATATGGAAGGATAGGCTCAATGCTGAACATCTTCTGTCAACATTTGAAGAATTAAAGTTCTTTCTTTTTAATTTTCAAGCTTGTAATTATAATTAGAATTCAATCAAATTTCACATTTACTAAATAGCATGGCAGATCATAGACTTAAATGCGTTTTTCCTCTATTCTATGTCTTAATTCTGACAAATTTCCGACAAGTACAATCATTTGATGAGGAAATTATACAGAATGTATTGTCACCAGTTGAAATTACAAATAATATTCCCAAGAAGGTATGGCTAGATTGCTTCGAAAAGCAATATGATCGTGGTGTGCCAATAAAGCAAAATGTCGTCTTTGATCAAATCAAAGCTCATGCATCTGTCGAAGTTGGCCGCGGTCTTCTCGATTTTGAAGATAATTTGTTTTGCGATTTTGAATACGAAATCCGCGAATGGAACTGTGCCAAAAAATATGAGATTAATTACATGTGCATCTGGGAGCATCCACATGCTCGTCTTATGCGGCACGAAGATGCAAATTTCAACAATGACAACTGTCCAATCTGTGAACAAGGTCCCAGCCCTGATACATATTTGTGTCGATGGAATATTGAACGAGATGGTCTGTATGTTTCTCAGTTCCATCCTTTTAGCGGTAGGCATCAGTACAAGCTTTTTAAGCAATGGAAGGAGGACGAGGACCACCACGAATTTCTGAAGGAGTATAGAGTGTCTATTTTCAATGATCTCGATGATGAATTACTGCTTACACATGGAGTTATGGATGCCCCAATGAGTAACGTGATAATTCCAGGACGACTTCGAGCACACATTTCCGAACGATTTTTTTACATATCCTTAAATCCACGCACCGACGAGCGTTTACTCAGTTCGCCTTGGATATGCAAATTTAAAGACCTGGGGAGTATGGCATATCGTAGAGATGTTAAAATATGGAAACCTCCTCTAGTGAACCATGTCTCAATGCCTATCGACTGTATAGATTGCGCATGGAAAGCAGATTATGAAGGGATATGGCTGGACCGAGTTGGATGTGGACAAACTGGATCAATATGGGAAAAACGATTTGACTGGGTTCCAATACGGAAGCGGACAAGAGAACCTGATATTGAAGATCAACCACCAAAGCGTCCAAAACTAGAGCACTTGGAACTTTAAAACTTTAACGAAATAGAGGCATTATTAGTAATTACTATAATTATTATACGATATCTATTTTTTATCCATCTGATTCCTCTTATTTTATTATTGTAATCAAAACTCTATAACTAAGCGTTTGAAAATTTGAATACTGTAATTAATCATGGAAGGTAGAATAAGTAATATAAAGTGTGCACATGGTGGTGGCCTACACGATGCTTAACCCTAATACCACTCTGTCTATTATATTTTCCTTGCGATCATTATTCTAATAAATTGTTTCTTTTTTATTTTTATTTTTGTATTTTCTTTTTTTAAAATTTATATATTACTTTCGATCTATCCACATTGAATTTACAAATTCATTTCAGTTTTTTATGGTTTAAACCTGTAATAATACATCTATTCTACAATTCTCTTCATATAAAAAGACATTATACATATCATGTCATTTTAATTCATCTGATTCTGTCATTGAGCTTAAAGAATATTACTAATAGGCAACCCTAATACCTCTATGCCTAATATATTTATCAGTACTTTCATTTTTCTTAAATTTTTATTGACGGATTTTTTTTTATTTAATTATTTATTTTCGATTTTCTACTTTATATTGTATTAACGCTCTTTCCACATTGAGTTCACAAATTCCTTTCGCTATTTATGGTTTAAACTTATTATGAAATCTATTACCTTGTACTGAATATTGTAAAAGTATCAATTCATATATTTGTTTTTTAATTTAACGAGTATGTTCTGTAAATAGTTAGTCACCTGTATGACCCCGATCATATGCCTCCTATCGCAGGTCCCCGTTCGTATGTCAACTAACGTTCACAAGTCTCAGACCGTTCAGAAGCACCTTCCGAGCAGCACCCAGCCCCAACCCCGGCGGTTCTCGCAAAGTTCAGAATCCATCTGACGGATTTTTCTGAAGTTTTAGGCTCATTAGTGTTACCGCCGGGGTTCACCAACAGGGCTCTTCTGAGTCTTGGTTTCTTACGTAGTTAATTTTTGCGATTTCGAAATTCGGTCATGTAAATATTTCGTTCAAATGACCTATTTTCGTTTGTTGATATTAGTATTATCTTTTAATCCTTTGCAAGCAAGTGTTGAACATCTCACTACCTTTTTTTAATACCATCAAACATTACATCTCCATCCCATTGGTTTCTGTACATTTGTGCTGCGTTTCTATTATTATTATCGTACATATCTTTTCTAAAGGTGATACTTAACATAATTAGTATATAAAGAATATATATTATTTGAAGTGATGTGTTAAACGAAATTCATTCTCCTTCATTCATTGTCTAAATATTCGACCAAATTTTGATGTCACAATATTGACCATCAAATTAGCTTCATTTCCCTTACAAGAAAGGTACACTTCCTTAATGTAGTTTTCTCGTTCGACTGACTTGTTTTTAGTTTGTTGTCTTAAGTATCATCCTTTAATCCTTAGCCAGCAAATACTGGACATCTTATAACTTTTTATAAATTTTTATTAATACAATGTCTTTCATTCATTGTCTAATTACTCGATCAAATTTTGTGACATAATATTGACTACTAGATTCGATTCATTTCCCTTACAGGAAAAGTATATTATTTGGTCAAGAGGACATTTCAATATCTCACTTTGCAAACGCCCAAAATCAGCCCAAAACTTTGAAATGAATTAACTCGTTGAGCCCTGCCCCCATTAGTATCTACCCAGAACCCAAACCCAACAACCTACTTGCTATCCCTGCTCTCACTCGGTTCTAACCCTGCCCGGGTATCAACCAATGCGGACCTTCCCTGACCCCCAACTACGGGGGAAAACTGTCAACCCCGGCAGTAGATAATGAAGCTCAATACCATCTGTCGGATCCGACAGATGGTTTGAGCATCAGCCCATATCTCCGACCTTCGTCTCACGCATGGATTGCCGCGAGATTTTAAGGACCTGCGCAGATTTTGTTCATTGCATTAAGCCCTTACCCTAACCCTAAGAGCTTGGGCCCGCGGGTGCCTTGACCTAGCCGCCTTTTTTTAAATTCCAAGACGCCGCAAGTTTATTGCTATAAATAGATGACTTCCATACGGGATTTATATTCGCACCATTTTCTTCGATCAGGTAAGTTCCTAGCTCTTCGTATTTTGCTCATTTGTCTTCTGCCTTGTTCTTTTTCCGTGTTCTTTGATAATTTCGGCCATCCTTTTGGTTCCCGTTCGTAAAATGGTAGGAATGCTTTTGTTATATGTAACTAGTCTGATGCCTAGAAGGTGATCATACTTACAACTTACGATCTTTGCTGCTGTGTATCTTGCCTAGAAGTTGATAATTCTCGGATGTAACCGGATCAAGTTTCTGTAAGTTGAGATAGTTTGTAAGGGATTCCGGGCATGAATGGGTGATCTTCCGTAGCATTTCATAGCGCCTCTAATATTGGTTATTCCGTGTTCTCTGAAGGGCTTAACGTCAATGACATTGTGGCATTTCAAGGATTCTCTCTAACTCTCGAGGCTGCATTATTATCACCGTCTGATTAGTCAAGGTAAATGGTGCATCCAATCTTCAAGAAACTTAGTCATGTATACTTCTATTGTGCGATGTTTGCTTCTTATCTTACTTTTGGTTCTTTTAAAATGTTTAAATAAATCCTTCATTTACATGTTTAAAATTCTCTTGTCAGATGGCGAACCTCCCTCCTAGCAATACACTGCCCTGCCAAAAGTGCGTGACCGACCCTGCTTGTTCCTGCCCCACAGCTTCGGTGCATCATGTGTCGAAGGCTTCCAGCAATCAGTCGCCTAAGCCACCTAAGATGGGCTGTGTCCCAAAAGGGGTAAGCCCGCCCGCATCCGAAGAAAAAGGTGACAGACTTAATGTCATCTGCATCGAAGGCCATGGACATTCGTTGTGCTTCGAAGTTGAAAGTTTTGATGACGGCATCCCTGCATGGGTGCAGCGTTGGATGGAAGAACATGCGGCTGACAACGGAGAGGATGACCTGCGCTCGGAAGATGACAGCTACAATTCTGATAATGATAGCTCTGCAATTAGTGTAGTGAGTTCGAAGGACTTTGCTACTGTTGTCGACGGTCCTGGAATTTCACTCATCCTCTTGAGTGACTCTGACAATGATACTGACGAGTAAAGTTGCTTTGTAGGAGTACAACCTCACGACCTCAATGCTTAACGGTATCTGTGCCAAATTAGATACTGGGAATATCTAATTAGGTTTCATTACATACACTATGTTATTATAGAGGGATCTATGCGTCCCCTATGTTTTATGTAAATTTTGTAAATGAAATACCGGACTTAACATCTGAAGCTATCCTTTTTGCGCAAACTCAGGTGATGTGATAAGTCTTGCGCAATTGAAGTATAATATTTTACAGAAATGAATGGTCACTTAAAATGAAAATTGGACATTCTCAAGAGACTCTAGGGATTACTATATTGATGGCCAATCACTCTATTCATCCAAAATTGTGCAAGCACTTGCACGTCTTCCTATTACATTCAATATTCTGAATTCTAGAAAATGCGACGTGATATGTACATGCCAATCCCATTCTGGTGGCTGCAGATGCACACTTCTATTCCTAAACCTGAACAAAAACGCTTCAGAACGTAGATCTTTTAAAACTGAACGTAAATATCATGCTGGCTGTTCCTAACTCTATACGTTGATTTAATGCATGACACTGAAAATAAATTCACTTCATGTGCCAACTGCAATGGAAGTCAAAGTTCTGGTTCTAAAAAACTGTTGTAGTAGCAACTTCGACATTGTTGCAAAGGTTTCAGAACTATGTGTGGATGCTATATAATATATACTTTATGCCTTGGAAAACTCTCACTCAATGAAAGATGACACCTTGGTGTATCCTACTGGAGATTAAAACATGCATGGTACGCCCATTTTGATTCCACACGCTAGAAAATATTGGAGACCTGCAAAGCACCAAATTATTAGCACAATCTAAATCTGCAATTCATTATCAAGAAACGCGACTAAAACATGCATGGTACGCCCATTTCGATTCCACACGCTAGAAAATATCAGTAGACCTAAATGGAATTCTTGCCAAGCTTTTACCTTTACTGAGGTGATCGCTTTCCAAGCACCGCGTTGAGATGCACCTTCCTTCGCAAAGGCCACGAGAGAAGACCGCAACGCAGTGCTCGTGGTGCCCAATACTTTGGAAACACTTTCCTCTCGTTCGATGAAGACCCTAATCCAGAGATGGAGGAGTGGCCAATGCTGTAGCCCGGAGGAGGGCCCATCACCTCCATGGTGTAACTATTTCGCAGGTGGTCACGCAAAAGTACCTTCTGCTGCAATGAAAGATCCCGGAGCTCCATTTCTACAAGTTTCTCGTCAATCTCAAATGGGATAACCCGGTCTGTCATAAACAACGTGAGGGCCTCAGTCCAGTATGCATGAACCATACCTGTACCCCACTCGTCTTTCCGCTTCCTTGCATCTCGCGACTCTTTGAAAGCCACCACATACGCCGACCATGCTGGCATGGAATCAATCAGCAGCACCCAACGATCACCTCTTTGCCGCAGGTTCTCAAGCAGCGTCATGTAGTCATAGCACCAGTCCGAGTTCTCAATGTATTGTCGATGCAACTCGGGCATGAGGTCTGGAAAGAGCTCAGCCATCGCTGACTCGGGCGTGACCCAACTCTGGTTGAACAAGTCCGTGATCACTGCGAAGTCCATTCTACAATTCTCAAACTAAGGAGGCTAAAAACGAAGCACAAACAAAAGTGATAACACAAGAGAGACATACTTGAGTTCACATCCTCCAAATCCAAACAGGTTAACCCTAAATTCGCACATTAATGCGCAGTACCTCAATAACATTGTAGTCCAGTTTCTGACTGTCGGATCCGACATCATGTTTTGGGAGACTAAGATGTTGAAGGGTAAGGCATTCAGTATATCCGTACGTGTGTGTTTATTTCAATGTGCCATGGCCGCCAAAATTGTTTTGATTATCCTCCACTTAAGAGCTAATATTTATGATTGGTTTCCTCCACCGTTGGCTGAGCCTCTTATTAGTTGCTAGGAGGTACCTCATACAAACGCATTGCTCCTTCTCTCTCCCAGCCCCTTAGCTTGTTTTCAGAATTACATTGCAGACCTAAGCTTCAATTCATCGTTCCTCTCATTCTCTTGCAAACACCGTGGTCATGGATCAGTCTCCCCCCTCTGCCCAGCATGTTCAATCCTCGTCCACTAGCCATACCTCGTTACGAGAGGAGATCAAGTCTTCGATGCCTCCAACTTCAGAAATGCTCCGGGTTCGATTCATTGCCTCTTCTGTTGATTTGAATATCTTTGAATTTACTTTACTCCCTTCGATTTAAGTTAGCTGTTTGCATTTCATTCAAGATTATGTACCTCACTTACTCTTCTGCTTCCACTGCATGTAGGACGGGTTACCATGGCATAATTGGGAGCTGAGGGAGTTCGTTTCGAGAGTGACCGACAAGTACAAAGATCGACGGCCTGGTAAGGAGGTGGACATGTTCTCCGACGTCCAACAGCTTCGTCAAGTGATCCGATCAAATCGAGGCCAGATAGACTGGACCGAGGACGACGTTCGCACACTCAGGCGTGTTGAGAGTGCTTCCGGGATATCATGTCTAGAACCCGAGTTGTTTCATTACTACATTCGAAGACTCAGATCAACATAGACGTCTACGGACAACGTTGTTGATTTTGGCAATGGTGCTCCCGGACCATCGGCTTTCTTAGAGGAAGATTTTGATTGGGTAGAGGATAATGAGTAGCCTAAGCCTTCCAATTCGGAGAACAGTGACAGCCCCCCCCGGTGATTCTAAGGATCATTTTTAATATTTACAATTTTTTTTCAATATATAAATTTTGCGGATTCTGGAATCTTGGTGTCTCAATTTCATTCATCCACTTCATTCGCTCATGGGTTTATAGGAACCCCGGCGGTAATTTTTTCCACGGTCATAGGGTCCCCGGTGCGTTTTTTGTCTGCTCACTTTTGACCCCCGGTGCGATTTTTGGCTGCTCACCGCTCACTGCTCACTGCTCGCCGCTGCCACACCAGAATGCCCGGGTTATGGAACAATATTATAGTGGTATAGGCGACGAGGAAGAGGACAATGTAAGCAACTACAGTGCGAAGTAGGGTGTGAATCGGTAGATTTTGCTGTCCGACAGCTTCTCCTTCCGAGATAAAGCCGAAGCATAGTATTTATCGGAATGTGCTCTGTTCCTGTAGCGACAGCGTGACACTATTATCCGTTATACTTATGTGACACTGGACACTTCAAAGAATACAAACTTATATTTCATTTTCAACTACTTTCGCCATATCATGTACACCATCAGTAGATAGTCCTTTCCCGGATCGCCATTTCTGTAAATCTGTGTATGCCTTCATGTTTGTCAATCTGAGCTTCTCTGTGGTTGCACTGCGAGGTTGTTTGAAAGTTGGTGCGCTCCGTTCGGAATTGATTTTCTGCTTACCATAATCTGTCGGTATACATACATATTTATAATGGTCAATTTTGACCATCCAGTGTCACGACGATGTTCGCACAACAAGAGTACAATACTACCGCTGGGGTAATTCATTAATACGTTTTGACATACTTTTGTCTTTCTGGTAATCTATATGTTACTGAGCACATAGTGACGACGTAGTTTCCTTACTGAGTTTCCACTAGCACCTTCAAAATTCAAGCTTAAATTATATAATCTACATCATAGAGAGTACACAATATGCGCAACCTACTATGGACTAAACATTACTATTAGCAAGTGGGTAATTATAATGCCATCTTCACATACTATCTAAATGTGTGCCACCGTAGAAGACTACGTCCACTATCTTAAAATTAAACTTAAAACCCTCAACAAGAGGGCACAAATATTCAGCATACCAGCAAACAAGGACAAACAATGTGGTTGTTAAAAAAAATAAAAATATAATACATACATATGAAGACTTGAAAGAAACGGTGTGTCATACATTTTAAATTTATAGAATAAGATAAACCAATGAGAGAGTACATGCGTATTGAGAAAATTAAAAAAAAAAAAAACTGAATAAACAACAAATAAGATTAAAGAGATGAATATGAAAATAGATATGAATGGAAAAAAAAAGAAAAGAAAAAATAAAAATAAAATGGGAAGTGATTGGGTGTAACTTAGTAAAATGAATATAATGGTTAACCACTAAACAAAAAATTTAAACATGATAGTTACATAAAATAATTTAAGAGAAATCAAAAGGTTACGACAACGTGGTGAATGAATATTCAATCACATATATTATGAAAGAGTAGGAATTAATAATGGGAAAAGTATATTTACTAATCCAGTAAAATTTAAGGGATATGGAAATGACACAACAACATGGTTAATGAGTATTATAAAATAATACTGAGGGTCGTGTATAAGCAACAGAAACGGTCGACGTATGCATAAAATCTGATGCCTTCTAAACGTAAAAAACTAGGTGACACTAGTCGAATAAATCGTAACACTAGAAGAGTGGTCTGTAACATATGTGACACTGAACACTTTTTCTATACTTGTGAGCTCTGTGTCAATAACTATCTCTTCTAGAATAGAACAGTCGGTGACACTGATTTAGCACCACTCGACCTCCATTTTGTGCATATACGAAACTCATATTGAAAGACCAATATTTAGAGTATACCAATATTAGAAACCAATATTTCATTGACAACCATGCTGGTAAAATCCATACTTCTGAATGTCACAAAGTCACAGTGTAACACACTTGGACTAGTGTCACTGAATTAGAGGCACATATATCCTCCTATGATGTTAAGACATATAAGTGCGTTGCAATAAACAGGATCATATCAAGGTTGATACTATATTGCTGCTATTGTAGTCCCAATATTAGTTATTTGAAGAACATACACAAATGTCCTTCTAAGTAACATATATGTAATTTCATAAAATTCAAACTTATCAACTACTGTGAGTACAAGATACTACGGAGCTACAACCACATTTCATGCCCTTTGTGTCAGATGCCGATTTCTTCCACTTCGACTGCCCTTGCAATAGTGACACGTATGTATTGTTACACTGTACTCCCTTGAAATGTTCTCTGCCGGGGAAGAGAACGACCTGCTTCCTATCCAGATCCCTGGATTTAACTCCCACAGGAAGGTTCCTCTTACGCTTCAGCTGGGCAGGTCGTATAGTCACAGGCAGAGGATATACTCGATCATTATGCGCATGAACAACTACGACACTGGAAGACGGAGTGGATGGACGCACTCCCGGGACAGCTATATCGACAAAGTCGGCCATGTTTGCTAGAAACTCCAACACTTCTGATTCTAGCGATTCCATACCAAAAATCGACTCAGAGAAAGTATAATAGTCCTCACTTGGACCACGGCATAAGAAATGAGAGTCCCAAGGACTGACTGGAAGAGAGGGTTTAAGCAAAGAAGTTCTCCCTTATATACAGACCTTGGGGAACCATTATATGAGAACGGTCCACGTTCCTCTCCTGCGGGAACTTCGTGACTTTTAAAACTTTGAACCCTAAATCATATAATGCTCACGCAATAAGAACTGGACGATATTAATGTTATTATTGGGAGAAAATGTTCATTGACTAGAGCAACATGTAGTCCTTCAACACTACGTGTTTTGTATATAAAATTACACAAACAAGTCTTAAATAAACACTTGGATATATTAGGATATATAATTGAACGTGTCCCCTCGTGGTTTTCTAATATTTTTATTTTCTTGAAATGTAATTGTAATTTATTATTTATTAAACATATAATTTAGCGATAATGAACCGCATAAATTTATAATTTGGAGTTGTATCGTAAATGATTTCAACAGTGATATAAATATCAAATAACGGTACTAAATATAAGTAAAGACATGTCCAGAAATGTAACAATATAAAATTAATCTTTCGTGCACTCTGTGACATACATGTCCAGATGCTCTTTAACAATTTTTTTTTATACATAGATGCTTAAATTCGAATTAAGCATAATCAGTGCCACACGTGTATCCCGGCAGATTAACCAGTGTTACGCATCAATTTCCCACAGTCACGACTCTTTATATGCTTTTTATCGTCAATGTCACTATCTTCCCCGTGAGTGTCTCTAGTATTCCTTAGTCTCGGCTTACTGTTCCCTTACCACAGTCAGTGTCACGAAATTTTCGGTTAGTGTCACCAGTATTACGCATTCCTGGTTCTGTATATGATTGTCACCATCACTGTCATAAACTCCCCGTCAGTGTCTGCAATATACCGCAAATCTGGCTTTCTTTTGAGTTCTTATCAATAGTGTCACTAACTTCACATTGAGTGTTGCCAGTATAGGATAAGTGTCACTTGAGAGTTTTAGGTTTATTATAAATGCAGCTCATGCACTCACAAATAAAGGAATATGTATGGGAACGGAACAGATTTAGAGAAACATATGTTTACAAAGTCATAGTGACAATAACTTAAAGAAATATCTGCCATTCAGTTTCCGATTTCAGACTGCGGTACAGGGAAGAAGTCAAAAAGGACCTAAAGATACATACGAAGATTAATGTAGGAGACCTCTATCTCTAAAACAGACCACTCCCTACAAGAGTAGCTGTGTGTCATCCACTTCTCCATCACTGTGCACCATCTTCTTGTCCTTGGGAACAGAAAAAGGGGCCCGATACCTAGTGTCACGCCGTTCAAAGTCCAGTTCTCGGGATAAGAGGCAAAGCACTTCTGTGTTCATATCCTTCGGTTTATACTCCTTCATCAGAGCCATTTTCAGCAACTCCTCCCTGCTACCGGACCGCCTAGCCCGGAACTGCAATCCAAATCCAACCAAGCACGAAAACAATGAACATACCATCAGCCATGTAATCGGTGTCACCACCCAAAACCTATGGGTACCTGAATAATGCACAATTATTCAAAAAATAAAACATACTGTCACAAGAACAAAACCAGTGTATAGCATGGTCAAGGAAGTGAAAGTTACCTTCAAATACAGTATTGCATTATGTAGGGTATGGTGGCCACATTCGTATTTCCCTTTCTGCCGAATGACATCCAGTGTCACTACAGGCACGTCATACGGTTCTACCCCTCTCATGTGCTGCCACGCATGACATATCCACTTTATAAACATAGAGTCCTTACCCTTTGGATCGTGGTTACCGATACGGGAGTCCAAGTGGTACACACGGTCAATCAAAAACACCAAGAGAGACCAGTGGTCTCTAGTCACCCACGGGACAAGGACTTCCTTCACCTGGTGCACCTTCACTGGTGGAGGGGGTGCTAAAAAAATGGAAGCCCACTTCTGTAAGGCGTCGTCAGTAAACACAGAAGGCCTCGAAACGGAACTGATGCGGGATAAAACCACCAGTACTTCATGTCTATCTCTAGCTGGGTACTGAAAATAGAGCCTCGACATCACAAAATCTACCATGTCGTTCCCAAGTCTATCTCGCGCGCGCTTTAGTGATCTGATAGCTGCGAACCGAACCTCCAATTCCTTCTGTTTCTCGTTGTAGAACACCACCTCCTCTGCACCATCCCTACGTCCTTTCCGTCCTGGGAGACTCTGCAAGAAGTCATCTATGTGTAAGTAGTTATAGGCTTGGGGCAGAGACATAATACTCACATCCTCCACTCTAACAATGCCACCACCTGGCCACGGCGCAGCTGCCATTGCATAGTCGAGGTCTTTTTGACTCGAAAGTACTCTTGCAGTATGCTGCTTACATTGCATGTCGTGACGCTGAGATAGATCCACTAACTGCTCCGCCGTTGCTTCCAACTGTTTCTCTTCTTCGAATGTAGCATGTAGATTTCTGCACGCTGAGTCCTTTGGAGGCCCATCCTCCTGAATCCCCAGACGTTCAGAGACATCCACTTCCGCACCAACTTGACCAGTCACAATGGATACTCCTTTATAAGGAGTCTGAACCGCCACGTCTGTAGGCGCCTTCATCCACTGCACGAAACTTGGATCCTGTGAAAAAGCCAATGAGTGTTCCTCAACCATGTCCTCACCGCCGTGTGCGGTATCATGGAACTGGCTGAGTGTGATTAAAGGGGCTCCTCGAGGAGGCGTCACTGGGTCGTCCATTATGCGCGTAATCTCTGGGAACACATTTGGAACTGCCTCACAATCCCGGTGGCTGACGACGATGGATTCTGGAGATGTTACCGCTAACACTGGAGCATAAGATTCCTTACAATCATGTGGAAGTCCGCTGCTGACACCTTTGACAACGCTGAAGCCAGTATCCGCCTCCACGTTCTCCGGCTCCATTGTAACGTCAGTCTTTATATTCTCCTCGGCCCCTTCCACTTCGCATTTATCTTCACTGTCTCCAGGAATGGGAGATACAGATCCACTTTCAGGACGCGCGCCTTTAGTATTCTCCGCAGCAGGGAATGAATTGGAATTTAGTTCCGGGGGACCATGATCTGCTGCAATGTCATCCGTGTGAACAGCAGTGTCACAGTGTGAGAGAGTTAGCGCTTGCGGAAGATCGGAAACGAAAGCCTGGACTTCCTCCCCGGTGTCACGACTGTCCTCCTTCACGTTCTCTCCATTCGATGAATCTCGTATAACTTACGCAGGTACTGGTTTCTCTTCCTCACTGTCTGGGTCCTGAAACAATCCTGCAACAGAGTTCGTGACACTAGGACGTTGGGACTCCGGAGGCGCGAACTCTCTACTGCACAGCTCCCAGAGTGCTTTGTCCTCGTGAATGATGGTGTCTCCTACTTCTGTAATTCTCTCCTGAATCTCCTTACGCAAAGTAATAACACGGGAATCCTGCGTAGGATTATCTGCGCCTATCGCGTAACGGACATCACGTTCTTCCCTCCTTCGCAAGACCTGATCCCACGTATGAGCGATCTCCGGCCAGAACTCATGAGTCACTGCTGTCCACGCTCCCGTAAATACCGTAGCATGAGACAAGGCTAGGTCCTGCAATGCCCTTACCCGCACTCTCCGCACCCACAGCAGTACCTCCTAAATAATCTCCTCGCCGTCACCACCATTTATCTTATCCACATCCTGTAGAATCTGTAAGCGGTATGTCTCTCTCAGAACAAACCCTATCCGTGAGTACTGATAAGGACCTTCCGCTATGAATGTAGACAACGCCCGTTGAATATTTATACCCCTATGGCACTCCTCGGATATTACCTCCCTCGTCAGTCCGTACCTCGGACAAGAGAGTACTCTGAATTCCCCATAATGGCATTTGAAGAGTACACGGAAAATATAAATTAGCGGAGGGGGTGTCAACGCCTCTATTCTATCACCGCATAGTATTCGGCGCACATGAGCGGCTTCCTCTCCTGTTCCGGCCACAGAATATAATTATCAGTCAAAGACACACGCCAAAAAATACTCTGATATTCTACGAATGTTTACTGTACTGACAGAGACGTAGTATAGGGAAAGACTCTCACCATTGTGACGCCACGGTAGGGTCGGGAGAGTAGACAGAATTCCCTCCTCCACTGCTAATACCTGCCATATGGGGGACCAATCCCACCGGACTTCTTCAAACAGTCTCCCGTTCGTACATCTGAATTCCGTTACCGCCGCTGCCTCTCGATTCGCCTCAGCCGCACGCAAGTCCTCCTTATACTTAGTCAACGCTTCCTCGTATTTGCCATAATCAATCGTCCACTGTATGTAGAGCTTCAGCGCGTCGAGATCTGCATATGGTGTTCCATCTTCCACGCTTTCAACAAGCGCGTCTATGGCTTTCGTGACTTCCTCGACGACGTCTTTCGCCAGTGGACTCTTCTTGTCCCCCTGTACCATTTATCTATATATTAGAGTGCATCAATATCTAGGGAGTCTTATTTCGAAGCATATTAAAAAAACAATGAAATCAATGTCACTGATACGTGCAACTTACCTTCTTGCGACTCCACCAATACGTACAGTGAGGCAGCTTCTCCCTGAACGCTTTGTCTCTGACTGCTTTTTCCCACTTCTCCAGAAAGTCGTCACCACTGTGACACTCCCAAACCCAGGGCAGTGTCACATCCCCCCCTATGTCCCGTAGGTAGTACAGACCAGGTCGTCGGGGTTCCACTGGACACACTGGAGGGGGCCTAATCCGTTGTGCAGATTCGGCTTCTTTACATATTTTTGTCACGGTTTTCTCCTCTAAGTCATTCATAAGTTTAGCACGTAGAGTGAACCTCTGAAACGCTTCCGGGAAAAAGGCAAATGGATCCCTAGACCCCTTCCCGTTTGCCCAGTACTCTTGAATGTCCGTGACACTCTGTATATCACCAACCTAGACATGTTCCGCGCTGATTCTTTCTAGAGTACATTCCGTATCCCGTACAGGAACATTCTGAAATGGGGTATCAGGTACAACATTCTCCTCCTCCGCTACTCCGTCACTGTGACACTGTATGGTATCTGACCCCCTTATACAGTGATCCTGCAATGTAACACTATCTATTACGCCGTCCCTAGTGTCACAAAAGGGATGATGCAAATCACAGGCGCTACAGTCACTATTACAACCTAAACCACTACATTTTCTAGAGTAGTACACAGTATGGGGCCCTCGAAGAACACTTTGAACAACTTTAGTAAATCTATCTCTTAAAGTATCTATTGCCCGTTGCTTATCGCTTACCTCAGCGTCGGCGTCGTACGAACTCTTCTTCTGCTTCTTCCCGCGCTGTCCACCTGGCTCTCGATAGGCGACATGAAAACTCTGGTCAGCCTTCTTGGAGTTGCCATTCCCCGGCAAAACCTCCCGTAATGTAGGTGACAGCACAGCCTCGTCCTCACTCGGAGAGAGTTGACGTTGAGCATTAGTATCACAATTCCCCACTGGTAGGCCCTTCACCCGGGCATCAACTCCTCTGTGAATATCCTTCCCTGTCACCCGTGTGTCTTGTTTGGGTGCATTCTGGGCTGGCACTAGATTCTGTACAGCCTCTAACCGGAAAGCCACAGACCTTTTCCTCTTACCTCCCTCGACGACATCCTGGTCTCCTTCCTCCGGAGTGTCTCGCGTATCATCAACGTCCTCGTGACACTGCTCCCGAACTTCCTTTGACCCCGTGAGTCTATGCTCCGGGGACCCCTTCGACACAGATTTACGGCAACTACGGAACGGAGGGGCAGCCCCCGTTGGTGTAGTCTTCCGCTTCTTATGCCTATCACCCCCTCCATCTCCCCCTGCATCCGATTCACACACCTTCCCGCAGATAATATCAGGTGCAGGAGTAATCTTGTACCCGGTGCCGCTGTTCCCTTCCAACCGTCGTCCACGAATTCCATCCCCATCAGCATTGAGAGACCCTTCCCCCATAGCCGGTTGCTCCATCGTACTCTTCTTCACTGTCGCATCCACTCCCTTCCCGGACTTCGCAGCAGCCGATGCAGTCTTCTTCTGCGCCTCTACAGTAACCTTCCCCAACACCTCAACCCTCTTACCCTCCCCACGTTTGAAATCAGGGTAGGGTAAGAGTAACGCACGGGAACCATCCGGATGCTTTGCCCCGTCACAGCCTTCTACGTATCTGTGGCGGTTGAGCATCATCTTGTTACTGAAAGAGTCGCGACCACAATGGATGCAAACAAAATACTTTCTCGTCCCGCCTGGTTTAACCTTCCCCTTCGCCGCGGTTGCAAACTCGGCCTGGAGCTCTTCAGCACGCCTTCTACTTGGATACTGGACCTCGTAATAGATCCCATAAATCTTGCTTCTCAGTGTCACCGGTTCCTCCTCCATGTCTTCAGCCTTGTAGACCTGCGTAGATGACCCACACTTCGGACAACCAGCAGGGAAGAAACTAAGGAAACGAAACTTACTGACGACCCCAATACAAGCGCCGCAGCTATGTGGGCATAGCACGGGATGGTAGTACCAATCCTGCTCGGTGCTTTCGACGTCGTCCTTGTCGAGCTTAGTAGTTAGAAGAGTGCGAGCAAGATTGCAGTGGTAGAAATGTGGCTAATGTAAAATCACATTAAGATCCTAATCCTAAACCGTAAGGAGCTCCTGGATTAGTAGCTGTAAACCCTAAACGCATTGTACGAGGAAAACAACATTGCATTCCCAATCAGACTAGAAATTTCAGTAAACCCTAACGAAGCTCTAAAATGACATAAACAGAGTTTCTATGCAAATAAAAATTACCTTGGAATGCTCCAGAATATATAGCGCTCGTGGATGGGTGTCTCCAGGGAGCCCCTGCTGACAATGCGAATGTTAGACAGGTGAGTACAGTACGAGTCCATCCCGCGAGCGCAACCGCCTTGAAAACGAAGAAACAACGAAGAGACGACAACAGAACCCAAGACCAATTACCTCCATGCCGCGAAATGCTCGTAAGTGAAACCCCTAACACCTTCAAAGCTCTGCGCCTGCGCGTTTCGAAAGGGGTCAATTCCAGAGCGATTTGCACATTAATTGTTGAATGATGTAGTCGAATCCAAAACGGCGAGACGCGACAGCTTCAACACGGAGAGTACAATGCAATTCAATGATACAACATGTCATAATTCCTAACGCAATCACTACTAAACCCTAATGTCCCTAGTGCTTTGAGATACCTGAATGCACACATACTCCCCCTCTACCCACAACGACAAAGCTCTAACGAGACACTGGAAGCCCTAATCGGAATGGAGAAGACGATGGGGATTGTGACGTAATTATGACGTCATGTTTTTTTGAGTTCGCGGTCAGGTTTTCGATTCCGGTGTCTCGGAAGTGGGCAGTGTTCAGTGTCACGGCGTCTCGGTCGACGGGGTGTCTCGGTAGTCCAGTGTTACGTGACATCGCGATTTTACTCCACTCGCGACTTACCGGAACCGTCGGATCGTGGGAAAACGCGGGGGGGGGGAAGCACAATAAAGTGTACCAAAAAAGTGCTCTGCTCATTGTCCATTTCAGCCCCTATCGCAAAGACATAAGAAAGTGGCATCTCGATTGTTGGTATGTTGGGAAGAAGTATGGGTTTAGAAAATAGACTTGATTCTCTAAAGTGTGGGAAAATATGGTATGAATTCGTGTCTTCTACAATGCTCTACGAGAAGCTCAAAGTCCGACAAAGTGAATGTCCATATTTGAAAAAGTGATAAGAACGATGTCGAATGTTGTCGGAAATCACTTCTGACTCCACCGGGATCTCCGTTTGTGAATTGTGGATGTATAAATGGCAATGACCACTTGAAATGAAAGTTTTGGGTGCACGAGAAGTATTTCAAGGACGTTTTTTAAAACACTGTTTTCCGTGAAACTTTTTGTGAGGTTTTTTTCACCGAACATTGTTTTTTAAATTGGAAAAAACATCCTCTAAAGACAATAGAGGTCCCCAAGTGAAGAAATTAAAACTTTGAAAAAGTTCATTTTCATGATTTAGAACTAGCGGTCAAGTTAAGTTTCAATTGAAGATGTTTCTTTCATGGAGATGTGTGTAAGATACCCTATGACACCTTAAAAAGTGACTAAAATGCTCAAAAAGTACACCAAAATGCTCAAAATCAGCTTTGAGCTTTCAAAAACAGCACACTTCATATTCACTTCTTAAAGGTCACATATGTCACTTTCTGGTACACTTTATTGTGCTTCCCCCCGGGGGCCAGCGCGGCATGCCACGTCGGACGGCGCGGCGGGACCCACTTTTCCTACATGCGAAATAGCGTTCTCCCTCAACATCCACCTGAATCCTAACCCTTTCCAGATTGCAATCGGATTGCAGCTGCAAGGCTATGACTCAATTTGATAAATTAAAGGTGATCACATCGACAACCATAGCTAGGAAAGTGCGCCAGCAAGAAGCACTGACGCAGGAGATTAGTGGATATTGCCATTGTCATCTGAACCCCAAAGTGAGCTGATGTCAATTTGATATCAGCAGTACGAGGTGTTACGGTACTGCCAATTTAGCCTTACATAGATGTGTCGTTTGAGCAAGTAATTCGAATTCAATCGGCACCTATCAACCATACACCATTGTGTACTCTCGCCCCACGTTCTTGTATTCAGCTCACATCTTGATGTCAACATGACGCCTTAATGATCTGCTCTGTCGTTCCCGATGTTGGTGACTAAAATTGACAACGAGGATAAGATTTACGGGGGCACTTAAAGTCAACTTCAACCGTCGTTCCTAAGTCAACCTGCAACCTGCTCGCAAGTCAAGTTTGCCACATGTGCGGCACAGCCCAATTGACTGTACAATCGCACCATCTGGTATAAGAGCAGAATCATTCCTCCCCACTCTCAACCAGATTTCTGCAATCTATCTGCACTGTATACGACTTTGCCGAGTATAGAGTCTCGACTTCTGCCGACTGGGAGCATCTGTCCAACTGCCTGAGTCAATATTGTCCTGAGAAAGGTGCAAGGCTTGCACACGATGGGCTCACCCGGCCAGCTGACATGGGTGTTTCTCCTCGTTGCCCTGACGAGTGCTCTTTGCAGGGGCAGCTCCGCCGCCGCGGTTTGCAATGTTGTCGACAAGCAAGCCCTGCTAACATTCAAGAGCCAGTTGATTGACAACGGCAAGTTTCTGGATCCATGGAAGGCGACTACAAACTGCTGCACATGGCCGGTACGAAATACTAGCAACTCCTCGGTTGACTGGACAAAATCATCAACGCAACCATGGTATTGTTGGACTGATACTTTACAGGTCGTCTGACGTTTTATTGATCTTCTGGACATTGTTTGTGCTCTGCAGGGAGTGACGTGCAACTCAGCAGGGCGAGTGACCACATTGAGCCTGCTGGACACCTTTGCGTTTCCTAATGCTCCTGCCGACGCCCAGCTCAAGGTGAAACCTGGCCTCAAGGGAGCAGGTTCATCGCTGGGCGCCTTGAAGGCCTTGAAGCGCCTTGAGTTCCGCAATGTGGTGTTCAGTTTCGCTTACCCAATTCCTCGAGAGCTAGGCTCGCTGCCGGCTCTGACCGACCTCGTCCTCATCGGCACACAGTGCATCGGCCCCATCCCCGCCGAGCTTGGCAAGCTCAAGTCGTTGTCGACTCTGCTTCTCGACGGCAACAGATTCCCCGATGGCATTCCGGTAAGATTTATACGTCAATGCCATCACCAGTTGAGACCCCAGGCTCTTAATGTTTGAATCGCCCCAGTCGTTCCATTCGACCTAACTTGGTGGGTTTGGTGAGCAGGATGCCTTGGGTGACCTTGCGTCTCTGACTTCGTTGCAAGTAGCCAACAACCAGATGAAGAAGATCGGCTCCGAGCGCATCACCTTGCTGAAGAACCTGCAAGCCTTCGACGTCAGCACTAACTTGCTGTCCGGGCCCATCCCCAAGTGGTTGGGCAAGCTCACCCTCAGTGACTACATCCAGCTCGGGCAGAACCAGTTCTCGGGCCCCATCCCCGGGGAGCTCTGCAACATCCGGGGCCTCAAGCGCATCATCATCTTTGAGACCAAGGTGACGGCCATTCCCCCCCAGATCGGAAACTGCGCAGCGCTAGAAGAGCTCGTGCTCTTCGACAACAAGATTGCAGGGAAGTTGCCCCTGGAGCTCGCCAAGTTGAAGAAACTGCAAAGGATTTCCGTGAGTCGTAACCAGATGTCGGGTCCTCTGCCTCCAGCCCTGGGCGACCTGCCATTGCTCAGAGAGTTCGACATTGGCCAGAACAAGTTCTCCGGACCCATCCCTGCCAACTACGGTCCCTTTGACGAGGATGAGCTGAGCACGAACTTTAGCGGAAACCAGTTGTCAGGTAACGACACGAGTTCATTTTCCTTCTTGCCCACAGAAGCATTTAACCCTGAGCCGTGATCGACGGTGGGTTTTTTCATTTGCATTCAACCATAGCTTCACCTTGACCATACACCCAATTTTCTCTACAGATTCGACTCGAGTGTGTGTATTTAATGAATGGTTAAACTCTTGACTCGGACATGCATGCTTACAAATGGGAATCATACTGGTGTTGGTGGCGGTGCAGGTCCAATTCCCAAGCCTCTGAGTAATCTGCGCGTTGCGGTATTTCGGCCCGGCAACCCTGGCCTTTGCGGTGCACCACTTCCGAAGTGCAAATGAAGCATCCGAGAGAGACAATGGACATCAGGTGGCCATATCTCTGGGACATGTCTTGATTACAAGGAGCTCGTCGAAGAGTAGAGAGGATTCATCGATTTGTATGTGAATGCAGTTGTGGTGTAGCGGCGGTTTGACAAGATAGTATGAATCATCGTGTTGTAGAGTGTTGAATTCCGACACCGGCACAGCTTTTGCTAGAGTGCCCCAAAATGTCAGGATTTTAGGGATGTAATATACAGATTGTCATAATAGAGTTCAGCGGATTCAATGTATTGCTATCGGGGCTATGGGTGAGTCAACGCAGCTTGCTGCTACAATTCAGATGGATAATTGAAATCGCATGGAACCTCCACTAATTTTACATCATGGTCACTGAGAGTCAATCCGCAACACGCCATTTCATATGAAGCTTACTGCTCTGTGACAGTTTTGAATACTCAAAGAGCTAAATCTATTCACATTCGTGATGATTAATCAATGGTTATACAATGCACACGCTGCCATGCAGCTCCGGATTGTCAAAGGATACCCTTTTCATGTACAAGATATTTGCAATTACCATGAGCATAGTGCGAAGTGCGATTAGAACTGAAATGTGCTCTGCACGAAGAACCCAAACCACTTGAAGGAAGAAGTCCGAGGGAGGACTCTATTCGCAACCTTGGCAATGCTAAGGATCTCCCCACCACAAAGGGCGCCGGAGAATTCAATAAATTATGATGATCGCCATGATATGAATGATGTCGCGTTTAGTGGAGACGATGGCCATGTTGTGTAAATGTTGGATGGAAATATTTTTGATAAAACGAGCACCATGTCGTCAATGCATTAACCATGATCATTCCGTGCTGCACAGCTCCCTCTCATTATCGACCTCGACGCGGTTCCGCCATTGAACGATGTGAATGCTGGGCTTGAAAAGTGAGATCTAAAGCATCTAAGAAAATTATAGATTCAGTTCCGGGCATGGTTCTACCCGATCCGAATTCTTGCGGGCTCAAGATGGATGGAGTCCGCGATATAGGGAGTGCCGTTATCCAAGACAGGAAGCCCCAACAGAGAGCAGCTGGTCCATCACCAAATCAAATCGAAGCAGCGAACTGCGGACTCATTCGAGCAGGAAACTCTCAGTGTGTGATTGGTGGCTTCTCCCCAGAGCCGGCCGGCCAACAGGAGTTACTCTCCAAGAGCAGCTCTAAACGACTTGGACCGAGCCGGACGCCGGAGCTCAGCACGATCGTCGTTAACGTTGTACGAAGGCACCCGATCAGTAGGGCTTCAAACAAACCTTTTGGAGAGGTCCAAATTTCAACTGCATATCCTGAAGCAAGCCTCCAACGTCGGAGTTCTTTCAGCTGTCCATTCAACTACGTTGCACCTTCAGGATAGAACATCGTTGGCCGGGAACCAACGTTCATCGAATAACTTGCTTCTTCAGGATAATAATCACGAATGCAGATGCCAACAACTAAAGAGTCCTGAAGGGATCACACAGCCTACACATAACGTACGCCTCAGCTGAATGAGCTGCAGTAGGGGAAAATTTTAACTTGGAAACAGATCAAATTGACTCCAACTGCTTGTAAAAGATGGAAAATATTTTATCCAAAGAACTTCCCAGCCTGGCGTTGTTGACAATTTGGTACTAATCGTACTCATCCGTATCTCAGACAACATAAGGTGCACTAATCTCCAGCCTCCGGCTCCGTTGACAACTGCAGCCGGGCCGTCTTGTCACCTGAAGGCTGAAACCACCTGAAACCAGGGGTGCAAATAATCAGCAGTGAAGGCCGGGCAAAAGTTACACTCTCCCCTCACCGACGTCCTTTCGTCCCTTTCCCAAAACTGACCAGGAAGAATGACCATTCACCTCTACCGCTGGATCTAGTGTGATGCTGAAGACTCGAATCCATCGACAAGGAAGTTAAAGTGACAACGCCGCAACAAGCCGATTCAACCCTTCGCTCGAACCAAGCGACATGCGGAGCTCCATGTCTACTGTGGATGAGCTCCGATCGGAGTGGACTTTGGTGACACTCTGATAGTCAACTTGTTCACTTGGGTCAAATGAGAAGATGAAGGTCAGCAGTTTATAAGGCCGATGGGCCCTGGGGTTTAACATCTGAATAAGCGTTAGGGATTCTTCATCATCATCTGATCTCGACCCTGTTGCAAGGGGCGAAAGATTCACTTGTCAAGTGCAGGTGTGTACCACTTTGTACGATATTTCAATTCCTGATAGATTGCGTACTTTCACTATACCTCTAGATATCCGTCCCTGTTTTCAGCTGCAAAACTGATTCTCGAGTTGTAGTGGAACTTGCAGATTCGACCCGGGCAGATCTGACAATGGCGCGACCCGAAGTCGTGTTGCTGCTCGCGGTGGCGGTTCTCGCCATCTTCCAAACAACCAGCTGTGCTAGAACTTACGAGACCCCACCCAGGGCAACAATCATCTCGTTCCCGCCCTCGAACAAGTTCGTGTGCAGCACCGACCCCAATGTTCCCGACACCCCGGCCCCCGAGTTCGTCTGCTCCGTCGACATGACTAACGGTAAACCCACCGGCCTGCTCATCTTGTCCAACGACATCGACGTCAGCTCCGCGCGCTACCAGTGGCGAACCCCAATCCAGCTCTGGAAGAAAAACTCCAGGTACATCGCCTCCTTCAACGCCTTCTATGTCGTGAACTTCAACCGCGACATCGAGTTCACGCAGCGACCCCTCTTCAGCGGGGGCGGCCTCGCCTTCGCCATTACCCCGGATACCTCGGTGGTTGGCACGGGCCAGGAAACGTTCTGTTGCGATAATGGGCTGCAGAGGCAGCAAGTGTATTAGCTCTCAAATGAGAGACTGAATAATGAATGTGATTACACAAGAAGTGAACTGTATATGTACAACTCTCCGGCGTCTAATTAAGCCGTAGTAATCTGACTAACCAGTAATATAAAGGTTATCTACAGTGGATGAAAGAGAGTGGATGAAACAGCGAGGATGAGAAACAGTTGGCATATTTCTACACCCCCTCTCGAGCTGAGAATCCCTAATTTGGACTTAGTGTAAGTTCCGTGTGAAGAGAGGAAGAGCTCGTTGCGTGGGAGGAACTTCGTTGTTGTTCGAGGCAGCATGGACGATCGTGTCACAGTAGTAAGTCTGTGGCATTGTTTCTCTTGAAATTTCTTCATGCTGTTCATTAGGGGAAAAATGAGGTCTCCAACGGGCCTTGTAAGGCAGCCCGGATTAGGTGGGCTGCCTGCCCAAAACCCCCTCTGTCGCTGTCAGCAGGGGTCTGAAACGCTGCCCGAAGCGGCCTTTTGGAGACGGACGGGAGTTGCGTGGCTGGGTTTTGCCTCGTTGGCGAGAGGGCGTGGACGGTGGTTGTTGAGCGCCAAGGAGTGGGATTTCTTGCTCGGCGATTAATGAAGTGCCTCGATCCGTTGCCTCGATCCACGGATTGTTCGAGTTGTTGCGACAACGGTCTGGGCGCGATGGCGCCACCGGCTCTACGCCGTTCAGCACCAAGAAAACGAAGCGCCCTGTTCTGCTTCAAGCAAGTCGTTGTTGGCACTGTGGGACGCACAATCGTATGTGATTTGCTCCAAAGATTCCGAGTGGCGATGGCGCCCCAGACCGGAGGAGCAAAATTGAGATTGCAATTCATTTCTTGGCAGCGTCCGCTGGCAGCGACGGCGGCGAGGGGTTGTTCTCAGTCGGCGACCAAGGTTTCAACGAAGAGATGAAAACTGATGTACTTGAAGGGAAGGTAAGTTAACCTAATTCAATAAACCTTTGTGGGGTGTTCAGGGGCTACTGGGTTTTTGAGCAATTTGAATTTCGATTTCATTAGCCCTTGCTGCCACAACGGCATAAGGCAATGTAGGTTTCGTGGTCGATAGCGCTTGTAGATGCCACGCAGGTCTATCGAATTAGGTTCGGAGTATTCGAGGTTGTGAATTTAGTTTTTCATTGGGTGTAGGAGGTGTCCCAAGATCATAACAAGTTCTCTCGAATAACAGCAAATCACCAAGTGTGACCAGGGGAGATTCAATCAAGATTACCGACTATCGGGTCCACGATGGCAGCAAGGGCTGAACGAAGCAATCAGTACATTCCCCACTTTGCACTGGACACACGCTATGCCCCGGTCATGAGACGAGGTTCTACGCAAGTAGAGTTGTGCATGAGGAGCTCGTTTCCAACACGGAGGTTGCGTGGAGACACGAACATTGACTTGTGGATCAATGGAGACATTTACCCTGTTGACCCAATGACAGGGAAGCCACCTCCAATCAAGTCGCTAAAAGAGTTCGTTGAATTCATATGTCATGGAGAGCAGGGTCTTCGCGGATATACACACAGGCTGCTGGATCATTGTGTACATGGTCCTACACAGGAGGAGACGTGGATCCAGTTGGCACAGTTGAGCGAAGAAGTACTTCAGCTTAGAGGCGAAGCTCTGGCCAGCAACTCAAGGGCAGCCCAAGATGTCCAATTGGGGAGAATGCGTTGCCTTGAGTTAGAGAAGAAATGCAGGGATTTGCAAGCTGAATTACAGGTTGTCCGTGATTGCCATGCCCAAAGGGTGGAGCAATTGGAGCGCCATGTGCGGGGTCTCCAAGAAGACGTTGACCGCTGCCAGCGGAGGGCCAGCTTCGAGAAGGAGACCCCCATGGGCATGCGAAATAGGAGGAGGGCTCTCAGAGGGATTCACGAGTTAAAACCTGGATCAGGTGGATCAAAAGCAAGAGTGAAGCTTGTGCGGACAGTGCTGCAACCAGATGTGGTGCAGTTTGTTGTCGAAAGGAACCGAGAGAACCGGAAGTGCTCTCGACTGCGGGGGGATAAAGAGTCCCAAAATAGGACTGCAGTAGCACTAGCTCGAATTTTGTCACGGCATGAAGGTGTAGCGCTCGCTTCTCAGCCTGCAATGGCACATGTTCAGTCAGATATTGCGAAAAATGTGCTCAAATCGATTGGTAAGAGTATTGGACCGGACAAAATTCTTGCTGCTTGCGACCAGGCAGGGGTTTCCCATCGGGGATATGGTGCTCTCTACAAATGTGTGAAGGCTCCCATTGCTGCTCTGAACAAAGGAGTCTCCGGGAGTATTTTGCCGAGCCCCTATCACGTGAAACTGCTTCGGCAGGAGTTAAATGCAAACCTGCCACAGTATATTGGCGAATACTACCATGCTGAAGGTCGACTTACGCTGCCAGCAAGTTCTAAGAAGAACAAGAAGTCCGAGGACATGGTAAAGGAAGTCGTTTTGACTGACAAGAATTCCCTATTCACAGACCTTGAGGTGGTCCAAAGGAGCATGGTGATCTTCTACGGCATCACGGAAGAAGGTAACGTAATCACCTCAGACTGTTGTTTTCAGAGTTTGCTGCCAGCAGGGTTATTTATCAATTAACCGTGACTTACACATCCACTCGCCATGTTTCCACAGAGTTAAGAGGGGCACCGCTGGTATTTGTCATGAAATTGGACGAGGCCGAGATTGTCAATGGTAAGAAGTTTGAACGGGTCAGCATCACATTGATGAATAGGGCGCTCGACCCAGACATTCAGAGAAACCATGCCCTGTTTTTCTCGGTCCAGTCGGAGCAGGAAATCTCGCCAGTGGCAACCTTTCAAGTGGAAAAAGAGTCCTACGAAGTTCTGTCGTGGATATTTGGGAAATCCAAATTTCCATCTGTGATTGCAGCACAGTCCAGTGGCGAGAAACTCACGGTCCCTGAAGTTGGAGAATTCCATGTGGAGTGGCATCTCGCTGCGGACATGAAGACGATCAAGTGTATGTACGGGCTTCAGTCGGGGCCGTCGTGTGCGATGAACTGCATATACTGCGAGCAGAAGAGGGCTAAGCCTACCGTAGGGACAGCAAGCCAGGCGAGTGCTGCCATCAGAAAACGTGGGAAACCGAACTGGGTGGGGGGACTGTTTGCCAACTCTGCGGAGCCAGAACCATGTGACATGCGTGCACATACAAGGTGGAGGCCTATCTTGCCAATTCCGTTGCAAAGAGTGCACATTTGTACACTTCACGCCCTAGTTCGCCTAGCGGAGAAGATTGTGCATCAACACATCATTTATGTCTGGAACATACAAGATCAAAGACTGAGGGCTACAGCCATTAGAAAAGTTTTCGAGTCTCCAAGGGGCCCTGTGGAAGATCAGGGGGGCAGCAAGTTTGTGGCGGGGAAAGGACTTACAATGTACAAAAACCTTGCTGGCACGGTGGGTGCCACCTTTGCTTGGGACATTGTCGTTGCTCCTAGGTACTAGAACCACAGCCAATCAGGTTCGACATCCATTTCTGCGAGTACCAAGTGCTGTGTGCGGTAGCGATGGTACCGTGATTAAACAACTATTCTCCACTTGATGTGGTGAACATTATTTTAGAACTTGTTGTCCTGAGAGATGGAATAGATTAAGCGGAATAGATTGGCGGGAACATATAGTTGGGTTACACGTCGGTGCTTCACCACTGATCCAGCCTTGTTAGTTTATCGACAAAAATGCAGTGTTCATTGTTGCAGCCGCAAGAGTATAGATAAGTAGCAAAACTACGTGCTGACAACCTTGAATAAAAATTTCCGCAAAGTTTATAACAATGTGTGCAATGACATGCTTATATCAAATGCATCGCATGCTTGGGCTGCGGTTACAAACATCTTGCTACAATTTTTGAATGTTATTCTAAGTTCACAAAATCTACTACGAAACCAACAAGCTTAACAAACTTAACAAGCTCACCAACAAACCTCCAAGCAATGTATACAATATAGCAGACCACCTGATACAACATTCTGTATGGTTCAGAACTTCCGCAAGAGCTCTTCAAATTAAGAAACGATACTCTATTTACAAGAGGAAAACATTGAGTTAGTCTGCAACTTCAAGGCCCAGGAAAGTCTTTGTCCATCAATATCACCAAAATGAAAGCATTATGTAAGTCTGAAATTCGAAGAGTTTAAGGTTATGGTCTGTGAACAACGTGTATGTAGCTAAAAACGTTGAAGTCCTCAGAATTTTCCATTTTCGCAGTAACATGTACTACCCGCTTGTCTGCGTGGCTGCATAAAGCACAATGGCATTATGCTGTAATGGGCTCGGTGTAGAAAGTCCGAGTGACTGCTGGCGTGCATCAGCAACCTTCGCTTGAGCACGAGTCAACAAATCAACTGCCGCGTGGTGTGCTTCACCCTGCGTTGCGCAGATGGACTCGAGCCTCTGCACCTCCTCCCGAAAAGCGGCGTCTGCTGCTCGCAAAGTATCAAGGTCAGTGGCCAAGGACTTCACCTCCGCGGCCTTGTTTGCGTAATCTGCAGCTGGAGCGCCCTCACGCAGAAGTTGCTTTGCCTCCTTTGATGCTGCAAGATAAGCTGCATGAAGTGCATCCGCGGCGTCGTCGTCCTCCTCACGCAACTTCTCCAAGGCGGAGTCGAGCTTCATCCGCGCCTCCTTCAGAAGCGCTTCTGTCTTAGCAACCTCCTTTGCTGCGGCTAACTCCTCCTCCTTTGCGCCAGCAAGTGCATCTTGAGTCTGCGTGCTTTTGTTGCAAGTAACCGCTGCTTTGCAAACAGGAAGCACACATTGAGGTAAGTAGGTCTTCATAAATCGATTGTGCGTGGTCAGTACGTAGATTCACCACAGAAGAAAACTCCCCATAAACCAGAGGCAATGTTTTAGTCTTGAGCTCACAAAATTCCACCCTCATTTTTAGCAAATTGCAAAGACGTCAAATATCAGAAACAATGAAATGCTCTTCTGAAATGATATGGAGGCGGAAGTCATAAATGATTAAGCAAACGCTGGTGGTTATCTTTTTTTTTTTAAAAAAAAACATTGCAAGGATTGGTTGAGTATCATTCAGTAGATGAGTACTGAAGACTCTGAGGGTGGTGGACTCTACAATTTTTGATTCTTTCTACAGATTGAACTTTTCTAATTATGTGCAAAAAATAGAACTAGTTTCCAATCCGCCAACACGAACTTCTGAAAGTTCCGTATTACTTTTGAGAAATTTCAAAAATAAATCCCAATCCGGGTATCAAGTGGTCTCACGGTTCATACCCCCCAGCACCTTGCACGAATCAACAAAACAGTCCGCAAATTTATTCAATGCTACGATGTTAATTCTGATCTTATCCCTAATCAACTGACTTGTTGAGAAGTTGTTACCGCATATTTATCTTGATTATGTAGGAATCAATCCCAAATGTGTTCAGACTGGACGAGGCAATGAAAGGATGAAACAAAAAACATCGAATACAACACTTTCACGAAACCTTAAAAGTAAAGAGCATCGTCGTTACAGAGTGGAAAATGAAAGACAAAAAACGAGAAACATGTAAGCACACAACATAAAGGCTCAAAACAGATCCTCTCAAATTAGAAATGAAAGTGGAATATTACAAAGTGGAATAAAGCAAAGGCAGATGAAGAACCTGAAGTGGATGCCCCAGGGTCAAGGTTCACCGATGCTGCGCTCCCGCACGACAATTGTGCAATAATTTTGCACAATCCTTCGACTTGGCAGCGCGTCGCCACCGGCCCAAGCTTCAGAGGATTGCGGCGCTGATTCTTCAGTCGAAGCGCCATGCGGGACATTGCTTCCGCAAGCCAATTCACAGGTAAACCATAACCAAAAGTAGCATAGCAAGCCCTCAAGAATCGGAGGGAATAATACGAATTGTCAGGCATGTTCCCGTAGACTTTGAAGTACTGGATTGCAAATTGCTTTCGCTCAGCAAGATCTGTGCACCTGGAGATCTCGTACCGGTTTGGTTGACCACCTGGCCTCCACACGGCTACAATCTCCTCTTCGGTGATGAAGGGATAGGCCTTTGGCAAATGTTTCAGCAATGGACCTTCGGCGCAGAGGCCCACCTGAGACATGAAGAACTCAGAGTCGTAATGCGCATCACGCCCGAGCAGCATTGGTGCTGCAGCCAGCATGCGCTGACGAACTTCGGGGAGGATTCCAGACAAATCAAACGGTTCATCAAACTCCTCCATTGTCACTGCCCGCCCATTCGATTGCTCGATGTTACTGCCCTCTGAAGAGGAGTCATCGGAAGCATACTGTGATGGAGCACCGTGACGAGTCGGGGGTGGACTGCAGCTTGGCTTCCGCTTGGTGCGCTTCGCCATCTGCTTGGAACGCGACGTCATCGGAGCGAGAAAACAGAGAAATCCAAGGTAAGAGTGACACTTCTGTGAGCTTAGGTGAGTCTGTGACAACAAGCGGCAACATAAACAGAAAAATCAAGGGGCATGCCAAGCAATCAAGCAATATGTGAAGCGTGGATGCAAAGTGAACCTGCTCAGACTATGAGGCTGAAGCAAAACCCAGACATGGCGATTAAGCATAAAGGTGTTGTGGAGAGACGGACATGGCCACCAATGTTCCATCACTGCCAGTACCAAGTGTGGAATTAGTGGGACTCGACGGTTTGTTATCATGGCAAATATTTACATGGTGTGAAATTAGTGGGACTTGACGGTGTGGTGTCATGGCAAATATTCACATGATCTTCATTGCATGGGGAGGGGACGTTTGAGTCTACATGAAGTCACACTACTGTAGGGAAATAGTGAGGTGTACCATTACATGAGAAATGAAGTTAGTAACTGCCGTAGGATGAGGATGCTTCAACAAAGATGTGGTCCATGGGCTCTGAGATTATTCGTGGGAACTTGGAAGTCTGAATCAGTCACAGGTAGAGCTGGATGGATGGGTCGATAGCAAGAGGAAAATGGGTAGCCTCGGTAGCTTGGAAAATGGATGGGGGGTGGACGCCTATTGCCATGTTGGAGCCTTTAAATTTAAGTCAATTGGTGATAAATAAGGACATATGAAAAAAACCGAAAGTAGCCATAAAATATAAAACAAAAGGCATAAAAGTAAATAATAAATGAAAGAACAAAAATTGAATCCCAGGAAGGGTAAATACATAATTCCAGAACAAAAAATGAAGAGATCATTAAGGAAGAATTAGTTATTATTCACGTTTCACTCAAACTTCATTTCTCATCTCATTTTTCATCCACTCATAAAAGATAAGTTCACTTCAATGTTTCCTTCAATTTCCTATAATTGTGAATATTGTTTTCAACTCTTGCCATGCTGCACTACTGTAATTTTTAATATGGTTCTAATTGGGGTTAGTTCTGTGCACAATGATTAAGGAAGAATTAGTTCTTATTCATGTTTGACTGAAAATTCATTTGTCATTCATCCATTTTTCATCCGCAAAAGATAAGTTCTCTTCCATGTTGCTTTCAAATTTCATATTTACGAATACCATTTCACCCTTGCCATGCTTCAGTGCCTTTTTCTGTTATTTGGTTCTAATTGGGGAGCTATATCTCGCACAGTGATTAAGGTGGAATTAGTTCAGATTCATGTTCAACTGAAACTCCAATTTTCATTCATCTGTTTTTCATCCACCCTTAAATGAATGTTTCCTTCAAATTTCAGTAATTACAAAAATTGTTTTGACCCTTGCCATGCTTCAGCGTCTATTTTTTTTATTTGCTTCAAATTGGATTGAGTTCTGTACAAGCCGATTAAGGAAGGATTAGTTCTGATTCATGTTTCACTGAAACTTCAATTTTTAGTCATCTAGTTTTCATCCATCCACAAATGATGCACGTGCACTTCAAGGTTTCCTTCAAATTTCAGCAATTATGAAAATTGTTTTGACCCTTGCCATGCTTCAGTGTTTTTTTTTTTTTCGCTGAAATTTGCTGAAATTTTTCACAAATGATGCACATGCACTTCAATGTTTCCTTCAAATTTCAGTTGTTCTAATTGGATTGAGTTCTGTGCAAACCGATTGAAGGAAGGATTAGTTCTGATTCAGGTTTCACATAACTTCATTTTTCAATCTTTCGTTTTACCTCCACCCATAAAAGAAAAGGTCACCGTTATGCTTCTTACAAGTTTCATAATAACGGATACCGTTTTCACCCTTGCCATGCTTCAGTGCCTTTTTTTTTTTATTTGGTTCTACTTGGGGAGCTATATCTCGCACAGTGATTAAGGTGGAATTAGTTCACATTCATGTTCAACTGAAACTCCAATTTTCATTCATCTATTTTTCATCCACCCTTAAAAGATAACATATGAATGTTTCCTTCAAATTTCAGTAATTACAAAAACTATTTTGATCGAGCCTCCATGCTTCAGTGCTTTATTTGTTATTTTTATTTGGTTCTAATTGGGTTCAGTTCTGTGATCACTGATTGGAGGTGTGTTCTTTCTTATTCATGTTTCACCGAATCTGGCTTCTTCATTCATTCGTTTATCGTTCACAAAAGTTAGGGTCTCTTTAATGTTTCTTCATCCTTGCCATGCTTCAGCGTTCTATGGTTTAGATGCTTCAAATTGGATTGAGTTCTGTGCAAGCCGATTAAGGAAGAATTAGTTCTCATTCATGTTTCATTGAAACTTCAATTTTCAGTCATCTAGTTTTCATCCATCCACAAATGATGCACGTGCACTTCAATGTTTCCTTCAAATTTCAGCAATTACGAAAACTATTTTGACCCTTGAAGTGCTTCAGTGTTTTTTTTTTTTTTTTTAGTTGTTCTAATTGGATTGAGTTCTACGCCTTGAAAAAAGATTACCTCTAAATGGTCTAGAAACTGGGCAAAAAATGATTAATTGTGAATGAAGAAGTAACAAAGTAGCACGATTTAATTCACAAGTATAATGAATTTAGAAATCTGTAGCAGATTGAATGGTATCTGAAGATAATAAACTGCTGAAACATACTTGTGTTCTTTGAAAAAGAAAGACATTCGACTTTGGAATATAAAGATACGTCTGGAAAGAACCTTGGATACTCAGTTGCTTATATTGGTTTTAGAATTATACAAGACTCTGTTAATGGTTGAACAAAATTCTAAGTATTGAAAAAACGGTGATAGTAAAGAAGTTCCTACAGAACAATTTACATCAAAATCTTCATATCTGGTAAAAGAACACTTCAGTGAAAATAATTAATAAAAGAAAAAAAAAATTGAAAAAAGCACTCGATCTGTGCGGGCGTGTAAGCGTGGTGGGGTGGGTGTCGGAGGGTGGATTCGAACCCGGCACCAGCACCCTGAGGCCGCCACGTCAGTTCAAATCCGTAGCCTCGGAACACCAAGCCACAAAGGCTTTGACGATAGGGTGTTTGTTTTGAGCATATTTATAACAGACCTGAGATCCTAAAAATCAAAAAAATTAAAAATTAAAAAAGTTTTGCGCCATCAACTGCGCATCGAAAGCGTGGTGGGGTGGGTGTCGGAGGGTGGATTCGAACCCGGCACCAGCACCCTGAGGCCGCCACGTCAGTTCAAATCCGTAGCCTCGGAACACCAAGCCACCAAGGCTTTGACAAAAGGATGTTTGTTCTGAGCATATTTATATCAAAACTGAGATCCTAGAAATCAAAAAAATTAAAAATTAAAAAAGTTTTGCGTCATCAACTGCGCATCGAAAGCGTGGTGGGGTGGGTGTCGGAGGGTGGATTCGAACCCGGCACCAGCACCCTGAGGCCGCCACGTCAGTTCGTATCCGAAGCCTCGGATCACCAAGCCACCAAGGCTTTGACGAAAGAGCGTTTGTTCTGAGCATATTTATATCAAGACTGAGATCCAAAAAATCCAAAAAATTAAAAATTAAAGATATCTTCATTAGAACTTTAAATCTCGTATTCTGATTTATGCATAACTAATAAGCATCTCCTTGTTCCAAACTCGGGATTGCATAAAAAATTCGATTTTAAATTAAGCAGTGGACACCAAATTGAACATAGTAAGCAAATCAAAGCCGACACCAAATTGAGCAATCTGGACAGCATGCTTAGGCAAATGAAACAAGTCAGATTGAAACAAACTGGTCAGCAAGCTTGAGCAAATGAAACAAATCAAACTGAAATTACACATGCAATTGAAATATTTAGAACCATATAAGTTTTTAAGCACATCGTGCTATTTGAAGTCCCGGGAGTGGTAAGCTCCACTGACTTAATGAGATTACCGAATCACTTGTCACCAATTTCCACGGAAAATTTAGCAACAACCAATTAAGGCACAAAATGTGCATGCTCAATGTTCGAGGGGCTTCATTCTACGTACACACAGTAGGAGATAGAAAGTAAGTTCCGGGATAAACGGGCTCTAGAAGTAACTTAGAGTTCTAATTTAGGCTTCAGCATATAAAGTGAACCACGACTTTCATCTAGTTCCTTGCAGCTGGGGGGTATGTTGCTCCAACACGCTTGACAAGGTCCACTGTTTGCTCCATCCAACGATCCTGCTCAGGAGTCAACTGCCCGCCCCACTGTGCAACCCACGATGCGTCAAGATCTGTGTCGCAAAAGAGGCAACGGTGACACTTGGAATCAATCATCTCTGCAACACAAGTGTTATGGAAAAGGCAACCACATGATCCGAGCATAGCAGCCCCAGCCACGAATCCCTTTGAGCACATCGAGCACCAATCCTTCAAACTTGCCACTCCAACCGGTGGTACCGACTGTCGATGCAGGTACTGGAACAAAGACTTGGGACGCAACACCAAATTATCCATCCGTGCCTTCTTGAATGCCGCATCAGCTACAGCACGTGCCACCTGGGATTGCTTGAAAACCGCGGCAGCCATGGAGAGTGGCCCATTCTCCTGAGCAAGACGGTCGATGGTAAATCGAGCGGTCATCACGGCCTCCTGCAAATCAACGAGTTTTTCGGAGGTGGACCGAACCACTTCCACCTGGGCCTTGTAATCCGCTGGAGTCCCCGATTGGAAGAGCCTTTTCTGCTCCAACAAGGCCGCGGCAGCCCCTGCTTCGGCATCTGCTAAATCCTTGATGGAGCACCTTCCCATAACTGCCTCAACGTCATCCTTCTCCTTTTGAAGTGCACGAAGCCCCTCCGCTGCGGATATCTCGGCTGCTGCCGCAAGCTGCGCCGCCATTTCCGCTGCATCGACCAAGGTTTCCAGTGTCGGTGGAGATGGAGATGCTCTGGACAAGCTTCGGATGATGCCGCATAGGCCCTCAACTTGGCGGCGGAGTGCGATGGGGCCAAGCTTGCGGGGGTTCTTCAATGCCGTGGCAATGCGTCTGCTCCGACAATGCAGTGCTTCAGCCACCCAGTTGACCTCCAATCCGTGCACAAATGTCGCAAAGGCAGCCTTCAAAAACCGCATGGAGTAGTACTTGTTGTCGGGGCTGTGTCCATAGACTTCGTAGCAGTGTTTGCTGAATAACCGAGCCTGCTCCTTGTCGGTGCAGTTGATAATCTCAAAACGGTTTGCTTGATTTCCAACCCTCCAGATCTTGGTGATGTCACTGTCCGAAATGTCCGGGTAAACAAATCCAACGTCGTCGACCATGGCACCTTTGTTGCACAAGCCAACCTGAAAAAAATAAATCACCATGTGAAACAAGCTGGACCGCAAGATTCGGCAATTTAGAGTAAAATCAATTTGAACAAAGTGGAGAATAAGCTAAAAGAAACTAGAAATAGTATGGGCCGCAAGCTTTAGCAAATGAAGAAAAAGCAAATACAAACAAAATGGCTTGAGCAAGCTGAAAGAGTCTTGACACAAACTGGACCGCTTGAGCATGGGCCAATTCAAACTGAAACAGTGGACTTATGGAATTAAAAAAAAAGCCATGTGAAAAAAATAAATCACCATGTGAAACAAGCTGGACCGCAAGATTCGGCAATTTAGAGTAAAATCAAATTCAAACAAAGTGGAGAATAAGCTAAAAGAAACTAGAAATAGTATGGGCCGCATGCTTTAGCAAATGAAGAAAAAGCAAATACAAGCAAAATGGCTTGAGCAAGCTGAAAGAGTCTTGACACAAACTGGACCGCTTGAGCATGTCCAATTCAAACTGAAACAGTGGACTTATGGAATAAAAAAAAAAGCCAACCTGCAAATGAAACAAGTCTTGAAACAAGCTGGACCAAACAAGGATCGAAACAAGCTGGACCAAACAAGGATCGAAACAAGCTGGACCGCAAGCTTCGGCATACGAAGTAAAATCAAATTCAAAAAAACTTGGAGAACAAGCTGAAAAAGACTTCAAACAGAATGTCATGCAAGCTTCAACTATCAATTTCAGTACAACTCAAATTCAAACAAACTCATGCGGCAAGCTGAAAAAGACTTCAAATAGACTGATAGGAAGCTACAGCAAGTGAGGTAACATCAAATCGATTACCAACCTTCTCACTGAAGAATTCCGCATCGTACTCAGCTTCGCGGCCAACAATCGCTGGAGCCACCTTTACCATGGATGCTCGCAATGGTTCCGGGATTCCCGTAAGATCCAGTGGAACATCCCACTCATAGTTTCCCACGTCAAATGCTTGGGCGATGCTTTCCAAATCTGCTTCGGCATGTGACATTGCTGCCCCGGATCCTTCGCCTTCGTCACTGTAGTCGGAGTCGATCACCACATTGCGGCTGAATCTCCTGGCCCGGGATTTCCGTTTCTTCTCTTGCACCATGGCGACACTCTCAAGCTGAGAAGCAAACATGTTAGCCACTGTGATTTCGCAAGAAGAAGGAGGTTAATAAAAAATCAAGAGCTTAGTATAGCAAATTGAAAATGGAATTAGAGTCAACCTTTGCAGTGGGCGGGAGGGAGGTGCGTGCTGTAGGAGATCCACAGTTTTGCGTGGCGGAGGTGACGATTGTCGGGCGCATGGGAGCACTCTGCCACTGCATTGGCTTTTCGTCTTCAAAAATCCAGCGTCCTTTGTCTCCCATCATTGTGCAAAATTTAATGAGAAAGCGATTCCTTGGAGAAGCAGCCGTTCTAAAATGGATTGATGGGGAGTACATGCAATTGCTTAAGCATTCCATTAAATGCTACGATGGAACTCTTGGGTCAGCTCAATGAAGATGCTGGTTCCATGTTGTCTAATCTGAGTACGTGTAACGTCCCATAACTTGGAAAAAAGGCTGCTGACCATTCGTCCACCTTCATTCGTCGAATGTGAGGAAATACAAAGAGGATAACCGGCGCTGGATGAAAGGGAGTGGACAGTGTTACGTGGAAACTTCATCCCTGCAAACAGTTGTAACCATTCGTAACAGAAAATCAAACCATGTTTTCTTGGCGGAGCTTCCTTATTGATTAATCACTGAAACTACATTTTTCATCCATATTGTTCTTCATCCACCCACGGAAGATTAGTTTACTTTAATATTTCTTTCAGCCCTTGCCATGCTGCACGGTTTTTTTGGGGGATGCTCTCTAGATTCCTTGTTCCTCAATATCTTAAGATATATTAAGTCGCATTTGCATAACTAATTAGCATTTCGATATTCGAAAATCAAATCATCAACTTACACCATTCCAAGGAAAACAGTGGGCACCAAAATAAGCACATCAGATTCCAAATAAACCATGCTTTAAGCGAGCTCTTGCATAAGCATCACTAACATGCATAAAAGGAATAAAGAAAGGTGAGGGGATTAAAACAAAATTAATTAAAAAAAGGCACGACGAAGGTATTGAAGAAAGATGAAGGGAATTAAAATAAAAATAAAAATAAACAAACAAATAAGAATGATGACATGGCTCAAAGAAAGATGAAGGGAATAAAATTAAAAAATAAATAAAGAATGATGAAAAGCATTAAAGAAATATGAGGGGAATAAATAAATTAAAAATAATATAAGGGATGATGAAGAGGATAAAGAAAGATGAAGTGGGTAAAGAGAAAAGAATGAAATAAAGAAAGATGAAGGGGGGTGGAAGTAGAAGAAGGGAATATTAAAAAATGGAACAAAAAAAATTTTGCATTCATGTTGTATTTCATCCATCCACCAATATCTTAAAATATATTGAGTGGCATTTGCATAACTAATTAGCATTTCAATATTTGAAAACTGAGTCATCAACTTACAATGATTGCAAGGTAAATCAGGCTTCAAGCTAAAACAAAGTGGACACCAGGCTTAAGCAACTAAGCTTGGATCGAATTCAAATTACACATTCAATTGAAGGTCTAGAAACATAGAACGATGAAGGGAATAAAGAAAGATGAGGGGATTTTTAAAAAATAAATTATGCAAGCAATAGAATTTTCAAGATCAAATTTTGTGGTTTTACATAATTTTTTATTTCAAACAATTGGTGATGAATTTTTTTATTTAAATATAGGAAATATTCATTTACACATCCTTCATATTAAAAAATACCTCATTAAAAAATAAAAATGAGCTGATCTAGGAAGACCTCAACATGAGGTGTTAGTATGATCAAATTTTGTGAAATAAGTATCTTTATATTTTAATCAGATCTTAATAAAGTAATTATATCGTCATGCTCAAGTGTATAAACTTAGTTACGATATGGAGGGAAACAAAAATTCGGGTTATAATAAAGAATCAAAACATATCTATTGTTATAACAATTGGGCTTTGTTTAGTCCATATTAAATTCCTTCAAAGTATATATTGAACTTTTTGTAGACACTTGCAAAAAGAAAGATGTGCATACATACAAAATATAACCTACATACATTCAAAATATAACCTTGGATGTTCCCTACATACATTCAAAATATAACCTTGAAAAACGCCAAACCTTAATTTTTTGCAAAAAAAAGAGGTGCAAAATCATAAAAAATGACTTAAAAAATCATCAAGAATGGATTATTATTTTCCTTAAACTAAGATTTGGTAGACATTGACTCAGTTGTTCCTTGTGTCCTTACTACAGTAGTGGATTGGATGTGGAGCCTGATGTAGAGCCTCAGCGCCCAGATAGGCAGACTTTTTGGTGCCATGTTTAGAAATGATAAATTTATTATTTATTAGAATAGTTTTGCAGAAAATATAGTGAATAGTGAAAACATAGTGAACAATAACAGAGAATAGGGATTTCAAGAGTAGAGAAATTAAGGATTTAACATTGGTTTTAAAAGCAATATTTCAAACAATTTCAAAGTATTTCTATTTTCTTTGAATTAGTTCCCCAAAAAATCAATTTTGCAAATTTAAATTGAAAGACAACCTATACCTCATTTAACGGTATAGGGATCCAACACTTCAAAACTTTAAATATCCAAAAAACTTCATTGTCAATTTTGGATTTTGATATTGACTTTGAATAACCCTGTTTAGAAGTTTGAGCTTTTTCATCTCTTCGTGTTTTGTTCTTTTCATCTCTTTTTTTATTGTGTTTTCCTCTTGGGTTTAATCTTTAATTGAATTTGATTTTAGATTATGTTTCCTTTGACCACATTTTTAATGTTTTATATTACCTTTGTTTTTCAATTTCTAATTTTTGGTTTTTCGATTCTACTGTGTTCCTTGTTTCAATGCATATTAAAGGCTCCAAAATGCAAAGTTACTTAATTCAGATCCCATCAATCACTGCCATGCAATGAAGCACCGAAACCTGTGTTGATACTTGGATATCATCTCATTAAAGTGCTGTAGCACATTCTGTTACTGTTCAAAAATTGGGCTTCACAACAAAAGCACCTGCTACATCAAAATTTGATTGTCAATCTTTAGTGCACCTAATTGCCTACTACATTGCTATAGCAATGCTCCTTTACGATTGGACAATTTTGAATCTACTTGAATTCTGTGCTACAAGCGCTCCAATCTCTGTGCTTCGCTCCGACCGAGCATTGATCTTGAAATCGGGGAAACCAGGGCGCTTCACGACAAGGTCGTAGTAGTCAGGTATGGCTTCTCGCGGAAGCAAGATCGATATCTCTTCGCGGATGTGCGACACCGGCCAAAGCGAACCAACTTCAATACCAGGTAACTCTTTACCTTGGAACTCAACTGTGACACAAATCATGTGCTGCACCACGGCCTGATCGATGGGTATCCATAGAAGGCCCTCTTTCCTGTATCGCACATACTGGAAATTGAAGTATAAAACTTGACGTGCTAGATGATAGCGGAAGATCATGCTAGGCTTGGAGACAACACACTTCAATACATCTTGGCCCGCTTGAAACTTCTCGTCCCATCCGACAGCGATGCTACTGTGGCAGCGGCGAGCAGTGAGCAGTGAGCGGTGAGCAGCCAAAAATCGCACCGGGGGTCAAAAGTGAGCAGACAAAAACCGCACCGGGGCCAATATTTTCGTGTGCAAAAAACGCACCGGGGACCCATGGCCGTGGAAATTTGTCGAGCATGTGTGGCATATAACCGTGGAAATTGCGAGGTACCGCCCCCGAATATTGGCAGCGGAAAGACTGTAAAATCCGACAGACGCTCTTGGGCGACCATAGAATGTTGAGGTACCTCAGATGTGCGCAAGTGATTAGCGGCATGGGGATGGTGAAAGAGGACTGTGAAGTTTGGGTTCCGAGTGCGGAAGAGTGCGAAGTAATTCATATCCTCTCAAACCTAGGTGACTATTCGATTCAGTCTGGAAGGGAAGTGGCTGTGATCGACAAAGCGGAAAACATGGAGAACTTGATTCCTCCAAGAGCAGGCCCATATTCTCAGCTTCGCGGTTCGAGGAACATTCCAAGGATCGCAAGTCCGTGTTGGAAGCCAAAGATGATGAAACCGATCGTGACAAGGACGTTGAGATGCGCGGCCAATCCATATGCTGGTGCCGTTGGGGACGGAAAGATGTACGTATCGCAATTGCCCAAGCATTTAGAGAGACCAACAACGCCAACCATATCGGCGACTGATACTGGAATCAATCTTGAAGAACACCAAGGATGGGAGAGGCTAGACTTTTCTGTTGATGGAGAAGATAGTATTGCCGTTGAGCAGTAGTAAGGCTTACAAAATATTTAAGTGTAAACTGCATTAGTGGTTGCAGCCGTAGCATCGTCCGAGCCTAGGAAATCTAAATGTCGTTATCATGTATCTTAACCAACCTGGGTACAATAAAGAATGACATGGGGGGTGAGAAAATATTTCAATTTTGGCATTTCAATTTCACTCGATCTAATGTGACATGTTTCACCTCCATTCTGGGTACAATTAAGATCCGTAACAAGGACGTAGTGCGAAGGACGGCCGGCGTTATGAACTTTTATATTAATTATGAAACCATAAGTTACCGTGACGTAATTCTACAATTCCAATGTTAGTCCTGAACGGGTGGGCACCCTCGATATTGTTGGCAAGACTAAACTTACTGACGAATCCGTCAGCCACATACAGGAGAATGGTAGGGGTGCGGTACTAAGGTAGTAGGGTGAAGGGAAGGACGACCGAGTGTCATGGGACTCCGACGGCCGGACTACTGCATCATCTGGAGCCGGTGGTACCTGGATTATAGTGAGATAGGAAATGAAAATAGTTTGTGGGACAGTTTAGTGACAAAGAACTCAACATACACAGACACTTGGTTTGTGAAACGGGGCTTGATGATGCACAGTCTGCTGTTAATTTGGTTAAGAATTAAAGTGTAGTGGTTCAAACAATGTGCAAATGTAAGCTTGGCAAAGGTAGACTGATATCAAAGTGATTACATATGTATTAAGGGAGCAAGTTAAAAGCAGTACAACGACTATACCCTGTTACAAAACAGCGACTATATCACGATGCTGTCAACATAGATGTCAAACGGGAACTTCCTTCGCCACCTCCGATACAGACTGCAGACTTGGACCTATCACAGAACTATCACAAATCCATCTTTCGCCATTTCGTTTCCATAGAGAAATCATGCGCAGCGTAGGGCACTGAGTGGAAGGGTTGTCAACAACGTTAAGAACCTGCAGCCCCGAATACGCTTCCTGGCGGTACGTGTCTCGCCAGAAATCGACTCTCAGAAACGTGACTGGGTCGGGTGGGGAGGGCTGCGCAAAACACAACGTCACGCTGTTGCCGTCCGGGAAGAACCCCACCTGACTCAGTCGATGAAAGGTTGTGGACTCACTCGGAGGAATATGAGGTGTCATGATTCCTCCGGAAGGTGCTTCCTGAAAGCCTTGGCCAGGTACCCAAACAAAAAGCATGATGCACCTCATCATCTTTGGAGCGTCAACGGAATGGAGAAATTGATCATCAAAGACCACACTGCAGGTAAACACTTTCAAAAGCCACGTCTTAAAATTCTGAGACCAATCCTCAGCGCACTGGTAGAGTGAGAACTCAATCTTGGCCTGGGCGGAGGGTTTGCGAAATACAATATCCCCGATCTGCGGATCCATCATGGAGCTGGTGTCTAACATAATTCGCGATTTACGGCCTAGGCTAAAGTAGATTGGTTTCATCGCGAGGTCCATTGGCATGAGGCTTGAGCTGAGAATGATTATGCGATCTCCACTAACCTCATATATAGAGATCATCCCACAAGCAATCACAAAGCGCCGGAATTTGCAATGAAACATTGGTAATTGAATACAGCTTTATCGATTGAGGTGTATCGTACTCTCACGAATTCGGCGGCAGTCTGGCAGGATTAAGGTGAGTTAACCGAGATTTTTTGAACTCTGGTTATGAGGAAAGCGTGCATTTCGATGACCTCCAAAACATTATCTAATCATCATTTAGAATACAATACATATATCTCTCTTAATGGAGCAAACGGGATGATTATATAACGGGATATATACCTGCCAAAAAATCCGGCAGTAGGATCCCTGCAATATTGTGTCATCCGGGAGATCAACATGAATTTTACCGGACTTAAATTACTGAGATGTCATTTTGTTACCCATAGGGTAGTTCTCTGAAGTGGTGGAAGGGCGCCACCCGTGGTTTTGGTTCGGACCCAGAACGTAGTGCCGGATCCGTCAGATGATTTCCGGGACGGACTTGAGGCAAGGTACCCTGCCGCGGGAGGGGAACGAAGTGGACTCAAAAAAACCGTCAGCCGGGTTTGGGAAGGGGCCGTGATGAGGGGGACCCGGCCCAATATCAGAATTCTTCATTATGCCATGACGACAACGTTTTTCGGGATGAGAATTGCGACGGCGTTTGGATGGATGCAACAGTTAGATAGCAGAGAAGTGAGAGCATGTGCATTCTATGTCTTCGGTGTGATTGGGTACCATTGATAATATGAAATTTTACTATCGTTGGCGCATAAAGTAGATCAATTTCTGGGAAAACTTAGAATATTTATAGAAATAAATACAAATATACAAAAATGTCTGGATTGAACCGTATACTAAACGATGCTCATGCCAACACATGATCTGAATATCCGACATGAATACGAGCTGTTTTGCCACCGCTTTAATCTGTGACGTAATAGGAATAAAAATGTCACCGAGTTCGTACCGAGCGCCCTAGGATGAAGGGAGGGGAAAAAGACACATCAGAAGCAAACCTAGACATTGATAAGCGAAAGAAGGCCACTCTGAAAAATAGCCTTGACCTCGTTAAAGCTGAGGCTTGGAGCATGGATGTAGGAGTCCTGGTGAATATCAAGGTTGCATATAGCATTGAAGATGTAATAGAGATGCTTGCAAGGCACCCAGGGAGGTCGTTTTCCCAGCGACTTGATGGACATTTCCTTGAAGTTGGGGCAGGTGCAGGCGGGCTCCGGGCCAATTGTTATTTTGTAGACGTTGGACTCCGACACGGTCTCAGAGACAACGCTGATGATGCACCCGAAACCTGGGTTAGGTATGAGTGTGACTGATTGGATTCGAATGGTGAGTAGAGTAGATGAGGCCCAGTTGTTCTCGTGCTCTGTTCGTGGCACCCGGTTACAGCGCCGAATCTTGAATCCCCCTCGCACCGTGGGATATATTCCTGGAGCAGGGGGTACACTCCACTGCGATAGGTCAAACCGTGGCCGCTGTGGGAGAGATGCACCGTCGTGAAAAACTTGGTGAGCGGGTAATTCTTGGCGTTGAGGGAGTCTGAAACCGGCTGCCTCGAGGTCAAGTATCTCCCTCTTTGAAAGGCGAGAGCCACGCTTGACAGGCCAGATAAGCGGGGGAGGCGGCATGCTGGAGACCCAGTTCCGCTTAGTACCCATGACGCATCTCTGGATGTCGTCGTTACAGAAGCAGAACTGCATCCATTTTTGCTGATCCTTCCTGACGTCGGTGAAGATGCCCCAGTAGCATGGCACAATTGTAGCCTTCTTTCCCCGTATGAGCCTCGCCGTGCACTTCTTATTCGTCCTCGCCTGTTGAGCAAAACACGCCTTCGCCGATCCCTTTGGAAGCCTGACAAGGTGCCACATACTCTCGTCCACATCCGTCTCCTCCACAGCGGTTACGTGATGACGACTCCTGTTCTCGTCCGGGCTTGAGACTGGCGATGGGGGTGCCGCTTCGACCGTTTGTGGAGGTGAATCCTCTGGTTCAGCATCAGGCTCCTTGCGTGCTCGCGTATTCCTAGTGCTCAGACGAGGTTGAGAAAAATTTACCTTGTCCGGCCTGTGGGAGTCATATTCGGATCCGATCGGTTGATTCAGCTTCCGTTTCGTGGACCCAAAGAGCTCCTCGCCTTCGCGATGTGGCTCACGGGAGAGCAACTGTGGAGCGTCATGGAAGTGTTCAGTGGCATCGGCAAGGCGCTTGGGAATCCCTGATTTTTGAGCTCGCCGTAAACGGAGTTCGGCTTTGCAAGGTCCCTTACCCGGGGTCTCACCTCGCAGGTAGGCGCTATAGTTAGTGCATTGCATGAAGCCCCTGACATAATCGTCCACCGTGGCAAAGTAGATGTTGTCGCCACGATTGCCCGACATCTGAAGCCATATATTGTGCACAGTCTCCGAGAGGTTGCAAGAGGGCATCTCGTCCTTCTCGGCGTCCGTAAGGTCCTGCAATCAAAGAAATTGCTGATTTAATCAATTCTACGTCAAATAAGTGTATTAAGTGACTGGATAAAAAAAGAGATGTTGTACTCACCAATTGCATGAAGCCTCCCCACTGCCGATATCTAAAGTGCCAAAATACGAGCCAGAGTTCGAGGTCACGAAGACCGGAGGCAGTAGTAGCGCCTGAGGAGGTCCACCATGCTCGGATCGCGTGGAAACGAATGTCGGCTTCTTCCATGTTCTTTGCATCACGATACTGCTTGCAAAGCACGTAATGCTGCCTCTGCAAATCTGATCCGATGATGTGAGCCTCAGTGTGCTTCCTAAGTGAGGTTGCCCAATGAAACTGGCACGTACGCTCACGGTCTGGCATTGGAACCGTCGCGTCTCCACTTCCATAGATCTTCCGCACACAGTTCCAGTTGGCCTGGGCGCTGTCCGCCATGAAGCCCTTGAAGTTGACTTTGTCATAGCCATATTTTGCCATTATTCCGTTCAGGAATTGCCACATCACGGTCTGGGCCCTCACGTCTTCTGACTGCATATCACAAATGGCGATAGTCATGACCCGGCAATACTGAGAGTCATAGACATGACATGCCATGGTTGTCCAACCCTTTGTGCGCTTGACGTGATCAAACATAATCCAGGAATCCTGGAGATCCCCGCCAGGTTGCATTCGCTTTACAAGGTCCACTCCCGACCCGGGACCTTTCTCGGACATCTTAAAGATAAAAACCTTATCCCCTTCAGAACCCTGCCCGGGAAATTTATTGTCATGAATAAACTCCCACTTGCTGCAGCCCCGCAAGGCAGCGATGCCGTCGATAATGCCCAGGTTACCGATCCCCCTGAAGGTCGTCACGGCGTTCTTAAGCCCGGGCTTGCTGAGTGTATAATACTTCTTGAACACCTCATCCAACTCTTCGTCCGAAAGAATGGTCCGCTTCTCCCCCGGTGCAGTTAGGAGGTACTCACTCAGAAAATCCTTACTCGCCTCTAGAGCTAGGGCCGATGTCTTGGCGTACGGAGTGTTCTGCATATGCAACTCGAGTAGGTCGAGAACCTTCTGCTTGGTCTCCCTGCACTCAACGTATCCAACAGGGTGGTTATGTGTACCGATATGGATACACGCACGTGACATCGCAGGATTCCCGAGCACGTAGTACATCCTTGCAGGGCACGTGGCGATGCATTCCGGGGGATATCTGCAGATTTTGCATACAAGTGTGGACTTCGGAGGAGGATCACAACCAACGACAAACGGGGTAAGCGTGACACCGTCCCACTCAGACTCGTTCACCTCCATCTTGCGTTTGTCTCCTCGAAGCAAGAAGTCGCACTTCTCGTTCTGGCATTTCAGATGACCTGCACATACAGAATATCTGAAAGTCAGTCCTTGGTCGTTTGTGATGTTGGTCGTCATGGTCTTGCACCATGGATGTGCGTCGTACTTCTTATCCATCCCTGCCATCGACTTTGCGCTCGCTGCAGTGCCGCGATCAGGGATTGGTGGAAGCTCGAAGAGCACGTCCCCGTTAAACTCGGTCGGTAGAAATGGCACCCGATCCCTCTGAAGTGCTCTAAAGTCCAACCTCGACAATGCATTCCTCGCTCCGGGTTTGGAAAAAAGACGCATAAGGCCGGGGATGACACTGAAGCTACCCGATACTGGTTTCTGCGAAGAACTAGGCTGAGCTTGGGACGGCGTAACGAAATCATCCTTATCTGACTCACTTAGGACATGAATGCGTTGAGCTACGGGTTGTTTCACAGGAGGATGGGGCTCGGTTCCAACATCGACAGTCGATGTCATGGATCGGCCCGGTGTTAATATCTCAGTGGATGCAGCCCAACGATCCGCAGTGAGTCCCCTCACGACATATCTTCTAGCCTCAAGAAGCCACTCCCTACCATCCTTAGCTCTAATCGGCATCTGATATACAGTTTGAATCAGTTCGCCGTCGTCGTTGACAATTTCTTCCTCAAGATGGACGGACTCAAGAACAAGGTTGTATCTCACGCTCAACAAGGTAGCGGTAATCGACCCTACACCCTCCGAATTACATGGGACACAGAATGGAACATCGTGACCTTCAGCACGTATACGAGCCATCTCTACGGGTAAGATGTGCACAGAGTGGAAGAGCCGAAGTGAAGCAGGAAGGCTGTTGCATTGGGTGGTTTAAGAGTTTTGTAACCAAGTAGGTGATAGTTCACCATTGCAGCGTGGTTCAAGTCCAGTATCATGTCCCAGAATATAGTTGAACAGCTTTTATTTTGGGCACACAATCAGCATTAATGACTGACAGATTCAAAAATAAATCGTCTATGAGAAGAAACCGTCATGGCAAAGCCTATGACGCCCTATGGAACCTCAATTAATAGGCGAACTCAGAGCTCGGTGGGGGACATTTAGCCTAAGTGCATCACACATTGGCCTTAGTCATTTTCAACATAGCACGGTTGAGGTTCATTTCTCTCTCAATGCATCAAGGATCTGATAAGAGTATGAGCCGGTTTTGTCTTCGAAGTAAGTTTTACGTTCACCGTCACAGATGCCCAAGTCACATCGGAGTGGGGGGTTAGGCTCCCCCAGTGAAGAAACCCAGGAGAGATCAGGGAAGAAGCGCAGAAAGAGTAAGACGGGGTTGCGCTTGACGGACAGGAAGTATCAGAGTCAGAGCAAGAGTCAAAGCAAGGTTGTTCGTTCAGTAAGCTCGATTCTCAGGGACTCGAGATCCAAGATTGAAGGGTGTCCGAGCGTCAACACTGGAGGATCGGCCACGAAAGTTAGCAGCAATCACTTCGTTGACGGGCAAATGACGGTGGCCGTCTCAAGGAGGGTGTTCAGCGATCTACACGCCAGTTCCATTCTTCAGCCGCGACATTCTGATGTAAGCTTGTCAGCACGATGTCTTGGTACGTTCTAGACGCAGCTGTAGCATCATGATTGATCAGCGAGATTTTCGCTAGCCAGTGCCAGGTCGGGATCAAGTACTCGTAGGACTGGTTTGCGGCATCAGAATAGTGAGTAGTTTGATCGTCATGATAAATGTTTTATGGTCTAATAGTTTGCCGTCGCAATTTTCATGGTACGCTGGGCGTAGAGGAGGGAGTGGTTGTAGTCATCATCCAACCGGGTTGAAGCCGGCCGCGGTGTGTACTAGTGGCTTATGAGGGTTTTAAAAGTTTGTAGGTTCTTGGCATGCATCACAGTCATTGTCATACTTATCTTTGAGTAGGAAGTTGGTGCGGTCATCATTGTAGTTAGCTGTAGGAATTGATGGTTGTCGCGGTTAGGGTAGAGTGGGCGCCGCCGCGAGCAGGAAGTGTGGCTTAGAAGCTAATCGTGGCACGGGAGTGAGCAAGAAGTGTGACTTAGAAGCCACTCGAGGCAAGGGAGTAAGCACGCATAAATTGACAGACGGGGAGCCTTGCTCTTCAGTCTGCTGAGGGTTGTCGTGTTGGAGGTCGGAGATGCATGGAGGGGGTTTGGAGTGAGGTTCTTTGGTAGGTTAAGGGTATGCTGAAATGGTGTAAGTATAGGTTTTGAGAGGGTCTGAGAGGGGCGGCTTCAGAGCACATCTCCATCTGGGTTGCCGTTGCAAGGTTTAGGTGGATAGTGCGAGGTCTGAATTATTGTGGCCGAGAAGGGTTTGTGGGTGTCAAGAGCGGCGTTTTTTCAAGGCTTTAATCATTGGGAGTGCACAACAGCTAGTGACGGATTGCCGTATAATACGCATTACATCTGTAAGTGTTGCTTAGGGTTTTTGTGACTTCTTAGGGTTTATGATGTTATGCTTCGCATTTGGGTGTATTTGTTGTGCTCTGAAATGCGGCCTTCTATTGACTTGCATGTAACGTGCCTCTACCTTGCAGGGCGCGATGAGCACTTCCCACGATATGGTGGACGCGGCCACAGAGGCAGTGAAGAGCGTGATAGACGATATTCCGAGAGGTTCCTTCATGGACGAGGATATGGGTAGTTCGCAACCTCCCATCCGTAATGGCAGGGCCCCACCAAAAGTAAACTTTATGGGCTCCTTGCTCGAAGGAGATGATGAAGTGGGCAAGGCGGGGTTCTCGAGCGAGCAGCAGGAGGAGGGCTCGCGTGAGCAGCAGGAGGACGGCTCGCGTGAGCAGCAGGAGGATGGCTCGCGTGAGCAGCCGGAGGAGGACTGGTTTCAGCAAGAACCCAGCAAGGACAAGGACAGCAAGGAGGATGACGATCAGACCGAGGATCAGACCCAAGTTGGTGATGGCGAAGCCGGCGCTGATACTCTATTGAGCCTTGGTGGGCAGGTGGAAGAGATTGAACCTCCTCGAAAGCCTGTGAATGTTCGGCAAGCATTCCGTCAATTCAGGGAGGAGTTGAAGCCGGACCCATACGCTGCATTACTCAAAATGCGCCGCAGACCTCACCAATATTCAATGATCAAGATTCCCTTATGCCGGTTAATCCCATGTGATTTCGTGCGTCCAGCAATGCAGAGTGATGTACAGAAGTTGCAAGCTGAGTTCTTCAACGGCATAAGACCCGGGTCTGGGGCATTTTATGTTGCAGACACATCGCACACGGGGGACGTCGCAAGTGTCACCGAGGAGATGAAGTCAGGATGGTGTAACGCTTGGAAGGTGTTAAACGCTGCGTTTGAGGATGAGATCAGGCAGCACAGGGAGACAAAAGATCTTACAGGAAAGATGTTTTATGTCTTCGATGGTAACCACCGCACAAGGGCATGGCGGGAGTTCATCGAAGTGGAATACCCAGATGATCTTGAATGGGCTAAAGCAAACGGAAGGCCGGACTGTATTCTGCTCGATGTGAAGGGAAGCCGTGAAGCTCTAGTGACAGCAATGCATGCCATCAACAAGTGAGTCCTAAACTGTGCAAGAGTATTGTATTTTCTCCGGATGTTGATGTTGGATATAATAACATGGAAATTTAGAATCTTTGATATTAAAGAAGTGTGTGTTGTATTCGACACAGGGCCAATGAGGATGCTTACGTCAAAGAAAGGCTGCCGCACACTCTACACAAGATACAGACGTACGGGCAAATGTCTGTGGAGGAGCTGGAAAGGAGTGGAATTCTAACGCCGGATCTTCTGGCGCGCACGAAGAGTTCAACTAAGAAGTCGTGGCATTCGATGCCTCAAGAAGTATTTGTGACGTTTTTACACAGCGTAAGTGTTATAAGAAATCAGTGCTGTCAATTCGTAATTGGATGATTCAAGTCCCGAGATGTTAATGGCACGTGGACTGAAACAGGCAACATTGGCCCAAGTCGCAGAGGAGGCTTCTCAAATTTGGATCAACGAGCACCCTGGTGATGATTCAGGGCACGAGATGAAGGCAGCTGTGGACAAGGCCGTGAAGGAAGCCAAGGATAGGCTGCAAACAAAGTTCAACAGAGAGCAAGCCGTTGCAAATCCAGTCCATGGCAAGGGATTTCAAAACGAGGTAAATACTTTGGAGTTGATCAATTGGGTTATTCTTTGAATACAGGACGTTCAAATTCGTGGTGATGAGTGGAAATTGATCTCAAAAATGGTCTGTCGGATTGTTCTGTAAATCTTTGGACGTTCGGATTCCGAGGGGATGTGCCCATTTAGTTCGTAGAAATGATCTGTCGGATTCTTATGAGAAATTTAGGATGTATAATTTCCAAGGGGATGTGCCCATCGAGCTCCTTTAAAATGATCTGTCGGATTCTTGGAAGAAATTTTGGACGTTCAATTTCCGAGGGGATGTGCCCATTTAGTTCGTAGAAATGATCTGTCGGATTCTTATGAGAAACTTAGGATGTATATTTTCCAAGGGGATGTGCCCATCGAGCTCCTTTAAAATGATCTGTCGGATTCTTGGAAGAATTTTCGGACGTTCAATTTCCGAGGGGATGTGCCCATTTAGTTCGTAGAAATGATCTGTCGGATTCTTATGAGAAATTTAGGATGTATAATTTCCAAGGGGATGTGCCCATCGAGCTCTTTTAAAATGATCTGTCGGATTCTTGGAAGAAATTTTGGACGTTCAATTTCCGAGGGGATGTGCCCATTTAGTTCGTATAAATGATCTGTCGGATTCTTATGAGAAATTTAGGATGTATAATTTCCAAGGGGATGTGCCCATCGAGCTCCTTTAAAATGATCTGTCGGATTCTTGGAAGAATTTTCGGACGTTCAATTTCCGAGGGGATGTGCCCATTTAGTTCGTAGAAATGATCTGTCGGATTCTTATGAGAAATTTAGGATGTATAATTTCCAAGGGGATGTGCCCATCGAGCTCCTTTAAAATGATCTGTCGGATTCTTGGAAGAATTTTCGGACGTTCATATTCCGAGGGGATGTGCCCATTAAGTTCGTAGAAATGATCTGTCGGATTCTTATGAGAAATTTTGGATGTTCAATTTCCGAGGGGATGTGCCCATAAAGTTTGTAGAAATGATCTGTCGGATTTTTATGAGAAATCTTGGATGTTCAATTTCCGAGGGGATGTGCCCATTGAGCTCCTTTAAAATGATCTGTCGGATTCTTGGAAGAAGTTTTGGACGTTCAATTTCCGAGGGGATGTGCCCATTAATTTCGTACAAATGATCTGTCGGATTCTTATGAGAAATTTCGGACGTTCAAATACCGAGGGGATGTGCCCAATGAGCTCGCGGAAATTTTCTAAAAAATCCGACAGATCAATTTATAACACTCATGGTAGCAAGGTACCACAGAGATTTTACATACGTTTAGATGATTTGGATCAATTAATTGCACTAAGATGTGTTTTTATAGTAATATTAAGGAAAATGTGCCTCAAAATGCGAAAAATACCGAAGTACCCTGGAATGTTTGAGTCGAGAAATCATCTTTAGAATCCGACAGATGGTTTTTCTGTGTACATTTACCTAGGTACTCTGGGAAACTTGTCGCAAGAAATTATCTCTAGAATCCGACAGATGGTTTTCGAGTGTCAATCATCTCAAGGTACCTTGTCAAGTTGGTGATAGCAAACAAGTTTAGAAATCCGACAGATGATTTTATTGTTTCCATTTACCTGGGTACTCTGGAATGTTTGTCCGAAGAAGTACTCTCTAAAGTGTGTCAGATGATTTTAATGTGTCGATGACCGCAGGGTACTCTGTCAAGTTGGAGAATTTAGATTAGCTCTGAAATCCGACATATGGTTTTGATTGTGTCCAATTACCTTGGTACTGTTGGAAGTAAGACAGTAGAAATAATCTCTGAAATTAGACTGTTGAATTCAATGTGGCCAATTCCTCAAGGTACGTCAGGAAATTAGATATCGTAAACAATCTAAAACCTATGACAGATGGTTTATTTGTGTCAATCTACCTAGATACCTTGGAAACTTGGAGACATGAAATAATCTCAATAATCCGACAGACGATATTGATGTGTCGACTTCCGCAAGGTACCTTGTCAAGTTGGCGATCAAAAATCATCTCTGAAATCCGACAGAGAATTATTTTGTGTTCACCTAGCTAGGTATTGTGGACTATATGACTCAAGAAATATTCTCTGAAATCCATTACATGATTTTTATGTTTCGAATACCCCCAGGTACCTCGGAAACTTAGCATTGATAAATCATCTGTCTTATCCGATAGATGAAATCTATATCGTATTCTTTACATGGTACTGTGTTGCATTCGTATGACAGATCAGCTGTTGGACCCTTTAGCGGTGATCTAACACACTTTCTATGAAAGAAAATGATGATTTTACATAGATAGTTAATGCTCTGTTATGAGGAAATTTGGTATTCAATGCAATGATGTCTCTCGGATTCTAATCTTCACTAGTCTGATTACTTGGGATGCTGTTGATTTTCAGATCAAAAGACATTATGATCGGCACCAAACCAAGGTTGAGATGACCATCGACAAGCTCCAAGCAATTGCAACATCTGAGGTGTCGGCCAAAACAAAAGCGAAATGGCTGAGGTGGTGGAACGGGTCGGCGAGTTCAAGAAAAACATTGAAGTTTCCACCATCACCTTGCTCAATTGAAGTGCTTAACCCCTGGATTACAAAAGCTGCATTTTGGGCAAACGTAAGTGTAGTTCATCATTTCTGGAACTCTGGGTTGTTACACTGATTCGAGGTTATAGCCGATGGCTTCCTCTTTAGTTATTTGTGTCTAACTCTTAAGTTGATTGTTTTGTATCAGTTGGAAGACGAAGTCGAGAAAGAGTGCCTCAACTGGTTGGCAACCAGTTCCGATGCAGAGGAAGACATTAACTCCAAGCGCACTCCTATGGCCGAGTACATCGAGAAGTGGCGTGTGCTTCTATGGGAGAAGGCATACTTGTCGTTCTTCACTGGAGCTAATGTGTATTCGAAGTCGCAACCATTCAATTCCCAACCAGGGACCGACATGGCTTGGAAACGATGTCTGTATCGGTACTTTAAGCGGGAGCTCATCCCAGCTGGTGTAGTTAAGAGTATACCACCTCCGTGGTTCAGCTGGACGGAGACATCGAATTCCGAGTTCATCTTTACAACCAACCAGCGGAAGATGTTCAATTTGAACCATCTGATTGAGTGCTGCTGGTATATCGAGTGCCCAAAGTCATTTGTAACTGCTGAGGAGAAGGCTATAAGGGAGATGTTTACCAGGAGGAAAGATGGGGAAGACGACACCCATGATATTTCAGATGAAGCACTTCCTGCTCATGATGCAGAGCCAGAACAGGATACACAAGGTGTTTCGACATCCACTGGTGCCGGGGATGCGAACACAAAGAAACGGAAGAGGGGAGCGAAGTCGGCATCGAAGGAGTCCCACCAGGAACCAGTGAAGAAGAGGAGCAGGGGGAAGAAGTCGGACCCAGCGATTGTTGAGCCGAATGGTGCGGAGAATGGGACATTCTCTCCAAGGATTGGACATGCTGAGAAGCCAGACGTCAGCGCACCTCAAGCAGGATGCCCTGTTCATGAGTTGATTCTGAATGAATCAATAACTGAGTGGCAGAAGGCAAATCCTAGAATGAGGTTGAAAAGCATGCCAAAGGCTTTCAACGACATGGTCCAGTGGATTCGGAGCGTCACCCCTCAACGGGTCCGGATGAAGGACGGGAAGAGTGTTCGGGGGGGTGGATTGGCAGATCTCATTATCATTGATATTCCGGAGGGTCTACCGGTCCCTGGTATATCCGATGAGGACGAGATTCCAGATTGGAACAGCAGAGGCGACAATTACCTTGCAGCCGTCTTTGGCTTTGTTAAACTCGTTCTCCAAGACCAGGGGTGTGTGATCATTATCCATCCGGATGACAATGGCGAAATTGAGGACGAGATTCGTGATTTTCATCAAGTGGTTGAATTGAAGTCTGAGAGGTCGTGGACAGGCATCAATAGATTGCTTCTTCGCTCCGCAAAAATAAGCGGCATGACAACATGCTTCTTTAAGGTGCAACTTCTCACATTATCCTCGAATAACAGCTTTGAATTCAGACCGACACCCGAGGATTACAAGAAAAAGAGCATCGACATCGTTGACCGTGATGTCATCCTCAACTGGGTAACGCTGGAGCAACAGACGATGCGCAAGGAGGTGCCATGGCGAGGAGCGAGGGAGAAAGACGTGCTGTTCATCGAGAGTTTAATCAGAGCCACCACCGATCCCGGTGACGTCGTCGTCGACATCGGCGCCGGAACGGGTAAGTTTCATTGTTTTTGCACATTCATGGTAACTTTCAACAGGGCCATTATTACGAAAATTGAAACTATTACAATCTAACGTAGAGACACTCCATTGTATCAGGTGCGTCAATCAAAGCTTGCCGGCAGTCAGGACGGAACATAGTCGCGCTTGAGGATGATCACGAGCTGTATACAGAAGTCCTAAAGCAGATGGCCCTGCCGCCACTGCCTCTACCAAAGACGGATACCTCTCATGTACCGATCAAGCCGATGACTGAAAAAGACCTGGTGGCCACCCCTAAGCCGGTGAATAAATTCATCGCCATGATGACCCAGGATAGCGACGACGAGTAAGTGAGTATTTCAATGAATATTTTTGAGATAAGACATTTTGATTACACATGGTGATATGTACAATGTGGATCAAAATTTTGATAAGGGTGTGGTTGCAGACCGCTAAGTCCGCGTTCTGGGGGGATAATTCACGAGTGCATCAAAAAGATTGCACTATCACCTGATATGCTAGGGCTTCCAGAGTATGCCGAGTTGGGGGCTCAAATTCAATCAAATGTGGAGTCTCCCACAATGAAGAAATTTACTCGTAGGAAATACGATGGTCGTGTCCTAAACTTTGTGGACATTGAAGCCGAAGTTGTTACTCATAGCATACTTGTTGATCCGGAGTGATCGCAATTTTACATGTTAATGAATTTTAAATTTACAGTTATTCTCTATGTATTACGGATTTTCATATATACAGCTTTTTATTTCAACAATACGACCTATTTACTTGGTTTGCATAATATTTACTGATTTGAATGAACTCTGTCCTCATAATGCGATGATTACATTCTTCTTCATTAAATCGTTTTCATTCATTCAAAACTCATGGTATAAATGAAATAGCTGACTCAATCTTATTCGTTAATATGCTAATAAGTTGTTTTGTTATTTTTTTCTTGTTCAGTATCTTCTATTTGTCTGATAATCTGTTTCTACTATCTTCCGTATTAAGTTATCTCTCACTTGCATTTTTAATCCATTGTATGATTATTCAAGAATTCAATTAACTTAACTCATGTTCATGCCTGAATATCACAATTTTATTTTTGAAATTACGTTCATTTAATGTTTATTATCTTTTTCTAATTTATTCGTCTATTTATAGTCTACTAATATTTTGTGCACAGTTCTTATACATTCAATATGAATCCCAAAGTAGGTTTCCAAATGTCCATCATGTATATTAAGATGCAATTCATTTGAACTGGAAGACCAAAACCTATATCCGCGCGTCACCTACCACCGACCCCGGTGGTTTTCATGGAGCTCACAAACCTTGTAACGAATCCGACAGATGGTTTTGGCTTGCGTTCAGAGCCACCGGGGTCCGTCTCCCGCTCCGTTACTTTCTCTGTCTCGTGCGTGGTTTTACACCTGGTTTCTCATGCGCAGTTTAACACATGCATTTGTTCATGTTTTTGGTATTTTTTTGTTTTGATCTATTATTATCATTCTGTCGTGTATTTATTCTCTGGTTCTTTTTGTTGTCAACATTCTAATTCGCTTTTTCCGAATGCAGCTCTTCGAAATTTGCCCTTAACCTCACGTTGAATTACTTATCCCGGGTGGCATCTAAGTCCATCCCTTGACCATATATGACTTTGTACATTCTTTTGCTATTTCTATCATGCATTTTTTGATGCGTTCACTCTTTGTTTTACCATTATCATGATTTTGTACATTGAATCCATTTACCATTATCATGATTTTGTACATTGAATCCATTATATAATAAATTGAGGTGTGAATTGTTGCATTTGATATACTCGATTGCAAGCATCTAGTGCAATTGAAATAGGACTTTAATCAATTACTTCAAAATGTGAATAACACACAATGGCCTGGCATCTGTGCCGGTAGTGAACTAAGTTGATAATAGACTTTATGCACATAGTCTACAGGGTCAAGACATACACTCTCATAAAATATTTCTACTCTGCCATTACAGCTGGACCACCCACGCTTCTAGGTCAACGTCAAAATACTCATTCTCATTGGCCTTTGAATCGTGGCAGCTACAATATCCTTCATCTCGGATGAGCCTAAGACCCGTGACATGCTCAAAGATATCTCGTGGGAGCACACATCCTGGCATGATTAGAACCTCAAAGACTTCCTCCATCATACTCATATACTCTTCTGCGCCATTGGAAATGTCCACTGTCTTCGGAAGAACTGCCATCGCCATTCTTAGTTCTGCCCGCTCGTGCTGCACAAGAATTGATTCAAGTCTTCGCACCTCTTGGTCAACCTTTTCATCCTCAGGACTGTAGGCATATTCTCGGGCAGGATTTAGAACCGATCCATCTACTGTAAAATCTACTGAAGCTAGGTATAAAGTGGCTTTTGCGATCTGGCGCTTAAATCTACGAATAAGTTCAACTCGACGAAGCTCTGAGCGTTGTGACAAGGCCATCGACATCCTAATATAGACTGCTCGGCAATTACGAACTTTTCAATAACTGTCCCCTTATCTTAGCATACTACCCGAAAGCATGGAAGTTTTGAAACACCGCCAAACACGATGTTCAACCTATCTATTCCCTCCAACCTCACCCTGACTGTTAGCCCCGACCCTGATCCTCTCCCGCCCCCTCACACTCTCCCTCGCCCAACCCCTCACACTCTCCCTCGCCCAACCCCTCACACTCTCCCTCACCCGCACCCTCACACTCCCCTCACCCTCACACTCCCCTCACCCTCACTCTCAACCCACACCACAACCATCAACCCCGGTGGCCTTGGCAAATTGAGATAACCATCTGTCGGATTTTAGAGGTTGGTTATCCCAATTGCCAACTCCGCCGGGGTCTTGTGCACCTAGTCAACACCGCCGCCGCCGACCTAGCTGCCAAAGCAATCGCCTCCGCAGCCGCATGCTCTGACCTAACTGCCGCCGCCGCCGCAGCCGCATGCTCTGACCTAAGTGTCGCCGCCGCCGCCTTATCCGTTTCCGCGTGGTTTATTCTGACCTATTCGCCGGCGCCGCCTTTTCTGCCGACATTGCGGGCTATATAAACCAATCCTAAATGCATTGTTCTCCATCTTTTCTCCGACCTCTTCAGGTGCGTTCCAAATTCTATTCCATTTTACTCTTTGTTTCGGTTTGTGGGTTTCGGTTCTTGGCTTTGGTTCTTTGTAGTATGGCGGGTCGTTTGTTCCCTTGCATTGTTTACGTAATGTTTGTATCATCTTTCCACGTAAATGTTGGTCTATCTGCATTCTTTCGTCCTCGTTGGCTGGCGGTTACGGACTCTTCCGAAGAATCGTCAGTGGGGTTGGGATTGACGAGTTGGGCAGATTGTTAGCACAGTTGCTCTGACCTAGGTACACCAATTGATTCGGTGTTTCGTAATGTTTGTATCATGTTTCTACGTGAGTGTTGGATTGTCTGCGCTGTTTTGTTCTCGTTTGCTGGCTACTACGGACTTTTCCAAAGAGTGGACAATTCGCTCGGTTCTAAAGAGTTGGGCGGGATGTTTGCCCCAGTGCTCAAGCCTTGAGATACTGATGATACTGTGATTAAGGGTTACACACAAATATAAATAGCATTGCCTTGTCATTGCCTCCCATTTGGATTTCGAAATGTTGGTTTCATGCTCTTGTAAGTGTTGGTTAATCTGGGCTAGTGAGTTCTCGGTGGCCGACCGCTTTGGACTCTATCGTCCGTCCGCTATAAGTGGCCAACCGGGAGCAAGCTCAGTGTAAGGTTTAGTGGGGGTTACCTTGGTGCCGATGGGGGATTTGCTGATACCTTTGCACCTGGTTCCGTTGTGCGTAACTTGTGATAAGAAGGAATAGCCACCTAGTTGATCCTGCCAGTACTCCTATGCTCTTCTCAAATATCGAACCATGCATGTGTCAGGATAAGCCGTGCTACTCGGACAAGGCAGATTCTGTCTTGCCAAACTTTGAGGCGAACCGTATTAATTTCTTTTTAATCTTGGTAAGCAGATGGCGAATATTTCTTCAAGAGTTCCAATGGTTTGCACAACATGCGTTGGGCTCGGACCATGCACCTGTCCGACATCCCGGAGCAGTCCAGTCCCTGATTCCCGAATTCCAGAAGGAGTCACTCCACTGCCTGACATCGAGCACCAAGCCTTTCAAGGGCCATCACCAACCCAGCCCAAGGAGACGATGCGGTTAATGTGTGTGGAAGGTCATGGGCGCTCCATTTGCTTCGAAGTAAAGAGTTCCGATGATGGCATCCCCGAGTGGGTGCAGAAGTGGATGGATGCGGTTGCTGCAGGCGGCGACGGAAATGAGTACTGCCCGGAGGATGACGGGTATGTTCCAGAAGGCGAAGACTCTGATTTCCTGGAGTATGCTGCAGAGGAGGAAACCGAAGCGACGGTGGATGGTCCGGAGTCCTATGTCATCGTTCTTAGCGACGATGACAGTGACTCGGATGACTAGATGTATTTCCTTAGATCTACGTGAAATTTCGGCATAGTATATTCTCTTCCTTGTGTACATTTCTTGTACCGCGACTGACGCTTTTATTAGCATTCCATTTTGTAAATTTTTGTAATTTTATTAAAGTACATATATCGGCTAAAAAAAAATATTATTTGCTTGTCCTATTCATTTCAGAATGATTCTGTCCATTTTCCGTTTCATTTTATTCCTCAGATTTCATTAGTATATTCGCATACATTTAAATTATAAGTTTTTAAATATGAGCATTAACAGCAAGTGTTCGGGAAGTGTGCGGGATAAGTACTGGTAATCTCTGAATTAAATAACTGCTATTTTAACCGTTCTCTATATTCAAAGGGTATAACTGTTACTGAAATGGCTTCCAAAAAAATTTGAAGAAGGAAGTTGAATTAAATAATTATTATGCTAAACCGTTCTCTATATTCAAAGGGTATATCTCTTACTGATAAGGCATCATGAGTGATATGGAAGGATGGAACTCTTTTTGTGAACATTTGAAACAAAAAAGTTCCGTCCTCGTAATTTTGAATTTCCTAATCTTCAATTAGAATTCACATATACTTAATAGCATGGCAGATCATAGACTTAAATGCGTTTTTCCTCTATTCTATGTCTTAATTCTGACAAATTTCCGACAAGTACAATCATTTGATGAGGAAATTATACAGAATGTATTGTCACCAGTTGAAATTACAAATAATATTCCCAAGAAGGTATGGCTAGATTGCTTCGAAAAGCAATATGATCGTGGTGTGCCAATAAAGCAAAATGTCGTCTTTGATCAAATCAGAGCTCATGCATCTGTCGAAGTTGGCCGCGGTCTTCTCGATTTTGAAGATAATTTGTTTTGCGATTTTGAATACGAAATCCGCGAATGGAACTGTGCCAAAAAATATGAGATTAATTACATGTGCATCTGGGAGCATCCACATGCTCGTCTTATGCGGCACGAAGATGCAAATTTCAACGATGACAACTGTCCAATCTGTGAACAAGGTCCCAGCCCTGATACATATTTGTGTCGATGGAATATTGAACGAGATGGTCTGTATGTTTCTCAGTTCCATCCTTTTAGCGGTAGGCATCAGTACAAGCTTTTTAAGCAATGGAAGGAGGACGAGGACCACCATGAATTTCTGAAGGAGTATAGAGTGTCTATTTTCAATGATCTCGATGATGAATTACTGCTTACACATGGAGTTATGGATGCCCCAATGAATAACGTGATAATTCCAGGACGACTTCGAGCACACATTTCCGAACGATTTTTTTACATATCCTTAAATCCACTCACCGACGAGCGTTTACTCAGTTCGCCTTGGATATGCAAATTTAAAGACCTGGGGAGTATGGCATATCGTAGAGATGTTAAAATATGGAAACCTCCTCTAGTGAACAGCATTTCAATGCCTATCGACTGTATAGATTGCGCATGGAAAGCAGATAATGAAGGGATATGGCTGGACCGAGTTGGATGTGGACAAACTGGATCAATATGGGAAAAACGATTGACTGGGTTCCAATACGGAAGCGGACAAGAGAACCTGACAATGAAGATCAACCACCAAAGCGTCCAAGGCTAGAGCACTTGGACCTTTGAAATTTCAGGAAGAAGAGGCATTTCTAATATATTTATTGAACGTAAAAAAATCCGTAATCCACTTCATATCATTTTGAATCCTCATATTTTTAAAAATGTACTCAAAACACTATTAGTAATAGATTGTAAAATTATGAAAACTGACATTAATTATGGAAGGTAGAAATAGCAATATTAATTATGAAAGGTAGAAATAGCATATATTACAATCGTCATTGCTTTCATTTTTCAGTAATAATATTTACTGCTTGTTTTGTATATCATATAATATTTACTTCATATAATATTTACGTTCTATCCATAGTGAGTATACAATTTCAAGTTATTTCTTATGGCTCTCTTACCTGGCACTGAATACAATAAGAGTACTAATATAATTAATTGCATATCATTGCTTTTTAATTCAAGCAATTAAATTCTATAAATAGCTAAACATCATGTCTTATGCATATTCTCAAAACCCCGTTTACAACTCGCCTATCGCCGTTTGCGACGCGTCATGGACTTAACATTTTCCGAGCACCATCTGGCCCGACCCCGGCGACATTCGCTTATCGCAGAAAACCATCTGTCGGATTTCTGTGGTGGTTTGGCTCGTTAGCAAACCCACCGGGGTTCATCAAGGGGGGCCACCCATGGTTTTTCTTGGAACCCAAAACGTAGTGTCGGATCCGACGGATGATTTCGCGGATGTGCATCTGCCAGGGTACCGCGCCGGGGGAGGGCAACGATTGGTGCGCCAAAATCCGACAGCCGGGTATGGGAAGGGTCCGTAATGAGGGGACCCCGGCCCATTTCCAAAACCCTGGCCGCCATGATATCTAGTCTTGACCTTGGCCGCCACGTTGCTTCGTTATCCGCGGCTCGATTAGGGTAGAAAGCCTAATTCCGCGCCGCCACCTTGGATTTCGTGCCCCCTCCTTTGATATTGCCGCCGCCTCCGACTTCTATATAAGTCACATACTTTCCACATCTTCTCTTCGTGGGCCTCTGCACCTCTTCAGTTTCTTTGTAAGATCCTTTTGACTTTGCTTACTTGTTTGCTGCTCTTATGCTACTGTTCTATTTGTCATGCTTCCGGTGTGCTATGCTCATTGTGTGGTACGTACATTAGACAAGTTCACCAGCACTCTTAGTTGTTTGTAGGGTTTAATGGTTATTAATACATTGCACGTTGAGCTTATTGTATGCTCTGCTTGTGGTATGATGGATTGTTGTTTTCAATTTTGTTGCCTCTTATTCATATTGTCGGGAGTGGTTGACCTTTTCTCTGGGCTGAAGGAGTTAGTTTTGCCTCATGCAAACCAACTGTTGTTAAGCTATGGCTTGTGACTGAGCTCACTTTATGTCAAATGAATTGTCGGCTTACTATTATATTCTCGGCTGAAAGTTTAATTAACAACTCTTCTATCTCTGGTGTTCATTGTAGGAAGCACAAATTTGTTTTACCGAGAGCTGCTTCATCCATAACACATTTGTTTACCGAGAGCTGCTTCATCCTGTAACACATTTGTTTACCGTGAGCTGCTTCATTCTATAAGGTACAAATTGTACCGTTTTTACCTCATTAGAACAGAGCTTCTTTATAAATGACACAGACAGGTCCTTTTCGTTTTCCAATTATTTAGACTGTTTGACATGCAATAACTGTAATATAGGAATCAAGATTATAATGTACTCTAAATCAAGACTAACTACAAGTTATTTTTTTTTGCGTAGATGGCAAGTTCTCCTACGGCCTCTTCAATGCCTGCAAGTCCTGCTTGGTAGGGGGTGCTTGCTCCTGCCTTGCCACTCCGATCGGATAATGTCCACCCCGAATCCAAGAGGGCACATGATTCAAATGGAGTAAGCCCAGCCCGAATTAATGACAACGGAGATACGCTGAAGGTAATGTGGCTACAGGGACATGGGAGGTCACTTTACTTTGAAGTGGACAGCTTCGATGATGAATTTCCCCCTTGGGTTTCAGAGGTGGATGGAGAAAACACGCTTGCGGATTGCGGAGGGACTATTTGCTGCCCGAGTGAAGATGGAGGCGAATCCGAGGATAGTAGCTCCGCAATAAGCGTTGAGAGTGTGATGAATGGCACTAGCGCAATTCCCGGCCCTGGGCTCTCTCTCATCCTCTTGAGTGACTCTGACAGCGATAACGATGAGTAGTCAATCTCTTCAGTTGTGGTTTTGTAGTTACACATATATACTCTGACCTACTAGAGAAGTAACATTACTTAGGCTATGTTAATAGAGACGGATCTTAGCTACTCTTATGCTTTATAACTTTGTAAAGAAGATAATGGTCATGCATAATGTGTCTCAATTTCGCGCCAGTCATGTGCTATTACAGTGAACTGACAGAGATATCAAAAGAGTGATAGAGAATTCAATGATAGAAAAATAGAAAAGGTCTCTTGGAAAATGCTAGAACTCAGCAAACGGTAATTACGATTACAATGTTGCGAAGGAATTAATACCTTCATGAATATCCTAAGGACATTGGTATCTGCTGTGAGGCAACTATAACTCTACAGCAGGGAGAAATCATGGTGAGGCAATTTTTCTCTATCGGATCCGACACACGGTTAGAGCTCATTGTCTAATTTGCTGACCCCAAATTTAGCTCACCCTTTGTAACCCCCACTTTAAAGTAGGAAGTCATCTTCAGATTGCTACCAGAACTCTGAAAGTTGTGTGATTCACATTCATCTAGTCTACAGTATATGAAAGTAGATGTTGGATGCATCCCTTCTGAATGATGAGAATTCTTCACTATGGCCATTTTCATGAATCATAGTTCACAAGTGCAATTCTTCACTACCAATGCAGTTCAGGACATACATGCCTTCTGAAGCCTATCCACTGTTGAAGTATGGTTCCATCCTTTAACTAGTCGTAAATCATATCCTCAATCAAAAAGAGCTTTATACGTATTAGTGTACTCCACTTAAGAGCGCCGAGCGGCATTAGTAGAATTTGAGCATTAATCCGATTTCCCCATTCTAGTTCTACCAGCCTATATTTCAGAAAATGTTACATTGCAAAATGCTTTTAAACTTTAAGTTGATGATGGATGTCACCTTGATGTAATCAACTCGACTTTGGCGTAAATCCCTAAAATGCAACAATCCATTTGCCCACCTTTGAATACGCAATTCATATAAAATTCTTGGCATATATCAAACTAAGTGATAATTGAAACTACTGCCTCAACTGATACATAAATTAGACATTTTAAATTACCAACAACGTCGACCATGACAATATCTATGGTACAGCATCAGTGTTGCTACGCAAAAGAATTGAAAGATGGGAATACACAAACCTTGTTTTCATGATCGCTTTCCAAGCACGGCATTGAGATGCACCTTCCTTCGCAAAGGCCACGAGAGAAGACCGCAACGCAGTGCTCGTGGTGCCCAATACTTTGGAAACATTTTCCTCTCGTTGGATGAAGACCCTGGTCCAGAGATGGAGGATTGGCCAATGCTGTAGCCCGGAGGGAGGGCCCATCACCTCCATGGTATAACTATTTCGCAGGTGGTCACGCAAAAGTACCTTCTGCTGCAATGAAAGATCCCGGAGCTCCATTTCTACAAGTTTCTCGTCAATCTCAAATGGGATAACCCGGTCTGTCATAAACAAGGTGAGGGCCTCAGTCCAGTATGCATGAACCATACTGTACCCCACTCGTCTTTCCGCTTCCTTGCATCTCGCGACTCTTGAAAGCCACCACATACGCCGACCATGCTGGCATGGAATCAATCAGCAGCACCCATCGATCACCTCTTTGTCGCAGGTTCTCAAGCAGCGTCATGTAGTCATAGCACCAGTCCGAGTTCTCAATGTATTCTCGATGCAACTCGGGCATGAGGTCTGGAAAGAGCTCAGCCATCGCTGACTCGGGCGTGACCCAACTCTGGCTGAACAAGTCGGTGATCACTGCGAAGTCCATTCTACAATTCTCAAACTAAGGAGGCTAAAAACGAATCAAAAAAAAATGTGATAACACAAGAGAGACAAACTTGAGATCACATCTCCAAATCCAAAAAGGTTAACCCTAAACTCACACATTAATGCGCAGTACCTCAATAACATTGTAGTCCAGTTTTTGACTGTCGGATCCGACATCATGTTTTGGGAGACTAGATGTTGAAGGGTAAGGCATTCAGTATATCCGTACGTGTGTGTTTATTTCAATGTGCCATGGCCGCCAAAATTGTTTTGATTATCCTCCACTTAAGAGCTAATATTTATGATTGGTGTCCTCCACCGTTGGCTGAGCCTCTTATTAGTGCTAGGAGGTACCTCATACAAACGCATTGCTCCTTCTCTCTCCCATCCCCTTAGCTTTTTCAGAATTACATTGCAGACCTAAGCTTCAATTCATCGTTCCTCTCATTCTCTTGCAAACACCGTGGTCATGGATCAGTCTCCCCCCTCTGCCCAGCATGTTCAATCCTCGTCCACTAGCCATACCTCGTTCCGAGAGGAGATCAAGTCTTCGATGCCTCCAACTTCAGAAATGCTCCGGGT